>VXAX01005552.1:1962260-2310458 GCA_013399835.1 Leptocoma aspasia
TTCCTTCCCGTTCCGAGAAGCCTCTATTAACTGTGACTGGGATTTTCACTGTGGGATGGGCTGGAAGCTGGACAAGAGCAGTACCCCCTACTCTATAAGCAGTGTCTTGGGGAAAAAAAATAAAAGCTTTGCAAAAAAGAAAAGCCACCTCCCCATCCATCATCCTACCTGCAGAGAAGGGCAGAAAAGCTTCCCGCCTCCTGTACCGGCCGTTTTCCAGGAAATGTTCAGGATTGAAGGTATCTGGAGTCTCCCACACGTTTTTGTCGAACATTATCGAAGTCAGGCTGGTCATCAGGGTGGTGCCCTGCGAGAGGTGGAGAAAAGGGGCGATTACGCGGCGGAGAGGAGCCGACGTGTTGTCAGACTGGGTTATTATTAGCTCTGTAAACTACGCTGTTTTAAGGGTAAAACGGGCTTTCCCCCCCCCCCCCCAAGCTACGTAATTAAATGAGGGTGAAATCCTCCAGGATTGTTCAGTTGTGTGTGCCTTTACAGACCACAGAGTGCTGATCTGCATCCTGAGCTGCAGTAACAGGTGATGTTAATGCAAACCAACTTTAAATTGGTAGCACTGCATTCCCATAGGACCTTGAAGCAATTTAATCAAGTAATTTTCAATTGATGTGTTTAAATGTGTTTTTTTAGAAAGAAAATACAACTGATCTGGTTTATCTCCACCTTCTCCATCAGCAAGAGAAATATTCTAATTAATGTGGAGGAAAATGCCTGGATTTTTAAAACTTGCCTCATTGCAACCAGTCATATAGAGGGAAGAGACCAGTTATATATAAACCCCATATTTGCTTTTGTAATTGCAGAACAGTGTGTGTGAAACAATACTCATTACCTGCCTTTCATCAAGTGCTACTTTTAATAGATGATTATTAATATTGTGTAGAATTAACAACCCCAAACTATTTGCTTTCCTATGTTTCCTAGCCCTCTATTCTCGTAATGTGTTGAGGGTGTCTTTTACAAAATTTAAGGTACAAACCTTTTAAAATTGGAAATTACCATAAGGATCTCACAATTCTCCTCTGTAAGGAGGTGAGACCCAGAACAGCCGCACAGAATCCATCAAGAGGGCTTGTATTTTCTATATAATTGTGATATTTCTATATGATGTTGGTTCCCCTCCAGGTGAGATTTGGGGCTTGGGCCGTGAAGACCCTGCTCTGACGGGATGAAGGCTGTTGGGATGAAGGCTGATGGGACAAAGGCTGATGGGACAAAGGCTGATGGGAGGAAGGCTGGTGAGATGAAGGCTGTTGGGATGAAGGCTGATGAGATGGAGGCCGTTGGGATAAAGGCTGGTGGGATGAAGGCTGACGGGATGAAGGCTGATGAGATGGAGGCTGGTGGGACAAAGGCTGGTGGGATGAAGACTGGTGGGACAAAGGCCGTTGGGACAAAGGCTGGTGGGACAAAGGCCAGTGGGATGAAGGCTGTTGGGATGAAGGCTGATGGGATGAAGGCTGATGGGATGAAGGCTGTTGGGATGAAGGCTGATGGGATGAAGGCTGTTGGGATGAAGGCTGAGGGGATGAAGGCTGGTGGGATGAAGGCTGGTGGGATGAAGGCTGATGGGATGAAGGCTGGTGGGATGAAGGCTGGTGGGATGAAGGCTGGTGGGGTGACGGCCGGTGGTCCCCACGCACTTTGGGCAGGTGGAAGCCGGCCAGGGTGGTGTCGCTGGTGGCCATGCGGGGCACCCCCAGGGGCACCACGTTGCCCATGCGCAGGACCTCGCTCAGCACGGCCTTGGTGTAGGGCATCTTCTCCTTGTCAGCCATCGAGGGCTGCCGGCACTGCCCCACCACGGCGTCGATCTCCTGCTGCACCTTCTCTATGGGGAGCAAAAAGAAATTCAAAATATCCCTCTTCATAGAATTTTTAGGGTTGGAGAAGCCCTCTAAAATGATCAAGTCCAACCATTAAACCAGCATTGCCAGGCCACCACAAACCACGTCCCCAAGTGCCACATCCACACTCCCTTTGAACACTTCCAGAGTGATTGCACCACTCCCCTGGGCAGCCTGTTCCAGGGCTGGACAAACTTTTCCGTGAAGAAATTTTCCCTAATATCCAACCTAAACCTCTCCTGGCACAACCTGAGGCCATTTCCCCTTGTCCTGTCACTTGTTCCTTGGGAGAAGAGACCGACCCTCACCTGGTTGCACCCTCCTTTCAGGGAGTTGTAGAGCACGAGAAGGTCCCCCCCAAGCCTCCCTTTTTCTGGGCTAAACTCTCCCAGTTTTGCTCAACTGCTTCTCCTAAGACTTGTCTTCAAAAGGTGCCCAAGAGGATACCTGGGGCACAGGCATATCCAAGATGTGGCAGAGCTGGGATAACCCTGTTCCCTGAGTTTCCCTTACCTAATTTTGGGCTAAGCAAAGGACCCCTCAGTGGCCCTACCCTGAATGTGGGGGTTCGTGGCCATGTAGAGCAGAGCCCAGCGGATGGTGGTCGCTGTTGTCTCAGTCCCAGTTAAGAACAGGTCCAAGGTGGAGCACAGCAAGTTTTCCTCATGGAAATAGGAGCTGGTGTCACCCTTAAGCTTGGAGGAAAAACATGGCAATGAAAACTCTTACTCTGGAGGGGATGCTTTAAAACCCAATCCAAAATCACCTGTGTGTAACTGAAGTCCTACTGCTCCTTCATTATCTACCCCTGGACTTGGAAATTTCCAGCCTTTACTTTCACTGGATTTCAAGCTCTATGGACTGTTTTGAAAGACACCCTGGTTGCTGTAAAGTGGCTCTTGAAAGCAGGTAGCATTTTTAAATGTCAAGTTTCACAATAGCAAACACAGGCGTGCGAGTGCTCATAGAAACATGAACATGTTCCCTGAGAGTCCTCCTACGCTGTGTGACAGAACGAAAAAGGGAAGAAGACAAAGTGTAAATCCTTTCAAATGGAAAAAAAAAGATCTGTGTGTTTTCAAAGTGATCAGGCTTCTGCTGCTGCTAAAGTTTGATGTGGCAGAGGTAGGGAGGGGAAGGCAACATGTGAGGCAAGAGCTCCCCTGACAAAACAGCCCTGAATCTTCTCTGCTCATTCTATGGGTTAATCTTTAGGTGGTTTTAGTTACTTCCTTCCTACCTTTTCTATTTCCTTCAGGTAACAGTCAATATAATCTCCTGCCTTGGACTGGTCCAAATCTTCCTTGTGCTTTGCAATCACGCCTTTCACAAAATATTGAAGTTTCTCCCAGTGCCTGAAGATTTTCCTGAAGGGTCCTGGCAACCATCTCATGATCAAAGGAAAAGCATTATAAAGCTGGTAGGAAATCAAACAGAGAAAAAGAGCTTTTTTTGAGTTAAAAAAGGGCAGGTATCATAGTGGAGAGGATGGGACTCTCAATTAAATTATTAACTCTGCTTGCTACCATGGAAAAAGTAATTCTTGCTATAACAGTCCAATTTGTACATATTTACTTACATATGTGTAAACAAGTGCAAACAAGATAAGAATTGGACAGATATTTTCTGCTGATAGAGTTTCAAATACTGAGTGGCCAAAGCTGCCCCCTAATGTGAGGTGGCCACAGGTGAGGTAGATGCAGATGAACCCCTTAGTGTGCCTCCATGGAGGGGACAGAGATCAGACCATGGTATGTGGCCACACAGAAAATACATCACCAAATCCAACTATTTTGTTTCTAAACCTGGAATCCCAATTTTTTTTTTTCATAAATAGAAGTTATTTCAGAAACTGGCTGGAGTATGGGTGTGGGAAAAGATAGAAATTTTCACAGTGTTACTAGTTCTTTTTTGTAGAAACAGATTCTTTTAAGAGTTTCCCATTGTTCTTTGGTTATGTCAGGCATAAGATTGGTTTCACAATCCTGTAGTGTTTTTTTTCCTCCATGTGTCCCAATAATTTAAACTTATTTCTTTGCTTTCCTGATAGACTTTGTGTATAAATCCAATCTAATCTAAAACAATTCTCATGGTCATTTTCCTTTAAACATGGCTCTTTTTCTACAGGAAAAGGCAGATTATATCAGTGGCTTAGAAACCCCAGTTTCTGAGCTGTTACATGCAGCTGAGGCTGGAAAAACATCCAAGTGGCTTTACCTGGCCCCAGACACTTCCGATGAGCAGCAGCGTTTCAGCCAGGGAGTGCAGCAGTTCCTGGAAACGGTTGTCATGGTAGTCAAAGCGGTTCCCAAAAGTTATGGAACAGATGATGTTCGAAACAGCACCATTAATTTTGTAATGAGGGTCAAAGGGTTGTCCTGGAGGAGAGAAAAGGAAAGGAAACTGCCTGAAGGGAGGTTGTGGCCGGGTGGGGGTTGGTCTTTTCTCCCAAGGAACAGGGGACCGGATAAGAGGAAACAGCCACAAGTTGTGCCAGAGGAGATTTTGATTGGATATGAGGGAAAATGTCTTTGTTTGAAAGGATGGCAGGCTTTGGAAGGGGCTGCCCAGGGCAGTGGTGCAGTCACCATTCCTGGATGTGGCACTTGGGGTCATGGTTTAGTGGTGAACATGGCAGTGCTGGGTTAATGTTTAGACTCAATGAACTTATCTTTTCCAACATAAATCTCTCCATGATTCTATGAGTCTAAAGACAGCTTTCATTCTTTTTTCCTGTTCAGTCTCAGTCAAAACCATATTCTTTACAGATCCACAGCTGTGAATCGGGGTGAGACCTTGCCTGCTTCTCACCCATGGTGTTGCTCAGGTTTCACCCCATGTCCTGGGGTACCCACCACCCCCATCACCTCCAGCATCCTGCTGGAGCCCGGGCACTATGGGCCAGGACATCCCATCCTGTGTTCAGCCCAAGCTGCTGGCAGGCAGTGACACTAGCACTGAGCTGCCCAAGCAGGGTCTGAAGCATTTTCCAGGGAAAACAACCAGCAGCATGCCATGCTATGGCTGTCAACTTTGCTCGCTCCAATGTCTGTTTGGTGCCAATTTTAAACAGCAGGAGAGGGTCCCTCAAAGCTTCACCCAGGGCAGGGAGCCCAGGACAACCACACAGCAAAAATACCCCGGGTTTTAGTTGTCCACCATGAAGAAATAAAGGGAGCTGAAGGAGAGAGGGGAGGGGGTTGCAGATCTCTGTGCCCACCTGTAAACCCCAGCAATAGCTCATGTGGCCCATAGAGCCCATTTACAAAGTGAAGTGTGATGTGATGCTTGTCACATCTGTGTTCCCTGAGAGAGCTACTGAGCAGAGACCCTCATCTCCCCAGGCACATTTCAGCAGCCTGGAGAGCCACTTGCTGTGACAAGAGACTGATCTCAGGGACAAGCCCAGTCCAGCCCTGAGCTGCTGTTGAGGATCACTTTGAAATTCAAGGCACTCCTCGCAGCACTGCTGATCTCTCCACTCTTCAAGAAAGTAATTAAACTGGGCTGGTGCTCAGATATTAGAGTGATGGACATGATCACTATTTGTCATTACTAATGGGAAGAAAGGCCCAAACCAGCAGCTTAATTAGTTTATTGATTAGGACTATAGAAGACTATAATCAATTGGCAACATGGAGTATTTGGCCTGTTCAGTGCAATAGCAATTAAAATGGAGCAAGTTTAGTATATAATTTCACAATTCCTTTTTAGATCTTTCTTGTTTACTATATATAGCTCCATAGAATTAGCTCAACCCCATCTGCTTCTATTTAAAGCTGAAGTGCAACATCACCCATGTACCAACATACAAATTATTCTTACTAATATCCCTCTGGCAGTTTTTAAAAGCTGGACCATAAAAGAGCAAGGCACACGCTTCATCTGTGTGTGATACAAAAGGAAAGCCTGACTAAACAAGTTTTAAAATACTTTGCAAAACCAAGGACAAGCAGAGGTTAACTAAGCCTCTGAGTGGAAGTGCCTGATAGCAGGAAAGCTGCGTTTATTCCTTGGCAGAATGCATGAGACACTTCCTTAGCCATGTAAGCACTCACATTTTAATAACCACCTCGACTATATTTGCTTAATATTAATTAGAAACAACTAAAATAGGAGGCCTGAGGTCTAAAACAAGTGCTAAAAGGCACAGTATGGAAGTGTAAGATAGAGATTTGAGCTATTGAAGAAATGTTTTGCACGTTTGGAGCTGTGCTGGGGTAAGAGTTTTACTTCTCATCATTCATTTAGCTGGAAGCTCTGAGCACAGTGCTGTGCATTAACCCCCACCTTTCTCCTCCTCAACTGTCTCCACGAGGTACCGACTCTCCTCTTGCACTTTTTCCTCAAAATTTACAGCAAGGCTTTTCAGTGTTGCTAAAGCAAACTTTCTCTGCTGCCTCCATATGTGCCCATTGGATGATATGAGCCCTGTAGGTGGAAAAAACAGATGAACAATCTGGGTCATTCGTGAGTGTGAGGATTCCAAAATGACCATTCATCATGGACAAAAACCCCAAACCAAGGCAAACAAAGCTCATGGATGTGGAAAAGGCTATGGCTTTGCTTGGGAATTAAAATTCAAGAGTAATTGGCTTATGCTAAAGATCTAGCTTTATGGATTTGCTTTAATCTGCTACTTTGTCACTTTGCGTGGGAAAAAAAGGTGTAAGCCAAAATACTCTGAGTACTATCACACTGTTGGCAGAGCTGCAGGCAGGAGCACCCCGTCTCTGGAGCTGTGTGCAACCCAGGCAGGAAAAGTAAAGGAGAAATGAAAACCAAGGGGAAACACTGCAAGTGTATAGATCTTTGGGCAGCTTGCATTTATTTCTCCTCTTTCATTAAAATCTGGTTTTGAGCCCATCCTCATCCCTAAATCTCACAAAGATTAAAATATATCCCTGTGAGATTATTAGTCTGAACTAAATTTTTGCCTTCCCCTGTGCAAGCTTTCACAGGTGCAGTTCACAAGGGTTGAATTCAACCTGTTTCTTTCCAACAGTTATCATTCCAAACAGATAAAAGTTTTGTCCCAAAATCCTGGTATCTGTGCTTACCAAAGCCTCTAAATATTTCTTGGAGGAGTGGAATATTTGGCCGATCAGCAAATATTTCAGCCTGGTGGACAAGAGCTTCTCTCACCATCTGGTACCCGCTGACCACCACGAATGTCAGACTTCCAAACTGCACGCTGAAGATGTTCCCATACCGACCCGCAAGCTGAAAGAGAGTCCATTGTCCTCTGAGAACAAGAAGATGGGGATTTTCAAAACTCACCAGGCCAAGACCCTGAACAGGGAACTCTGTTCAGGGTTGAATTTAACCCTGCTTGAAGCAAAGGGACTTCAGAGAAGCCCAAACCCAAGCACACAAGTCCCATCCAATCTCAGCTACTCCATGAAGGCTGGAGAAGGCATAAAAACGGCTGGAGAGCTGTAGTGTGGGAGAGA
Organism: Leptocoma aspasia; assembly: GCA_013399835.1. Taxonomy (NCBI): domain Eukaryota; kingdom Metazoa; phylum Chordata; class Aves; order Passeriformes; family Nectariniidae; genus Leptocoma; species Leptocoma aspasia. Next base: position 1,969,579 of record VXAX01005552.1, read on the forward strand.
TGGTTTGCTTATATTTGTTATCTGGTGTGACCTGGGCTTTACCAGGTGTTTACATCAGTTTGGCTTGTAACAAGGATGTAACTTGCTTTGTAACTGATGGGCATCCGCTCTGTCCCTTTCTGTCCCACCACGTGGGTCACCACACTCAGGCTCTTCCTGCTGAGGGCAAAGCATGACAAATTATCCCTTTCATCAACTTTGTGTCTAGATTAGTGTGGTTCCTTCTCCAGCTCTCCCATTTAGACAGGAGCTCTAACTGCTTATTGCTATAAACGTACTTCTAATTTTAAGCCTGACTGCATTTATGGCCAAATTGCAGCCATTTTCCTTGCATGGACTTTGCTGGCATTAGTGTCTCCTCTGAGATGTATAAGAGTAAAGGGGGATCATATCTTCTCTCTGTCAAGGAGCTCATTCTCTTCTTAGAATGAATCTACATGAGAGGACACACAGAGTCACCCCAAACTGCTGTGGTGACTCGTGAAACCAGACTGGCACTAAATGGGTATCTCAGTCATTGTGTACTTGTAAATAAATGGGATTAATTTTCTTAATAACTGTGTGTATTGACAAAATATCTTGAACTCGCTGCCTCAGCCTTCCCGAGGATTCCCTCAGAGACCACCTGTGCTGGTGGCTGAGAACACCCAGGGTAGGCAGGCTGGTGTCAGCCTGCTATGCAAAAGCAAGAGACAAATAGTCACCAGAAAGGATTTTTGCAGTCAGCATGTCAGAACTTCTTCCACCTTTTCAGAGAGGAATACTCAGCATGTATGAAATCTCTCTCTTTTTGTCTCTAGTGGGAGTCAAAGTTGTGGAAACCTTTCCAGAGAGATCACTGCTTCTTTCTGCAACACAGAAGAAGCCACAGTATTGTCGTGGTCTATGCATTGAAGAAAGGACTCTTGACAACAAATTCAGAAGGCTAAAATGATTTATTAAAATGACTCCATAATTCTAATATTTTTCTATATCTGCTCAGCAGAGAGCATTCCATGCTCCTGCTGCTGCTTCGTCCAGGGAATGTGTCCGAATAGTTTACAATATCAGAAAGATAAAGTAATTTCAGTTCAGTCTCCTCATAGGTAGGAGGAGGCCAACTAATTCCATGTCCTTGAAGAACAGACACAGATATTTTGTTTACAGAAAGCTTATACAGAGTAAAGACAGCAAAAGGATGTTCTCCCATGGGAAAATGATCAGAAGGCTTACACACAGAGAAACTTATAATATGTTCATAGCAACACCACAGGACATAGCTCAGGATTTTAAATGTTTCTTTCAGATGTGATGGGGTGAATTGTTGGCCTCTGAGTAAAGACAATGACAGGTCAATTTCCAGAGGTGATCTCCAGACAGTTCAGCTGTCACACAGCACTTTTCACCTGTCCCCCAGCCTGGCCCAGCCCTTCTGAGCCCTTTCTGGAGTTCAGAAGGAAATGATCACAGTCAGATGGGAAGAAAAAGGAGGAATATATAGGTCTTCCTCCGTAATGGATTTCTTTCCCATTGGACCATCCTGCTCCCGTGGAAGAGGAGGTGATAGTGAGAGATAAAACCAAGAAGAGTCATCTGTCTCATGTGGTTATTATATACTCAGTTCTGCAGAGGCTGCCCTTGCTGCTTCACAGCATGGTGATAAGAGTCATGCCAGGGTAAGATATTGTTAGTAGAGAAAATGTCCATGGAGCTCTTACCTTCTGCAGTTCAAGATGGAGGGGCTGCTTCAAGTCCACAAGGGTTCCCACGAAAGGAAAGAGCTGTGGCCCTGGAGGGAAATTCCTGGGTCGCTTCTTTTTCACAAGGTCAATAATCAAAAGAGACATGACCAGAACCACCAAGAGCATCCGACCATTCAGCTTTTTCAAGAGAGACACCAAATCTGGCCAAAACTGAAGCTCCATCTTGACTGATGAACTCACAGGTTTTCATCCCAGGAAGGGACTTGATTCTGGTATTACATTTGCTAAAACAGGAGCAACCAGGGACTGGAGAAGAAAGAAAAAAGAGCTAAAATGCTGCTGGCTGACTGTGGACAGAAGCTGCTTTTCTATATACAGCTGCTACCTGCTGAATAACTTCCTTTAAACAGCAGGATCTCCAAAAACAACCGCAAAACCTCACAAGATTTGGCCAAACAAAAGCGATCTTGCAAACCTTTAGCTTTACATCTCTGTCAACTCCCTAATTTTCTTATGGAAAAGCATTCCTCCCTTTTGCCCTGAACAAGGGGCTCCTTTATACAGACACCCCACAGGGATTATCAGCATGGCAAACATTCGAGGTGAGGTGAAAGCAGCTTAGGGGCTGATCACATGTGGTGGGCATCGCAGTTTCAGGGATGGTGAGGCATCTGAGGTGATGGACAGCACACAAGTGGCTGAGGGGCTGATCCTGTTAAGTGCTAAGCACCATCTGCAAAGGGCTGGGTGCCTTCAGCACCCACCAAAGCCTTCCTGGCTTTGCTGGAGCCATCAGGGGAGGTTCAGACAAGGGAAGAACTGCAGGGGCCCAGGGCTCTCCCAGCCACTCAAATGAGAGTTAAAGGAGCTTAATTTCAAGAGTCAGAACATAGGCTCATGTGCTTGCCATGGGATTGGAACTTATGCATTTAAATCTCTTGGGTTTTCTGAAAATCTCCTTTGAATAAAGCTTCACGCTGTCCTGGGGGAAGGCTGCAGTGGACTGACAGTGACCTCTATGACTTGGAATCAATCTCGTGTCACCTGCTGATATTTAGTGACGACTTGGTTCTAGCTCTTTCTTTCTCCAGCTCTTTCAAAATTTATAAAGGATCTAAATTTATACTAAAGCAAAACTATAAATAACAAGTTTTCAAATTATTTGCCTAGAATTTAATGTGAGAAATTCTGAAGGATGGTCAATTTTTACTGCCATGGAATCCTATGATGGTTTGGGTTGACCAGGAACTTAAAGATCCTTTGGTTCCAACCTCCTGCCATGGGTAAGGGTGCTGTGTCTTCAGCTTTAAAAAAAGCTGTAATTTTTAAGGAAAAAAGGTGCAGTTTTTCATAAGAAACAACAATTGGGGAAAAAAAATCTGGTATTCTCTAGTCTTTCACCATTTTGAAAAGCTTTGCTGTCCATGTCTTTCATTATCTTAGAAGCACACACACAGCCTATCTGACAGACCTGCACCTTGGCTACGGCAGTGTCCTAGTTTGAAGTGAGAGTGTTTCAAAGAAGCGATGTGATAGTTTTTTAGTAATTGACACCTTGTAGAACCACTGGAAACTGGACACGCCACTGTGAAAAACACATGTTAAAGTTAGAAAAAAACCGGAGAACTTTTTTTTTTTTTTCCCCTCTGAGTAGCAGCGAGGTAACACCGGCCAGGCGGCCCAGCACCCCCAGCTCCCCCCACCTGCACTCCCGGCCAGGCCGGCTCGGGCAGCCTTTGCCGCGGGGCCGGGCCGGGCCCTTCCCAGGGAAAGGGAAGGGGAGCGGGCGCTGCAGGGGCTGGGCCCCTTTCCCCCGAGCCGGCAGCCCCCCCACTCCATCGGCTGCCGGCCAGGAAGCGGGGGAGGGCGGCTGCCGCGGGCCCGGGGGGAGCCGGCCCCTCGTGAACACCTGGCTGCTCGCCAACCCCCAGCCCGGGGCCCAGCCCAGCCCGCCGGGCCCCCAGCAGCCCCCGCCGAGCCCAGAGCAGCCCCCGGGTCGGTGCGAGGATATTTTACCCCGCAGGAGCTACCGAGATCATACAGGTGAGACCAGAGTGATCCGGCAGCCGCAGCTCCCGCTGCAAGGGTCAGGTGATCATCTGCGGACCCTGGGCGAGATGTTAACTCCAATCCTCCCTTCAGTGAGAGAAGGACAGCAGATGAAAGCCGTGTAAAACAGCAACATGAGACATCGAAGTCAGTGAAGAAGAAGTTAAGCCCTAAATGAGAAAGATGAAGAGATACCTTAATCTTAGAGCTGAAATTCTCTTGGGAGCTATAGAGAAAAAACTTTTCCCTATAAACATAAGACTACTGGGGAGATGAAAAGTTCAAATTTGAGCAAGAGTCTCCAAGCTAAAGTAAGATGATAAAGTAGCTGTGATCCCATGAGAAGCTTAAACAGAAAAAGAGAGAAGATGAGATCCTATATCCCCAAGAGAGAAGAAAAAGATCTCTGTTCCCAAAAATAAAGATGATTTTTTTGAGATAGATAATGAGAACCTTTGCTCTTTTAAACACCTGATCTTTAAACCAGTAACCCCAGAGTTGACATGGCCCACAAACACAGCTCTAAGAAAGCTGTAGAAATAAAAAAGATTTTTTCACGAGTCACAAATTTTTCCCCCGGCTGTCTGGGTTCGTGAGAACATTGAGAACCACGAGAAAACTGTTTTTTCCTCTTATGGAGAAGTCTCCATAACATTAACAAAAGAGACTTCTCTCCCTGAGTAAGCTAAAAGAAAACTATAAGTAGTAAACTAACCAGAAATTTTAAGTTTTGTTTCTTTACATTAACAGTAAGAAAAGAGTAGTTGTAGGAGAGAAGAAAAGTGTTCAGAAGAGTTTGTTTTGATTCTTACCTTTTTTCCTTTTAGTTATTCTTAATAAAACTTCCTTTATACTTTCTTAAAGTTTTGAGCCTACTTTGCCTTTCTCCTAATCCTATCTCACAGCAAGAAGAAAGTGCATTGATTAAGAAAATTTCAAAATTAGAGAAATGTAAAATTAGCAAACCAAACCCATTACACGAAATTAGTGTTTCTGCCCAGTTTCAACCTGAAACCCCCACAGGCAGGAGTCTTTTTTAGGGGCAATAGTTATCTGCAACCCAACCCTTCTTGCTTTGAAATATTATTTACAGGTTCCTGGATGGGATTAGGCAGCAAATGGGGAACAGCAATGGGAGAAACATCTCACATCCCTTGTGCATAAAGCACATTTTACATGTCCCCATAGCACAGCTGTGAGCAGCAGTGGTTGGATGTGCTTTGCTTCTCCTCATGCCGGCGCACCCACGGTGCTCCACGTTTGCGTCCACGCAGCTCTTCCAGCCTTCCTGGTGTGGCAAGCCAAGCCTGGCTTACCAGAGGCTAAATCAGGATAGCGGGCTCGTGCTCCTCATCCTGGCACCGGGGAGATGACTCGGTTGGTGGAGGTGTCAGCCTACAGCATGCTCAGAGGGACTGTGATGATAAGGCGTCAACTTCTGCTAGCCCAGTTTCACTCCTCTGTTCCTCGCTGTGCCATATGATTTGTCAGCATGCACAGAGTGCAGATCCCTCTACCACTTGTGGCTGCTGTGAATCGGGCTACGTGCAAAGCCAAGGTGTTAATGTGTTCTTCTGGGTGGTGTTGTGGGGGTGGGTGCATCGTGGTTGACAGGAGAAATGTTATTTTTAGCAGGAGGAGTACATTTTGCATGTACTCACATGTGTCTTGTCAGTCAGAAACCTCAAGTCTATTCCTTTGCCTTGAAGCTTCACATGTCCAAATGCATCCGCTCACAAAGTTCTTAACGCGCCAGGTTTGCAAAGAATTAGGGAAGAGCCTTCCATTACTACCAGGGCTCTCCTAACCTCGGCAGACAGCAACACCAGCATGTTATCAAACTGTGGCAATGCTATTTCGGGTCCAAGGCTTTAATCAACCTAGTTCTCAGCACGTGGTGATGTGCAAATCCCCAAAGCACTGAGGAAGTCACGTCGCCGGGGCACGTGCGCAGTGCAGAGGNCAGGTGATCATCTGCGGACCCTGGGCGAGATGTTAACTCCAATCCTCCCTTCAGTGAGAGAAGGACAGCAGATGAAAGCCGTGTAAAACAGCAACATGAGACATCGAAGTCAGTGAAGAAGAAGTTAAGCCCTAAATGAGAAAGATGAAGAGATACCTTAATCTTAGAGCTGAAATTCTCTTGGGAGCTATAGAGAAAAAACTTTTCCCTATAAACATAAGACTACTGGGGAGATGAAAAGTTCAAATTTGAGCAANGCTGCTCGCCAACCCCCAGCCCGGGGCCCAGCCCAGCCCGCCGGGCCCCCAGCAGCCCCCGCCGAGCCCAGAGCAGCCCCCGGGTCGGTGCGAGGATATTTTACCCCGCAGGAGCTACCGAGATCATACAGGTGAGACCAGAGTGATCCGGCAGCCGCAGCTCCCGCTGCAAGGGTCAGGTGATCATCTGCGGACCCTGGGCGAGATGTTAACTCCAATCCTCCCTTCAGTGAGAGAAGGACAGCAGATGAAAGCCGTGTAAAACAGCAACATGAGACATCGAAGTCAGTGAAGAAGAAGTTAAGCCCTAAATGAGAAAGATGAAGAGATACCTTAATCTTAGAGCTGAAATTCTCTTGGGAGCTATAGAGAAAAAACTTTTCCCTATAAACATAAGACTACTGGGGAGATGAAAAGTTCAAATTTGAGCAAGAGTCTCCAAGCTAAAGTAAGATGATAAAGTAGCTGTGATCCCATGAGAAGCTTAAACAGAAAAAGAGAGAAGATGAGATCCTATATCCCCAAGAGAGAAGAAAAAGATCTCTGTTCCCAAAAATAAAGATGATTTTTTTGAGATAGATAATGAGAACCTTTGCTCTTTTAAACACCTGATCTTTAAACCAGTAACCCCAGAGTTGACATGGCCCACAAACACAGCTCTAAGAAAGCTGTAGAAATAAAAAAGATTTTTTCACGAGTCACAAATTTTTCCCCCGGCTGTCTGGGTTCGTGAGAACATTGAGAACCACGAGAAAACTGTTTTTTCCTCTTATGGAGAAGTCTCCATAACATTAACAAAAGAGACTTCTCTCCCTGAGTAAGCTAAAAGAAAACTATAAGTAGTAAACTAACCAGAAATTTTAAGTTTTGTTTCTTTACATTAACAGTAAGAAAAGAGTAGTTGTAGGAGAGAAGAAAAGTGTTCAGAAGAGTTTGTTTTGATTCTTACCTTTTTTCCTTTTAGTTATTCTTAATAAAACTTCCTTTATACTTTCTTAAAGTTTTGAGCCTACTTTGCCTTTCTCCTAATCCTATCTCACAGCAAGAAGAAAGTGCATTGATTAAGAAAATTTCAAAATTAGAGAAATGTAAAATTAGCAAACCAAACCCATTACACGAAATTAGTGTTTCTGCCCAGTTTCAACCTGAAACCCCCACAGGCAGGAGTCTTTTTTAGGGGCAATAGTTATCTGCAACCCAACCCTTCTTGCTTTGAAATATTATTTACAGGTTCCTGGATGGGATTAGGCAGCAAATGGGGAACAGCAATGGGAGAAACATCTCACATCCCTTGTGCATAAAGCACATTTTACATGTCCCCATAGCACAGCTGTGAGCAGCAGTGGTTGGATGTGCTTTGCTTCTCCTCATGCCGGCGCACCCACGGTGCTCCACGTTTGCGTCCACGCAGCTCTTCCAGCCTTCCTGGTGTGGCAAGCCAAGCCTGGCTTACCAGAGGCTAAATCAGGATAGCGGGCTCGTGCTCCTCATCCTGGCACCGGGGAGATGACTCGGTTGGTGGAGGTGTCAGCCTACAGCATGCTCAGAGGGACTGTGATGATAAGGCGTCAACTTCTGCTAGCCCAGTTTCACTCCTCTGTTCCTCGCTGTGCCATATGATTTGTCAGCATGCACAGAGTGCAGATCCCTCTACCACTTGTGGCTGCTGTGAATCGGGCTACGTGCAAAGCCAAGGTGTTAATGTGTTCTTCTGGGTGGTGTTGTGGGGGTGGGTGCATCGTGGTTGACAGGAGAAATGTTATTTTTAGCAGGAGGAGTACATTTTGCATGTACTCACATGTGTCTTGTCAGTCAGAAACCTCAAGTCTATTCCTTTGCCTTGAAGCTTCACATGTCCAAATGCATCCGCTCACAAAGTTCTTAACGCGCCAGGTTTGCAAAGAATTAGGGAAGAGCCTTCCATTACTACCAGGGCTCTCCTAACCTCGGCAGACAGCAACACCAGCATGTTATCAAACTGTGGCAATGCTATTTCGGGTCCAAGGCTTTAATCAACCTAGTTCTCAGCACGTGGTGATGTGCAAATCCCCAAAGCACTGAGGAAGTCACGTCGCCGGGGCACGTGCGCAGTGCAGAGGTTGTTGGACAACTCCAATCTCTGCATTGTTGACAAGATCCTTATCTGTAAGATCCTGGTCACCTGCAGGATGAACCTGTTCCTGTGGTCAGCACCATGAATGCTGGAACACTGGTCTTCTGGAGATCAAATAACACAAATTTGAATTCATAAGAGGATGTGCATCCACACATCTGGTAGGGAACAGGGTGTGGACCCACCTTCCCCCAGTTTCTCCTCAAACACCTCCCCTGACCCCAGCGCACAGCTTTTGACCGCCTCACCTGAGCTCAAGGATACCACGTAGATAAATTGTGCCATATTGCATGGACACACACACATCACTGCTTGAATATTAAGGCATCTTGATCAGCCAAGAGACAGAAATTGGCCCATATGCTTTGTACCTTCTTCCCTGGCTAGATGTCTAACTGTGTGCAGAAGGTTTTGAAACACAAAGAGAAACATTCTGTTAAAAATGCAATTACCATTTGTTTTTCAAGATATAGTATCCCATTATTTTTTCCAGAGAAGTGAAATTCAATAAGGTTACAACAGAATGTAGTCCAACAGTTACCGTACTTTCAGAGCATTATTTAAGCTACAGAATTTCTTAATGATTAGAAACATATGTAGGAAAAATCACATGCAAAATGAGAATGACTGGAGACAATTTTCCCCCAAAACACTTTTTTTCAGGCAAGTAACAGCTCATCCACCACTGTTGTTCCATCCATCACTTTGGAGGTGTGAGACTCCCACCCACCTGGGGAGCCACGTGCTCAGGTCACGTCAACAAACAGGCTCCAGTGAAGTCCAAGGACCCATCCTGATTTCCAGCAAAGAATATTTTGCTGTTTCTCTCCTCTTTATGTGAGACCCAAGGAAGTGAGGTCATTTTCACTACAGGCAGGCTCTTGAACAGCAGTGACCATCCCGATATCTGTCTAAATGCCACATCCCAGAAGGTTTTCATACAGGTGCAGCTGCTGTTTCGTGGTCCAGCCCAGGCGAGTCTTCATGAACCTGGAGTCAATGACAGATTAAGACACTAATTTCCTTTCAGGATTTACTTTACTGGATCAAATGAAATCTACAGGGGATTTGTAATTTCAGAAAGCCAGGAATGGAGATTGCTTGGGCATCCAAACTTCCTGGAGTAAACTTGGGAAAGACATGGTTGAACTCACTTCTCAGGCTGAAGTTCCCCACTTGGGGTTATTTCACTAGGACATAAAGGGTTCCATATATCCCAGACTTTGGCTTCAATGCCCAGAATCAGGAAGCCAAGTCCATATTTACTGCTCTGTGTGTGTGGTGAATACTCTCTCTCTCCTTCCTCACCCAGACTAGGTGCAAATAATCTCTAGGTTTTCCTGGGCCCATAGACCTCTCACCTGTAACCTCCTGGCCACATCATTACCAGTGCTCATTAGAGCTCTAAATCAGGAAGCTGTCACCAGGAATGGGCAAACTGAGGCATTATGAACCTAAACCAAGTGATGTGAGCAGACCTACAGTGTCCGGCTGTGCCATCTGGGAAGGATCCCAGAAGATGGGAGGTAACAGTCTTTCTTCTTCTGTCCTTCTCTAACAGTCCAAAATGTCCCTCTTCTGCTGCAGAAGCCAGTTGTGAAGGGATTACGTTCAGACTTCAGCCAGATAATTAAATGCAGTTAGCAGAAAGTGCTGCAGGGAGCCTTCCCTGTGCCCCCCGACCTTGGATCACCCCTGGCTTTTTGCTCCAAGATTTTATTCCCTTCGCACCCAGGAGCCGCGCCGCCGTTGCCAGCGCCGCCCCGCAGGCACATCCCGTCCGGATGCACCGAGGCAGATTTGGGGGTGCCGGGTGCTTCCCCCCGGGGGCCGCGCCCGCGGCAGCGCCAGAGGCAGCGCCCACCCTCCCCTGGCACGGCTCTCCCACCGTCTGCCGCAACCTGGCAGCGCCGGGGCTGCAACCCCGGCTGTTCCGCATCCTCCGGCTGCCCGTAAACCTCCGGAAAACTCTCCCGTCTAAGGCGCACCTTTTCAGTATTCACAGAGAAGGGTACAGTCACATATTCCTCTCAAAGCCACAAGGACTTGACTAGAGCTAAAATGTCATTTATGTACATATCACAAGCGTTTTTCTAGGCACAGATGTCTTTCTGGTGCCAATATGCTGTTTATGTACTTATCTGTCACAAGCACATGTCTACATACATATGCCCTGCTGGCAGAGGCACAGAGCATTTTGAAACTCTTATTAGACTGCTAATGAATAATACGCATACAAAGGAGAAAACAGAAGGTGGGTCTATCAGGAACAGCCTCTTTCTTAACTACCTTTTAATTGTAGGAGAGGAAGAAAAGAGATGAATTTTGATATGTTGGCATCTGTGAAGGCCTCCTTAGCAGCATCCAGCGCCATCATTTTTAAAGTGGATTTTTCACAGGTTTGGGTATTTTGGGGGGAGGGGAGGATTTTTTTTTTCCTCTTAAAAAAACCCACAAAATTTTGACACTGAGAGTATTGCAAATCCTGGTGCCAATGATGTATGATAGTGTGATTGTCACCATGGAATGCTGAAAAGCTCGAGCAGCTGTTTGGCATATTGACAGTGCGAATTTAGAGCGTTTTAAATGCAAATGACAGTATTCAATTGATCGCAGGAAAACAATGGGTCATAGCCTTACCTTTCCTTGGCTATGCTCTGAATAATCAGGCTGCAAATCCATGCACAATAGGGATATTGTACACGTTCTGGGGATTTTGTTCCCCGCGTTCATGGGGGCCGATATGATGCTTCTTTTGGGCAGAGCTGAAATAGAGGTGCCGCTGAACCATCCCAGGCACCTCGCGGGGGTGAGGTGGGGAAAAGGGCATAATTTGCTCCAAATCCACCACGTCCTAAGTGTCAGCCTGTTTTTCTTCACTTCTATCCTTTTCTGCTTGCTCTTTAATCATTCCCAAGGGTGGCTGGCTTTCTGCCTGACTTGTCTCCATTATACCCTGCTGCAATCAATATGGCAAGCAGAAATCAGCAGGAGAAGGCATGTTCTGCTCCCAGTGAGAGCCGGTGGGAGGGAAGGAGATCAGGCTAGCCAGCTGCAACCCCAGCCCGGCAGGCGAGCCGAAATCCAGCCGAAAAAAGCTGCCGCCAGACGGCTGGGTCCTGTTTCCTTCGTGGTGCCCCCTGCCCGGCAGCGAGCAGCAGGTAAAGGTCTTCCTCCTTCCCCCAGCCCTGGGAGGGCAGGCAGGAAAACCTGGCCCTGGTAAAATTAACGCTGAAAGCTCCTTTGTTTGGGTTTTTTTTGTTTGGGTTTTGGGGTTGTTTTGTTTTTTGGGTTTTTTTTTTGGCAGTGGTGGAAAGAAAAAGAAGGGTCTTTCCAAAGCAGAAAAGTCCAGGAACAGGGGAGCCACACTTTCACCTGAGCAGGTCTGTTACATATGGACACTGGTGAGTGCTTGTGGGGTTCACCCTGGCAAAGGTCTCCAAGGTTGGCCATAATAGATTGAAGGCAGCCACTGCCACACTTGAGTACCTCTAGCAATAGAATTTTGGTTTTAACACCCACATTTCTTTCAAAACAAGTTAAAAAGACATGCAGGAGTGGTGTGGATGAAGACATCATTAAGACAGTGCTCTCTGTCCATGGCTTTACCTTATATGAAAGCTCCCTCCAAGAATTTTGACTTGGTGAATTTCTACCCTTTCCCTAATTTGTAAGCCTGAAATGGATATTCAGGATCCATTCCCTTATTGCAATCCCCTGATTGTATCTAAATTATACCAGTGAGCAGAGCTTTTCTGTCTCCTGTGCTTCCATCTACCCTTCTGGTGTTTCAATCTTAAGCACTTTGGGTCAGGCACTGATTTTTGGGTCTCCTTGATCCATGGATTGTGTGCTCTGGGACATTTCTGAGTGTTCCTGCAATACAACCACTGTCCAATCAGCACCACAGTTGCCAGAGCAGTTGCTGAGATGTCCAAAAGATATCCATGATCAGATTTGCACCAGGGATCGGGAGGGTGAGTGGAACATCACAAATGGCTGATGTGCTCTTGTGCTGTCTGCATGTGAGATCCATGCTGTGGGCTCCTTGCACCAGAAATTGGCTTCTCCAGGGAATCTGACAATTACAAAAAGTTCTGTTTCATAAAGGGGAGGTTCAGGAGGAGCTGGGGTTGGAGACCACAGGGTTAATGTCATCCATTTATGGAGTATTTTTAGAAGGCTCCACAAGTTTTTCAGGCTTTCCCAATCTTTTCCAGCAATCCCATTTTGCCTAGGTACAAAAATCAAGGGACTGTACAGCTAAATGACACCTATTTCAGCACCCAGCTCTTCAGTCTCTGGTGGAAGGCAATGAATAAAAAAACCCCAGCATCATCATTACCTATGCCTTCCTAAGATAAATCTGTTTACCTGTAAAACAGATGCATTAAGAAACAATCAGCCAATAGAAATAATTAGTTACAGCATAGGGATGTGATTTGCTCAGCCTCTGGAACGGGGTAATGTCTTGCTTAGCTTGAACTCCTTGCTGATGGATGCTTGGTGAAAGGTCTTGGAGACGATGTACTCAGCTAAACGCTGGGGAGACAGAAAATGATTACTACAGAGAGACATTGCTCAAGTCAGCTCTGCGAGAAATTCATCACCAGCAGCATTGGCACCACACATGAGCAGCAGCGTATGGAAACTGAACTGTAAAAAGTAACAAAATCAGTGAACTAAGAGAACATTGCATACCGTGAACGTGAGGGAATGCATCGTTTCCCAGAGGGAGAAACGTTCCTATTTAGCAGGCTTTTGTTTTGTTACAGGAAACACTTGGATGGGGGGATTTAGCTGTGAACACAGAGCCTTTGTTTTCTAGGAACAAAGGGAACCCAACCGACACAGGTTGGTAATGGGTAAACTTTCTATGCTGAGCTGGTAGGTAAAGCCTTGGGCTTGCTATAAAACATGCAGGACTGGCTTCTTGTGCCTAAAATCCCGTGGCCCCAAACAGCAGCCCTTGGAGCTAAATTTATAGCTCATTTCTGCTTAGTGGCCACAAGACCACCCTAAAATAAAGCTAAGACCAAGAGAAGGGGCTGCTACAGAAGGCTGCTCCCCCCTCCCCAACACTAGCAAGATGCTCTTGATAAACCTTTAAAAGACATCAATGTTGTCTTTATTCTGGAAGGCCAGCGCTGTGAGTCCTCCTGGGAAAATCCTCCTGCATGGAAAGTGGAATTGGGGTCTCCTCTGCCCCAAAGGCTTCCTGTGAGCCCTTTTACCTGAAAGGTGGAGCACAGCAATCCTCAAAGGCTCACAAACACCCGACAATTTAACAAAGGCCCTCGTTGTTTACAAGCAGCATGGCACATCTGGAACGAGAGAGAAGATGCCTTGACTTGAGCTAAATGAAGGGACTGATCTCATCCTAGCAGAAGAAGGGTAACAATAAAACAATCCCACAAGCGTCCCTTGCGATGACAGGAGCAGTAGAATTTTTCCAATCCTGCTGGCAAACGGTAGAAGGCAAAAGTCTTGCGGAGACAGAAGGAATAAAAACAAAATGTCTTGCAAGAGGCTAGAAAACTTTCCCAAAGCATTTTTCTTTAAACTTAACCACATGATTTACAAGCTTATTATTAGTTTCTCCCCTTCCTTACATAAAAAGAGAAATTTAAAAAGTGTAGATTAACACATTTTTGGATATCTTCCAAGCTCTCAATTCCTCTGCTTAAAGGATTATTTTGATAAATCAAAAATCACTTTTTGGGTGGCCTGGAGAGACTCAGATTTGCTCTCTCTCTGTAACAGAAATGATCCCTTCTCAGAGGGTGCTTACTTGTGCCTCTCAGACAAATACAGAGAGAAATCCAGTCCAGCTTCTGATCTAACTGTAATACAATATTGACTGCTGATTCCAGAGAATTTTTTTCCAGATTGGTAAGGCTGGGGACTGTGTTAGGTACCTTAATCTCTACCTAGTCACTACTCAGGAGATACTAGAGGTTCTTCAGTGAAAGCAGAGCCTTGGGAGCTGCTACAAGACCATCTTCACCATGAGGGCAGAAAATGCTCCTGAGCAGGTACTGACTGACATTGTGGTGGAGTGCACAAGAGCTGGGCTGTCTGCTAGAACTCCCTGGTGTCACCCACCTTCGTGGTACCCAGCTGGACACCAGAATGCCACATCCATGGGATATGCTGGCTTTCTCACTCATGGTCTGGTCCTGCCACACCGATCACCCTGCATCTGGCAAGAATTCCTGGTGGCCTCAAAGCCTAATGAGCACGTTGAAGGATTACAATGAATATTGGAAAGGTAAATGGATTAGCAAAAAAAGTGTCCAGAGACGTTCAGAGAGGCAGTTTAAGAACGAACCAAACCACTGTGAAATAAACAATTGTCCTGGAATAGAAAAAAGAGTAATATACATATATATATACACACACACATTCACTTAAAGGCAATCTTCGTAAACAGGTTGAACAAGACTATGAGGCTGGAGGAACAGATGGGAAAATGGAACAAACAGATGGAAAAACTCTATTTCTGAAAAAAAAATTAATCTATTTGTAAAGCTATAGCTACTTTGAATGAGTGTTTCAAGGTTAGGAAGCTGAGGCACCAGGAAATTTATAACAAGGCCATAAATTCATCCATCTGAGATCAGTAGGATGGCAGGTCTTTTAGACAGGTGAGTAAGGTGCTTCCCAAACAGCCATGAACATTATTTATCCATACTTAATGCCACCATCCCCAGGGATACTTTGCTCCCCTTTAAGGCTATATCTTATTTACTCTACAGTTAAAAATTACCTTTCAGCTTTTCATTAACCATAACTGGCTAATACATTAAAAAAAAAGGAGCAAGTTCACCTTGCTTTCTGCCATCTAATCAGAGGGGAAAACAGTCCTGAGTTCACCAGCATTGTTAGAAAAGTGCCACAGACAAGAAGGGAAGAAGGAGTGAGCACCATGGCTCAGTTCTCCAACTTAATGGGGAAGTAAAGGCATCTTCATTAAATGCCTCCTACCCACCCAGCTGTTCTTGAGCAGCTCTCTGAGTACTTTTAGAGGGATGATCAAGGGAAAAAGTGGGAGGAAAGGTTTGATGTTACAGTGACTCCAGGGGGAAACCTCTCTAGCAGCAACCAAGCTGCAATGCTTGGGGTGAGACAGCCTCGCAGGAAAATGTGGGTCTTGTGTTTTAGTCAAGGAACCACCACCTGCAGAGACAAATCCAGCCCAAGCTTCACACGGTGTTCCTTGGTGAAGGAGGGTGAGATACTTACAGAAAAAAAGTTTCCAGCCATGGACCAGGTGTCCAGGAACTCTCCCTGGAGTAAATGAGTTCAGTGACCTCCAAGCAGTGCTGGGATAAGCAACAAAAACTGCGTTACAAAAAAGGCTCATTGCTCTGAGGACTAGGGAAATGGTGGTTTGGGCTGGACAGTGTTAATAGGGGCTGGTTTATGGTGTTGGCTCCAATCCCTCTGAATCACAGCTTCACAGCTGCGAGAAGGGACAGTAGAAGTGCTCCAGCTCACTGGGGAGATGCGAAGATTGAATTTTTAACTGAGTGCATTCAGCAGCGTGGAGGTAAAAAAGGATGTTGGCTTTCAGCACGGGGTCTGGGATGGAGATGCAGTGGTGGGGACCCAGCTGCCAAGCGTGTTTTGTTGTCTCCCTTATTTCAGGTCACTTCTTTTAAGTCGGTGCAGGGCTTTTAAGGACTGTGTCCCGTATCTGGGTCTTAGCAGATTTGCCCACATGTTTTCCTGTGTGTGTCTCTGGGACTCATAAAAGCGTCTTTAGCGCTCAAGTAAGTTCCCCTTTGAGAAGGGACTGTCAAAGACAGGCACTAATGTCATTAGGAGGTTACAAGGGGGAAACAAGAGAGAATTTGCTACAGATCCTCATTTCCATAATCTTGCTTTGGCTTCCTCGTTTGTCAGTTCTTAACCTCAATTCCTTAACCTCCAAATCTGTGGAGTCATTGACCTTGGGGATTTGTCTTCAAACTGATTTCAAGTTTTAGGCAATCTAAATTAGGCTCCCCGTGACAGAAGACAAAACTTGGTCTTTCACCCAAATGTGAAAGACAGGCCCAGAGTGCAAGTGAAATCTTGCAATCGTTTTTTCAAACCATCTGCCCATCTGCAGTCCCAGAACAATATCAGTTCGGTGCTGCCTTCCCTCTCTCTCTCTCAGGAATAAAGAAATTACCATAAACAAAGCAGATCAAGGGTCTTTTTAAGCCAAATGCAGCCAAGACACATTGCTTCAGAAAGGAGCAGGAGAGGAAGAAAGCGCTGCAGGGGAAGTTTCTTCCTAATTCTCATTAACTCCAGTTTGGCCAGTGATGCTGGACACTGCAGTGTAATTTGGAGGGGATGGTGCTGTGTCCCTCGCCATGGGCACTCAATTTCCAAGGTATTTCTGTGGCAAACAAAAGTGATCACCACAGAAAAAGAAAAAAAGGAAAAAAGACAGCAGAGCTGCTCCTTAAAACTGCTCCCTAACTGTGCAGAGGAGGGAGAATACAAGAAAACAGGGAAATTAGTCTGGACACAAAGAGCCTTTTGGTCTCTCAGACCATTTCTGCGCTGCACAAGGCAGTCAAACCCCTGCCTGAATCATGCTCTTTATTTCAGGGACGAAGCTGTTGTTAGAAGATGCATTTATTTCCAAGAGTGTGCTTTGAGTTAGAGAGGCTGCAGCAAGCTGGCAGGGCAGCTTGGCACGAGGATTTTCTGGAGCAGCAGGTAGAGATGAACAACGGGAGCTGGACCAGTCCCTGCATGATGGGGAAACAGGGGAGGCAGAGAGATTAAATAATTCAGTGTGTGTTGATGTGATGCATGGAAAAATACCGCCAGGAGTCACAAAGCTAAATGCCTGGGTACCTCTCCAATGGATCAGAGAGCAGGTTTGGGGGGTAAAGAGAGGGAAACAGGCACATCCGTGCTGGGGAGCAGCTTGTGCAGTGGTGGCTGCAGAGAGGCTGCCCCCGAGGTGCCGAGAGGGGGAAGGAGATCTGCGGGAGCCTCAGCCTCATTATTTTTATGTTCAGCTGCCTAATTACTACGTGTCAGCTGTCTGTTGGAAGGAACGATGTACTGCAGCCTCTCGTTTGGGAATTTATAGTGATTAATGGGCCTGGAGGGAATGACTAACGAGGAAATGTTAGAATTAGTAAATATGCATCACCGTGCTATGAGTAAAGTGAGGGACATGACAAATGAGCCTAAGTATGTGAAAGATGTAAATGTTGCAGAGGGACAACCTTTGGGATGTCCTGGGGACCCACAGAAACTGAGAGGAACAGGAGGGTGGGAGCAACACAGGTGTGATCCCATGGGGTGAGAACAAACCAAGTAAGAAAGGCCCTCCAAAGCTTTCCAAACAGTCCTAGGCAGACTTGGAGGAACAAACTCGCTCTGGCAGGCAGTGCAGCAGGATGGAAAGCTGTTGCCCTGTCTGTTGTGTCTGTGGAGCACAGCAAGGAGCACCGGTGTCACGGCCGCGTGTTGGGCGATCACCACAATCTGTCCCACACCAGGACCTGGGTCTTTGAAGATATTTAGGTACTGCAAGACCCAAACCACTTAGTTTATCAGTTCCATGTGCAGAAATTGCTTTCAGCTCGACTGTTTCAGAAGAACTTGTTTACCAAATAACAGCTTTGCTGCGTGCCAGGGACCTGTAGCTGGTCCAACATCCATGCAAAGTAACACCTGCAGGCTCAGCCTTACAGGCAAGGACAGCACAGAACAGCATCATGGAGGGGCCTGGGTTTTGGGGCTACTTTCCTTCTATTCCTGTGTAAGAGAGATGTATAAACCCCCAGAATTACAGCTTGCAGGTGTTCTTGAGCAGCTGGCATTTTAAAACTGTAACTTCAGGAAAAATTCTACTTACTTCAGTAAATTTATTAAAAGCTGTAAAATGAACAGGATTAAGGAAGAAAAGCAGCTGTCTTAATTTCTTGATCGATCATCTAACTGAGATTATCTGGCAGTCACTGGTCTGTACATTTGTCCACTGCCAGCATCTGCTGGTGAGAACATTCTTTGAGCAGTGCAAGGTAAACCTTTGTACCAGTGTTGTAGTCTTTATATGAAACTATAACCCAGATTAAAATGTTCAGGAGTTTTGGGTTACAGAAAATCTAGAACTAAATCTGCTACAGAAAACTGAAATTTGGTCTCATTTGCACCTACCAGATCAAACCCCTCGCTCCATGTGGCTTTTCCATTTTCTTTCCAGCGCAGCAACATTATTCAAATTTCACTCAATTGAAAGATGCAGCTGTTTCTATTTTGGGTGCATCCCTGTTAGAGAATAGGAATCAAACAACAATTCTGCACTGTTTGGTGATCAGCAATATTCTGTCTGTAAGATAATTTCCACTCATTGGAAACAGAAGTCAGGGGAGCAATAGCTTAGGTGCTTCTGCCCTTTAAATACTGCAAAACAGCTGTAATGTTATGTTTTCTCTAAAAGAGATATTTCTGAAAGCTGAGGCAATTTTCAGAGGACATAACTTGATCATAGACAAGCCTGTAGCTATGGAATAGATAATTTTCCTTTTCCAGCATGCCTAGATGAAAAAAGAAAATTAGTTATAGGGGGAAAACAAATCAACAAAACAAACACCACCTCCCCCAAACCAATCAACTAATCTCCTTCATGAAAATTAAATAATCTAAATAACTCCTGCCTTGGAGGATAACTGTGAACTGCAGGTAGAAGCAGGATCATTCTGTGTTTCAAAGTGTTTTAGGGCTCTGAAAGCAAAGCAGAATCACCAGGGCTGACGTCCAGTTTCTGACTGGACAGCAATGATTTCTCTAATTGCATTTTAAAAGAACAAGTACTTTCCTTGCTTTTTTTGCAGAGATCATATAAGCTGAGACCAGACACATACCAAACAACTTCTTCATCAACAGCTTGACACTGACAGTGGAAATCATCCAAAGTCACTTCTTTAGTCCCTCCTAAAGCAGAAAATGACAGCTCTCCCTGAAACACATCTCCTCTAAAGAAACACTCACAAGGGCTATTTTGGCTATTTTGGCAAACCAAAGACCACTTCCAGTGTTCCCACAGGCAGTGGGAAGTATCTCACGGACCCAAACCCTCAGGAGCAGCCCAGCACTGCCTCTTTCTCTGGCAGCAATGATGTGAAACACCAAATCCCAGTCTCAAAATGAGGACTTTTTCCTTTCCCATAGGTCTGTGGCCTATGCCACTTGCCAAATGCTACTTCCATCACTCCTAATGGTGCAATGACCACTGCACCCCATGTGAAGGGAGAGTTTATGTCCCTTGAGAAAGTTCAGGACTAAACCAGGGTTCTCACTTTCCCTGGTTTCACCACTGGCAAGAGCAGTTCAACACTTGGTTGAAATGATGAAAAAGAAAACATTTAGCTGAAACATTATAGATCCTCTAATTACAATCGAGCCAACCCCAAACGAAATATTTGATTTCAATTTTCCCAACTATGGCTTTATTTGGGGGCTGTACATCCAGGGGGAAAGAATTTCTATTTTTCCACAGCAAAACATGATGTTTTCGAATGTACTTTTTCAGTTGGAAAATGACAGGATGGAAAATCCACAGCTATCTCTACTTATAACACATCATGGTTAGGTGTGTGTGCATAGCACTTAGCACAGCATAAAACATAACATAGCACATAACACATCCAGGTGGGTGTGCATATGGCATGGGCACAAAAAGTAAGTTTTAGAGACAAAGTTTGAGAACACAGAAACTATTGGAAAAGGAGGGTTAAATAGCAGTCAGATCAGATGGTACAAAGCAAGCTGTGCTTTCTTCATCTCAAGGAAGGTTAAAATACAAAAAAAACGGTTTTCAGGTGACACTGAAAACACTTTGGAGGTCCCTCCATTTATTGTTGGGTAGAGGGAGACCTGGTGCAAGAAACATTTGAAATACAAAGTCATTTGTACTGGGGGAACAATACACAGCCCTCAGCAGAGATAAAGTCAAAACCCAGCTGATGTTTCTGAGTCAGAGGCAAGTGCAACTGGTCAGATGTGCCACACGCTTCTCCCCCTCCAGCTGAAAATAACACCACTTCCAAATTTCCTGGGAGCATGAAGATTTCAACAACAGCCTCAGCAGAGCTGCCCTGTGCTGTGCTGTTTACTTTTGAGGGAAATTGTTGACTGCTTTCCATTTTGCCACATGTGAGACAAAACAATCCGCTATCCTTTTATTCAATAAAATTGTTTAATATTCCAAGTTTTTCGGGTGATTCAGAAGGGAACTGTTTCCTAGTGCCAACCTCTGCTGCTGGGGGGTGGAAAACGCCTGCTCCTGGCTTGGTTTAGCAGCAGGATGGCAGCAGATTGGCCTTTCCAAAGCAGGGGGCTTGGGCAGCAACAGAAAGACGTGCCGAACCATCAGCCAAAAATATCACCCAAGCCCAGGGCAGGAAACATTTTTAATAGCTCACCTAAAAAGGCAAAAAATATTTGCCAGAGGTTCCGGCAGTATCACAGTTAACACAGACATCTCTCCTGGTAAACAGGGGAAGTGTCTGGATTGTCTGAAACGGGTCAGTTATCACCCTGGGAGCTGCTGGCCAAGTCTGACCTCTCCACCTCACACCTGGGTGCAATTTCCAGCAGCCCAGCCACTGCTTCCAGTGAAATCAAAGCCGATGCAGCCGTTGACTTCTAAGATCTCCAACAGGGAGATCTCAGCTGTGGTTACCAGCTGGGCTGCGCAAGTGTCATTTTCCAAAAAACCCATCTGCCACACTGAGGCTTCAGTAGCCAAGAATCTGCTACTTACTACCACAAAACTGCTCCAGATTTTCACAGGGGTAACTACTAGCATTTACATTTTGGGAGGGGCAGAGAAGGTGGATTTTAGAAACTGTTACTTTCAGTGTTGAAAGGAAATTTTTCTCCTCCTGCACTAGTCCAAGACTGTCTTTTTCTCTGCTGTTTTCTTGTTTTGCTACTTCGTTTTCAGATGGGTGCCCTTGGCTTGCCAGGACCATGGGCCATCTAATGTCTTTTATCTTTCTTGACATTTTGCATCTGTTTTATGTCTCTAACTGCCTTTGATTTCAGCATGGCTTCCCTTTTCTTATATTCAAGCTTAGAGGCAGAGGCAGCTCAGCTGAGATTTGCATCTCCATGGATGCTAGATGTCTCCAGGGTTGATGTCTACATTGGAGGTAGTGCTCTAGATTCCCTTTAGCATCCATGGAGAGAAATGAGTGACTAAAACACGATTTATCTGAGCTACTTGAGGCGTCTGAACTTAGTGGGGGGTAATTCCTGCACCACCAGCATCCCTTTTGCTCAATTAGCAGCCAGTGGAGAAGTCAATATTGGGAAGCACAACTCCTATCCTGTATCAAAAAAGAAAAAAAAAAAAAAAAAATTGGAAGTGCTCTGAATGTGCCTTTCCTTTGGGAGAATCCTGTCCCTTGACAGGTGCCTTTCTACCTCCCTTGGCTCAAAAGATTCACAGGCACATGCCTTCCCAGGTGACACCACCAAGGTTCATGTACCTGGTCACGGACTTCTGCAAGGTCTGGCTGATCCACCCCAACCTATTGCCAGGGTATCTGGTGTGATTTTCCCCCAACAGGCCACATGAAACCTAAAATACCATCAACAACCCTGTTTGAAGAGTATGGCCATTTACACACAGGGAGGCAGGCTACAGAATGAAGGTTATTTAGTAGAAAAGGGGGTTTATCATGATGGATGAAGGGCATTTTTAGCTCAAGAGGCAGCTGGTTTCCCTGCAACCAGATGGCCATAGGGTCCAGGCCAAACTTTGCATCTTGACCGTGCTCCAGTGTGATGATTACGAGTGACTGAACTCAGAGTTTGGCCACTGTGCAAATATTAAACACCCCAGAAGGATTTCTAAAGATTATTAGATTAGTGCAGCACCCAGGTCAACATCTCACAACTGAGCTTGTGGAAAAATGAGAGGCTGAAATCAACAGTTTTAAATCACAGACAACAGTAAAAAAGCACTCTCCAAGAACGAGACACTGAACCATTAAAACTGGGCCAGGGTGGAGATGCTGGAGCCCACCTAACATACAAGGAAATTGAAATATGTACCAAATCTGAGCTCAGAACTCCATCCTGATTTTACAAACGTGCATTTTGTCAATAAAAACATTGGCTACAAATATTTCAACACCTCCTGGTTGTCAAAATTTGGCCTGAGATGGAAATTCAGATGTGTAAGGCACCTCTGCTACTTCTTCATAGAGATGGCATATGATTATCCAGAATTACATACTGAACCACAGCCATAAAATCCAGCTTGAGTTGCCCTTATGCTAAATGACTCCAACACAGATGTGTGAAAACCTGCTAATAGTAACCTTTAGGTTACTTTAGTAAAACAGCTGAGTGTGTGGTGGAATCTTGGGAGCTTGCTGTTAAGTAAATTCTTGCTTTGGGGAGCAGCAGGAGCAAGAGGGAAAGGGTCTGGTACCTTTCTTCTCTGGTCATCTGGAATTGATCTGCAGCCAGGCATCTGTCAAAGCTCCCAATTCTTTGGGTATCCTAGAGACAGCTGAGGGAGATAGTGCATGCAAAGGAAGTCCACTCTGGAAATCAGTTCTGTGCACACGAGGCAGCCTGAGCACCCAAAACCTGCACCAACAGAAACCACTCATGTTCCTGCAAAAAGACAGATTTTATGCCCAGGTATCATATACATTTTGAGATTTATACACAGGGAGCTGATGAGCCGTTTAGCAAAGAAAAAAAGGAGTCAATAGGAAGATAAATAAAAGTAAAACTACTCTCTCTACAATGCCTGCAAGTGGCTTCTCTGAATTGCTCACCACAGCTCCTCAGCACATCCCGATCCAGGGCTCATCTGTGGAGGGAGGATCTTCCCCAGTACATCTGCACTTCATTAGGAGTTTGTAGACTGCTAAATGAGCAACAGACCCCAGCATGAATGCACATTGTCTGAGCTGGGCTGATCACACTGTGTGATACAAGGGAGTGTTAAAAAAAACTGTTGTTCTTCAGTAAACATTGGAAGAGAAGACTGAAGATTAATTCAAACAGCTTGGAAAACTGAAACAAGAGAAATGAGCTGAATATTTCCAAATATGGGCTACCTTGCTTCAGTATCAAGCCAGGAGAACCTTGGGGCATGCAAGCCAACCAAGCTGCAACTCCCTGGATAACAAGGCCTTAATTAAAAGCTAAATTGCACATACATAAAAAACCCCACAGGGCTCACTTCAGCCACAGAGGTCATGAAATCACAGGCAATCATATGACAAACATTAATCCAAAAGTCCAGGGAACAACTGCTCTGCACACACTCACTCAACACAAGCCACAGAAACACTTGCAAAAATGCCATAACGAGCTTAAGGCTTTTAGTACAAATAAATAAAGCCACAAATAGTAACACCAAAGGAAGAGAGAAAAGGAACCACCAAGGGCTCTGGTCTTCTGTAGTGGGGAGTTGTTCAGTGAAAATGCCAAATTAATTCCAAGAGAGAGATTCTATCCAGTGCTCCCCCAAATCCCTCCTTCCCTGCTTCACTCCCCCAACAACTCCTGCTAATCTGATCTGGAGGAAAGTCTTCCCTGCTCCAAATCTGGCACTCATTTTACCCTCACATACAATCAAAACATGCCAACCAGCACTTGAGATGTTTTTCTTTAATACCATTAGGAGCAATAACACACCATGTTCAACATCCCACCTCCAGCTGCTTTGGAGAAAAGCAAAAAACCCCAGCTCAGACACCAAACTATGCACAGGGGGCTCAGGGAGAGGAATAATTAGCTGATTTATGTAATTCCCACACCCAGCCCTGGGTTTTATTCAGCATTCTGCGTCAGATAGTCCTGAATCCCATCACCTCAAGCAGCAGATCTCCCCACACATGCCGTGGCACCAGGGATGAGCACAGATGGTCCCACGTTGAGGCTGCATCCAGGAGGTCAGTGCAGGGTGATTTATCTCTCAGAGCACAGCTGACCCTGGGACTCAGCTGCTGCAACTTGGGGGCAACTCAGCTACTGCCATGGATATCTGCTGAGGATCTGCTCCTCTGTTTCAGCACTTTTTTTGCCATTAAAGACCAGCAGCTTGCAAGAAAAGCAGTAAGAAAAACTGTAAAAGAGAGGAAATTTATGTAGGGCAAACCAGGTGCATTGTCCCTGTTGGCAGTGCTGACCCACCACCAGCACATCATGATGCACAACCTACCCCTGCTGATTCTGTGTTACTAATTTTGATTCAAGTCACCATTTAATTAACTTTCTTTTCATTTTCATTTCAACTGGAGGCTTCCAAGACCATTTCCTTTGGAAGACACACCGACCCAAAGCTTGGTGTGATGTTTGGGGATGGTGGGGTTGCCCACAGCAGACTCCTCTTAGAAGGTTCCCTGTATCTGTAGGTCTTTCCCTAAGCCTTCCCTGATGGCTCATTGCATCTCACAGGTGTGACATGGAGTCACAAGCCCTTGTCCCATGCAACAGACAAACGGGGAGTTTCCTGGGAATTATTATTATTATTAATAATAATAATAATATCATCTGGCTTCACTGGTGGAAGACCAGAACCTTGCCAAGAGTAGGAAACAAGCATGTGGATGTACTCTTGAAAAAAGCATGTCCTCTCAAATAGGGCACAAAACAAGACAATTAAACACAGTCTGCCAGCAGAAATACACTTGGGGACAATGCTTCCCAAGCCTTCCCTCTGCACCCACCACCACGAGCACATTGTGGACGTGGGTTTTCCTGTGCTGACTGAGATAGGAAGAGAGCAGCCCCAGCAGCATCACTCTTAGGGCTGGATCCAGAGGCACTACAGAGCTGGATTTTCCTCCCAGGGTCCAGCCGGTGGGGATGCAGCCACACAGCTGTGAGGGAAGAACTGTAGCTATAAATGAGTGTTGTTCTCCATCTCCTGACGTCAAGGGAAGCTTTGCTGGCGAGCCCTGCCAAGCTCCAGGCTCCAGAGAAGCTCTCCCACCCCACACAGCCCCCACGTGAGATCTCAGCCGTCTCCCTCCCAGCCGGGTGCGGGCACCGCCTCCACCCCCGGCCCTGAGCTGCCGGAGTGGGGGGACGTGCTGCCAAAAGCTGCTTGTCCAAAAAGCCACTTTCCGTCAGCAGCACCTTGTGCTGGACCCCAGGTTGATGGTGGTTTGTATCCAGGAGACGCCGGGGTGGGAGTGCTGTGAGTCCCCGGGTTCATGGCAGCAGGATGGAGAGAAACCATCTCACCAGCAGCTTCACCCTCCAATGCTTCCCAGTCAACACCTGGGCTTGAGCTGTTGCTCTTTACTTTCATTACTGACAGGGGATATGGCATTGCATTGCTCCCGTTATAGGGAGAGAGAAGAGATCTTTGTGCCTCTCCTAGAAAAGAGAAATAAATAAAATCATACAGCCATTTCCTTCTGCAAATAGTCAGGACTGAGCTGGGGAACAGGTGGGGCCAGGAGCAGGTAACTCTTCATAGCTGTGATGCAGGACTAAAACAACATTCCCAGCATATCCTTAAACAAACCCATGAGAGAAGCCAAAGCCACCCCAAACTTTCCCCTCCAGCCTGTAATTTTCAGACAACAAACCAATCCTTTCACTTTTCTAAAGGAGTGAGGAGAGAGGCAGAGAACTGGAAAAACCCTTTATAGAAATATCAGCTGTTCCTCCTCATTCCCACCCCCAGTTCTGTTTTTTGACAAGTTAAAGTGAGGCCATAACTTATTCTGCTTTGTTCGACAGGGCTAATCACACGTGACTCTAATCACTCATGATGTTTTATTGATTTTAAGCACATTTAATCAGAAATTGGCTCGGAGTTAGATTCCTGCTAATTACTGAGAAGCAGCATTTTGAATGACTTCACAATTGGACTGCAGATTAGAATGGACAATATGTACTAAAATAATGATTCATGCATTCAGCTCCCTGGATTTATTTTGTTTATATTGGATTTTTTAATCTTTAAAGACATAATTCTGCATATGGGCAAGCAGCATTTAAAACCCTTAACAAAATGGATTTAATTTAACAGGCCAGGCTTTCACCAGAGATGGGATATGTGGGGAACAGTTTATCCCCAACTAATGCAGTTATTTCTTTGAAGGTCACCGGACGTGCCTTGCCTACCGTGACACCACACACAGGTGGTGGTGGCACTGCCACTGCCAGGAGGGGGGAGGCCACTGCTGGGGACTCCTTTAGCATCCCCAGCAAATCCATCAGTTCTGTTCTGAAATCAGGGTGAGCTTTTCTCAGTCAGTCCCTGCATGGTCCCTATTTCCAACCCCAAACCCCAGGTGCAAATGGCTCGTTAAGGCAGAGGCACCCAGCTCTGAGAGGTGCCCGTGCTGAGCTGAGTTCTGCCACCACCTCACCCCTTCTGCTGCTCAAGTCTCTCCACAACACAGGGTTAAACAGTTTGTATTTCCATATTTCTCTACCTAAAAGCCACCTTCACATGGAAAATCAGATTGTTGCTGATCACAGCCTGGAAACAGATTTTTATTTTTCAACAGCTGCAGGTGTCTCGTCTCCACCAGTGTCCAGGAGACCCCTGGCAGTGTGGCTGCAAATGCTCCAGTGATGTTGTCCATGCTCAGAAAGAGCTGTGGCCAAGCTCAGACCTTTCTCAGCACTGCAAAGCTTCCTCTAGCTCCTGGGAAACACTGATCCTTGAGCAACAGGGAAGCTGGAGGCTGGCAGAGAGGCTAGACTAGAGACTACCAGCTATTTGAATTGGTAGGAAAGGAAAATTTCCTTTGATTGAAAACAGAAACTTTCCACTTCCATCTCTGCTATTTTATTTGTGTTGGAAAACAAAAAGTCACACTTGGGAAGGCTCTCACAGTTTTCAGCTAAAATTTTCAAGTTTTGAGTTATAAAGTCAAAATTTTCCATTAAGAAAAGGAATCTTTTTTCCCCCAATACAGCTCTGCTGGGAGTACTTACAGCAATCTTGCCAGCCAATTGCCTTCATACAAAAACAAGCCTAAATTCAGAATGATGCACAGAATACCCTGCAATAACCAGTGTCTAAAAAGTGACAGCTCCAAAGCCTCCTGTTCTGCTCCCACTCCTTTCCACGGGCCTGTGACACCCTGATTCAGTGGGTGGAACTTGCTCATGCATGATGTGAAACATCAGTTTCACAGAAAGCTGGCAAATTCACCCCAGAATCACCACTGGCCTCCCAAGGAACCAGCCTGCAAATCTGTGCTAATTCATCCTACGTGAAGAAGTGGTGGGATTTTCACTCTTCAAGTGCTGTTACCCTCTGTAAGATGGCAAGACTCCAGCCTTCATGTAGGACTCAAACTGTAGTAAGTCCAGAGTGTAACTCTGACTCCTGCATCCTTCCCTTCATCCTCACAACCCTCCCCATTCCCCACTGTGCAGTTTCATTGTCACTGCAGAACAAGATTTTAGAGGC
The DNA here is from genome assembly GCA_013399835.1 of Leptocoma aspasia. Classification (NCBI taxonomy): domain Eukaryota; kingdom Metazoa; phylum Chordata; class Aves; order Passeriformes; family Nectariniidae; genus Leptocoma; species Leptocoma aspasia. The sequence goes on from VXAX01005552.1 coordinate 1,997,078, forward strand.
AAAGGGAACTCTCACTCTGAGTGTAACTTCACAAGTTATAAAAAGGAAATATCTCTTTGAGTTGGACTCCTTTAATATTTCTTCCTTCCTTCTTTTTTTTTTTTTATTTCTTCATTTCTTCATTCATTCTTTCTTCTGTTCTTTCAGTTGTCCTTCATTCTTCCTTTCCTTTTTACTTTCCCAGGAATTGGACTCCTAATAATCCTGTGAGTCCTTTCTAATCAGGATATTCTAGAACTCTATAAAACTCACTGCATCGAGCACTACTGGGTGTAGGTGTTCACAGCCCTGAGGAGTGTTGTTTTAGTAGTTTTCTGAATGGTCATGAGTGACAAAACAGCAAATCTGTGTTCTTCCACTCACTGGTTGACTCCAACTTCAGAGTCTTCAGTGAGAAGTACAGGCCTGAAATTATTCTGAAGTTACAGCACCTACAAGAATTTTACCAGATGGAAACCTGAAAAAAGATTGCTGATTACTTCTCAGATGCATTGCTCATTTGTTCAGAGCAATTACTAGATGCAAAACCAAAAATAGACCCTTTTCCTTTGATCCTCTCCAGTTGGAGTCTGCACATGACAACGCAGAGCATGTATCTGGATATTCTGTACTGAAGCTGCCACAGTTTTCATTCAAAACCCAACCAGTGTTTCTCATCTCACCCATGAAAATGCAAATGAAGATAAAACCTGTTAAAGGACACTGGCAAGCATCAACCTGTCCCAACTCCTCACAGCTTGCATCCTCCTGGGGGGTGGGGGGAAGAAATCACTTACAGAATTTGGAGCGGCTCAGTGATGACACTGTGCTGTTCTCCTCTGGTTATTTAATCATTTGTTAAAAAATCCGCCCTGAAGCTGGCAGCTAAGGTCTTTGTAGGTCCAGCTTTGGGATTAGCCCTTTATATATAGCCTAGGGCAAAGGGTGAGGAAGAAGAGTGGTTTGCAGGAGGTGTGGGTGAAGGGCAGAGCAGATGGGGCTGGGGCAGAGCTTGGCATCCCTCTGTGTGTGTGAGAGCCAGGGGAGAGCTGGCAGCAGGAGCTCAGGGGTGCTAGGGATGCTGAGGAATACTCAATGCTACCAAAGTGACCCAAGAGACAATGGCCAGTTGATTGCTCCAGAAAAGGTGATCCTCTTACAGAGCAAAGCTGGCTGAGCACACACGTGCCGGCCATCCTGCTCCAGCATTCCCAAGCAGGAGCTACCTCACTCCCCTCTGAGGAGCTCCAGCACCTTGGCATGGGCACCTGACTCCCAGGGAGGGGCTGGGAGGGGGCAACCAGTGCCTGAAGTTTTCTCTGCAGGTTTTCTAGCAAGGCTATATTAAATGAAGATTATGTGGATCTGTTGCTCATCAATGCCTGTGGAGACTTGTCCTTGGATGGCTTTGGTAATGTGGCACCAAGAACTGGACATGGCCAGAGTGAAATGGAGGGCAGAGAAGCTGGGACTCATACTGCTGTAGCATTCTTTTGGCTTGTAGCAAAGCTTCAGCACAATAATACAGATAATTCACAATAATCCCAAATTCAACCATCAGCAAACAATTCCTCTCCCCCAGCAGCAGCACTGAGGCCACTCAGTGAACAACACCAGACCGGTGGGATTGTGGTCAGTTTTCCAGCTGTACATTCAACAAACTTCATTCTTTATGCTGAGCATTAGCATGGATATCCTGAACTAGAGATTAGGCAATACTGTACATTATTTCCAGCCAGGGATTAATTAAATCTCAACGTTTCTGAGAGGCAGCTGGTATAAAGAAAACCATTCATTTCAGCAAGGTCCAAATGAACAAACTCCTCATTTGTTTTTAGGCTTGCTCCATGATGGAGCAAAAAGTAGGCTGGGAACTACCTCTTGCAAATACCTTTAAATGCCTGATAATAATGTATATTAGGTACCCTCCAGAGCTTCTTTGTGCCAGCCGCTGCTCCTTCCTCTTCAGGTCTTGAAACTGCCTTTTCTTTGTCCTGAGAGTTGGTCCCAAATGTGGCAGCAATGTCCCTTTCAGTATACTGCCCCAATGAGCTCTGCAGTGCTTTGTTCCTGATGTTCCTTGGGCTGGAGGGAAGCAGCACAAGCCCATGACACCATGCTGGAAAAGAAGGAAAACCCTGGTTGTGTCTTAACACAGTGAGGGGAGGCAGGGGGGGACAGGACTGTGTGTTTTGCTCCAACTGGCTGCAAACAGGGGGTGTGAAGGAGACCCAGCAGGGATGATGATGGGGAAGCAGAGCTGATGTGCCCTGGAGATTTAAGTGGGAGTCCACTAGCCAATGCCTTCAGGGAGATTTTTCCCAGGAAAATGAGAAATCTGCCATCAAAAAGCCCCAAAGCTGAGCAAAACACTGACTTCATTAGAACTCTTCACTGGCAAAACTGCTCACAGATTTACTCATTGTCCTCCCTTGCCATGGTGCTCATGCCCACATGCACATGGCTACGGAGAGACCTGGGGATGTCCGTGCTATTCACCACAACCATGCATTTTCCATGGTTTCTTGGCTTTTTCTGGGGCACTGAAACAGCTGGGGCTGCCCAGAGCTGCTCACTTTGCTTTCTCAAAATCTGCTGTTACTTGTTTGGGCTTATTTAAACTCGCTTTCTTCCTGTTCACTTTTATTCTGCTTTTCTTCATCAAAGTCCTGCTTGGGCTGAGGAGGGATTTTGAGACCTGGAGGGTTTCCACGGGTCTGGCTTATATTAAAAGGGGGCAATTTCCCAACCACCGGCTGAGTTTCAACATTCCCTCTCTCCTTGCCTTATTGAGGAAAACCAGGGGCACACATGCAGCCTCCTGCAAAGACTCCTTTTCCAGCAGGATGAAATCAAGGTGAGGGAATTTTGACAAGTTCAACAGAGAGGGCTGTGCTGGAGAGCTGCTGTTGGCATGCTTGGAGTTGAGATTTTTCAGACTGATGTTAATTTCTGCAGCTCTTCCTCCATCCTCCTCCCTCCCTACAATCACAACCCCATGATCACAGCAATCCCCATTTGCAATCTGCACAGGGGGCTCTTGCACAGGTTGAAGTAAGTGACATTCCCAAACCAGTGCCAGTGCCACAATAATAATATAAAAAACCATCATAAATCTGGGGTTTGCTCTTCTTTGTTTCAGGGCAGCTCAAGCTAGTCAAAGTAACATGTTGTAAAAATCAGTGAAATAATTAAAAAGAAAATAATTTCATAGACATAAGATACTCCAGCCCAGGAAACATTTAAGGTCAGGTTGGAGGAGGCTTGGAGCAGCCAGGTCTAGTTAAAAATGTTCCTGTTCACTGCAGGGCTAGATGATCTTTGAAAAGTTCCTTCCAAACCAAATTTTCTATGACAAGCATGCCAGACATTCTAAATAACAGCTTTGGTGTCTTTCATAATTTGAAGGACAGTTTCCTCCTAGTCCTTCTCATGGATTAGAATCCATCCCATACCCACAAAAAAAAAAACCAACCAAATCCACTGGGCAATGATCTCTGTGTAACACAGGACAGTGTGTGGCTGCTTAAAGCCACATGAATTCCTGAATGTTGGAATTGAAGTCCCAATTTCCCCCTCCCAACTCCCCTGTTGCAAGCCCAGCTAAACAATATTAATTTTAGTCCCCCGTGTGTCTCATGTCTAGTGGATGTTGCATTTTAAAAGGTGCATTCGTGCAATTCAGCATCAGCAACGCGAGGAAAAGTTCTGCAGAGCCAGCAGTTTTTGCAGGGAACCACGAGATGGCGATGGAATAGAAATTTCCATCCAGAGGAAAAACAGTTCTGGGTTACAGAGAAAGGACTGAACCCCCTGCATGCTGAGCCCTCTGCCAGAAAGTAAAAAGCAGGGAGGTGTTGAAATTTTCCATTATCTTACATCTTTTTTTGGGGCAGAGCATATACTGGTTCTGTATTTATAGATCATCAAATATCTGAAGCATAGCCCAGTTTTCCCTTTTTTTTTTCTTTAATTTTAACATTAGTATATACTTTAAAATCTCCTGGATTAGAGTAGAAACTTAATCCTGCTATGACCAATCAAGTCAGCACGAAGGGGCAGTAAACTGCAGCCTTTTAGAGTTTGCTGCATAAGAATAATTTATAAAACATATCTTTCCTTTCTCCAGTTCCATTTCCCAAGAGATATGTCCATCATTGATCAGCCCACTGAAGGGAATTTTGACACAAAGTGAAAAATTAATTAATTAAGATTTTTAATTTAAACACAGAGAGGCATGGGAAATGGGGAGCAGGTAGTTGCAATCCCTTTACCCTTTGAGCTCACCCCTTCCCACAGGTTGGTGTTACTGGGATTTGGAAGGTGGGATCAATAAGTGTGACTGAAGTTTACAGTCTGGATGTTAAGAAGGGTCTGAATATTGTTACTTAAACCCCCCCCCTACTTTATCACCTTAATTTTGTTTATAGTCTTCCCCCCATATGGAAAACATATCCATAGGAAAAGGTGCAGTACTTTTTATTTAATGAATGAATATTCATAAAATTATTTGGGTTGGAGGGGACCTTAAAGCTCGTTCAGTTCCACTCCCTGCCATGGGCAGGGACACCTTCCACTACCCCAGGTTGCTCCAAGCCCCTCCAACCTGGCCTTGGACACTTCCAGGGATGGGGCAGCCACAGCTTTCTCTGAGAAATGTCTGTGACCACCCTCACAAGGTCCCGTGGCCATTCCTGTGATTATTTCAGCATCAAGGAGTAACGTGGGCAGTTTTATAGAAGGGGAACCAAATCAACAAAAATTGAACTGTGTTCAAATGCTTGCAAAGCAGAAAAAAATCCATGTCCAGCATCTCTATCCTCCCTCTAAAAACATTCAGCAAAGAAGTACTCAAATCCTAAAGCCGTCAAACCTTTTTTTTTAAATGTGACTTTTAAAGGTAATCCCATTAAAAAACTGTGTGCCTCTTCTCTGGGTCTCTGTCCCCCCAGCTGCCACAGTGCAGGGTATGGGAGCAGCACCCACTTCCCACCAACCCCTTTGACACCACACAGGGAGAGGGTGGCAGTTTTCACCTTCCTTCTCCAGGGTAACAATATTTCTACTGCCAATCCCAAATCTGGGGACCTGTTAAACTGAATGAGGATAAAGGTCCAAATTTTGAGCCCATAATTCAATTAGGACTTGCACAAATGGAGCTTCAAAGTGCCCTCATGAAGATTTGCCCTGCAAATTTAAACTTCCCTTTGCAAATCTGCCCTTTAGGTTCCTGCTTGAGAAGGAGATTGGGAGACAGCTTGAGGAGATTCATTTTTCCTCTAGTTTATATATAACTTGCTAAGCTTTTTATTTTTTCAAATGAGCTTACTATGTCCAATTTAAGTCAAAATTTAATGATCCCTGCAGTAATTCATTTAAGGATACAGCTTCCATAAACTGCATAGCATAAGTCAGGGAATAACTGTCCTTGTCTGCAGCGCAATCATTAATCAACTTTATTAAAATCAGGATTGGCTGAGGAGGTTTGCATAATAAAAGAAGACTCAGAGCTTTTTCCTGGACTAAAATGGACCTGGGACCAAACTTTGGGTATGTTCCCCCACTTCCCCAGGACTTTGCTCCATGTAACTTGGGAGCATCCAAGTCCAGAGTTCATGGTTGGGCTCACGTGTGGAGTTGGATGGGGTGATAGTGGTCCTAAAAAGGGTTCAAAAAGACCCATAGTCTCCAACATAGACAGACATGTTGCTTTGCACTTAGGGCAGGAAGGGGATGTGGGAAACATCCTGTTTCTGGCAACTTTAGTGGTGTTTCTCAATGCTTGGGTGTAGGGATGCTTTCTGGATGAGGCATTAGCCTCGGAGCAAGCACCTGGAGTTATTTTATATTGTTTTATGTTATTTTATATTATTATATGTTATTCTATGTCTTCATCTTCCCCTCAGGTTGGGCAAGACCCTGAATGCCTGCTCTGCTTAGTGAGGGACCTGATGCTCTGAGTGGCTGAGCCCCTTGGCAGGTCAGGCGAGGCAGGAGCAGCCCAGGGTGCCACCATGAGGGACCAATTAGATCTCTGGATCCAATTAGCAGCAGCTGTGATTTGTGTGCATCCCCTCTGTACATATGGCTAGGCTGAACTTTCCCTCTGTTTCAAATGTCCTCACAGAGCACGGGCGAAGCGAGAGGAAGGAACATTTGTCTGGGGTTTTTTTGAAAGCCTTTATCATGATGGACGAGGAACCTTTTACATCACTCTCCAACTTGCAAACAAATGAGGTACCTTCATCACCTTCCCCTGATAGTGGAGCTGGCAAGCGACAGCCTGATGAGCTGCTGGGGAGAGGGTAAGGGGTGTGCAAGTGTTTCATTGGACACCATCAACCAAGTTTGCTGGAAATAAAATATAAGTGAAGTCAGACGCTGAGGGCTTAAGTGTCCATGCATTAACCAAGATGGTTTCCATCTCATGGAGCAATTTGGGCTCCGGCCATTTAGGGCAGGACAGGAATTGTTATTCATTTTAATGGATGCTGGGCATCCAAATCCCTTCGGTGGCGTTGAAACATCTCATGCCTAATTTCTGTGTGTTTCAGTCCCTCAAATGCAGCCAACTCCTGCAGGGCTCTCCAGGAAGCCTGATGACAGTGTTGCTGATATTACCCATAATGGTCTTCAGTTTCATTGAAGAGTTCAGACCAAGAAGAAGAGAAGGAAAGGTCCAGGTCTGTTGACAAAATGTCAGGGAGATGAATAGAGCTGGTTCCTTCTTCCCCATCAGTGGTTTCAGCCCAGAAATAGAAGATCCCATCACCTGCAGCCCACCAGCAGCCCTGAGCTCAGGGTTTCACAGGCTGCGCTGGCAGCAGAAGGGGACAATGCAGAGCAGGGCAGGTCCTTCTGCTAACAGTCCTGGTAAGGGATGCAGCCAGCACTGGGGAGCAAGGCTGTGATGAATGACTGGGAGTTCTGCAGGGGTCAGGTCTGCCCTTCTCTCCTGCATCCAGAGGTATTTTAATGGCAGGATGTCCTTCCTGGCAGGAAGGTGCTGATATCAGCATATGTATATTCAGCAGGAGGTGCTGATAATGGAGGGGATCACCAACTCCAGCTCAAAAGGAGGAGATAAAACCACTTTACAGGATGCTTTAAAAAAAAAAGTCATCTAGCTGGAAAGTCTCTGTTAGAAAACAAGGCAGTGTTGGAGAAGAAACCCCTGCAGAAATTCATAGCCTTGACAGAATTGTTTAGGGTAGAGTAATAGGAAACAAGGCCCTAGATAATTTTATTGCTCAGTAAATAACTTGCACTGGCACTTCTTGGAAATCACAGAGTCCTTTAGGTTGGTAATGACCTCTGACATCATCAAGTCCAACTGTGTTTGCCACCAAACCATGTCCCCAAGTAGCACATCCACACGCTTTTTGAACGCTTCCAGGGATAGTGATTCCACCACTTCCCTGGGCAGCCTGTTCCAATGCCTGACACCCTTTCAGAGAAGAATTTTTCCCTAAATGAGCTCTTTTACACAGCAGCTGGCTGGCAGTCAGCTCCTAGAGACGAGTGTGGGGAGAGGTTGTAAGTAAGTTAGGGGAGCAGCAAAGGGGGCTGAAGGTTGCATGACATCACTTCAGGTCAGAGTGTCTGAAAAAAACCAAAATAGTTTCTCCCTATTTCGCTGAAAATTGAAGGGGGCAGTTCCCCATCCCTTCTCTTACAGGTGGTTCAGTTTGTCTTTCCTTGGTGGGGAGCAGGTTAAGTTGGGCAACGTTATCTCTAGAGGGGAATGATAAAGTTGGTGATGTTTTCCAGAAGTGGAAAATCCAGCAGACTTAAATTTGATCCTTGGAAAAAGACAAACATCTTTAAATGCCCAGCCCAAATGCTGAAGTCACCGTGGCTGACCCACAGAGAGGAAGAATGGTTTTGTGGTTAAGGCACTTCACTGCGATCTGAAAAATCTGGGTTTAATTCCATTAGCCACAAACTCCCTGTGTGCTCACAGACAAATCTCTTCCTATCTTTTTGCCCAGATCATTATGTATAAAATGGGGTTGGCAACTCTCATTTTCTTACCAATAGTGCTGCCCACAAGGAGTTTGCAGCCATGGTGAAGTCCACACATTGTGAATTGAAGCAACAAGTTTCAGGACTGTGTCTCCTTGATAATGATTTTATCTATTCTCCTTCACAGAAGGAGCTGAATTCCCCACTTGAAAGCAGAATATTATAGTCACAATCCATTCCTATTCACAGGTCAGGATTTGAAACCAATTCTTGTATTAAAAAAGATGAATCATAGCACAAAAATGACTTAATTAGCTGTGTAGACAGCCAGTGTGAGCACAGAATACCCCGAGTGAGGGTCCTCTCCAGCCAAACATCGTCCTTTAGGGAACTTGGCATTCCTTCCAGGCAGTGTGTCAAGGAGACTGAGCAACTTTACATCAACACAACATGGATTTTCCTTCTACCAAACTACTCTGCAATCTGTAATTTTTAACCTCACAAGTTTGAGATTGTACCTTAACATTTGCAGGAAGCAGATGGCTTCTGCATACTGCCAACCTGTTGTTACAAAAGCATCTTCCAAGAATTGTTTTCTACCCACAGTCGCTAACCATAATTAACCTTTCATATGATTTAATAAACAGCAAAAAATATTTGCCATCTCATATTAATAAAGAGAGCTTTTCAGGACATTTTTCCCCCCTCTTCAAGAACGTAGAAGCTGCTGTAATTTTTGCGTGTGCTTGTTTTTATTGCCTTTCAACTTATTTAGGGATGCAGTTTACCTATGCTGATTAAAGCTGAGAAGGACAGCAGAACAGCAGATGAGCAGAGCATCTTCTGGCATGGCACAAAGTGACCTTTTATTTCAGGAAAAAAAGGAAGTTTGGGTGAGAAGCACGACTGCTAAGCATGGGGCAGCGAGGGAGTGCAGAACCCATCGACAGCCACAGTGATATCAAGTCGTGTTCTCCAGCTTTCCCACACTCGTGATTTTAATGCTTCACGGAGTTTTAAGTGATAATAATAGTCCTGTAGTACTTTAACCTTTTTTATATTGAGAAATTCCACTGACTGGTCATTTTGGGCAGAATGCTCTCTCTCTCTCTCTCTATATATATATACATACCATGGTGACAGACACCTCCAAAGTGGCTGGGAGACAGCTAAGTGAAAAGTGGGATATTACCATGATTTCATTAATGAATGAAAATGAAGATGTTGGCTAAGACTTACCCCCATATTACAGGGGAAATGAAATGACAGACAAAAGTAAAAAGCTGGCATGGGGGACCAAAGTACATCTTTCTGTTTCTGATGGGTAGTTGCTTTGGCTTAGGATATCAAAGGCTTTCTGAAGAGCTGAAACTATAAAGGAAATATTCTCTTGGTTTAACCAATTTCCATAATGGGGGTTAGGGAACACTGTCCCTGCTAGGACAGGAGAACTTTAATTAATATTTCTTGTGACTGTTGAGTGCTCATCATCCATTAGTATGATAATGTACCTTTGAAATTACAAATACAATTATGATGATAACTGCTTGGCTATAAAAAACAAAATAAAATCATACACATACGAAGAATGAGCTGCAGCCCAGGAACTGATTCCAGGAGATGGCCCCAGGTTTTCTGCTTTCTTCCTGGTTTTGCTGGTAGATTGGAATTTGCCAAATGGTGTTTGGTTCCTGTTTATTATCGATGTGCTGCCAAGACTGAAATGGATCAGCTTCAATTAAGATGGATGCACATCAAATTAATGCAAGCCCAAGCAGGCTGACTTTGTAGCTGAAAATAAAATATAGTAAAATAATTAAAAAATAATTTGCTTTCTGAACCTAGAAATTAGGCAAGGGAAATCAAAGATGTCAAAGAGACAACACTTTTTTTTTTTAAATTACGGATAAAACTTCTGTTTTTATAAATATAATATGCACTTGAAATCAACCAAGCAGTTGCAATGTTTTCTTTGCATCAAATTTCAGATGTTGACTCACATATTTGCTTGCCTGGAATACAGCAGAAAAGCACCATTTTGTTAAAGATGCCAATTCTTTAACTATTTCAGGTAGCCTTTTCCAGTAATTAATGCTTCAGTTATGCCAGACTGTGGGTACACTCCTTATTCTGTTCCATTTTGTGATAATTTTGTCCTAGTCTTGCTCTAGAGATTTTTTTTTTTTAGTGTTAGATTTTATCTAGTTCAGAACAACTTTTAAAAAAATTATTCCCATTAAAAAAATATTTTCCTGTGGAGACTGTGAACACAAAATGTTCATCATGATATTGACACAAGTTTGAAATATGCAAATATGGTTTGTACTTTTGTAGAGCTCAGTGAAATACAGGATAGAAAGAAATACAGAATCAGTAATCCTTTATACAATCCTTTTCCTCTTTGCCTGGTACCCCAAGGTACCCTCTCTGACTCTGAAAATTCAGAGTTTGGTGCTGCTGTTGTCCTTGGAAACATTTTTTAAGCCCAGTTTACAAGGTCTAACCAACTGAATTTAATTTTCTTTCCTTTACAATTCAGTTTAAAATTCAGGTGGAGGTTTAGCCTTTGACCTTCAGAATTTTCTTCTTCTTGTCCAATGTCCCAATATTTTTATTACTATTATTATGGTTGTTGTTATTATTATTATATACAGGTGTTTTCTTGCTGTTGTTTCATTTTGTTTTTTTCTTTTTTTTTTGTTTATTTAGCCTGTTGGGGTTTTTTTTCCCCTTTTTTCCTACAGGATGGGTTAAACAGTCACTCCCAGCACTTTTTGGATTCATTGGATCCAGCTCAAATCCATGGGACAAACATTTTGTTGCCACAAGAGCCCCAAGGATCTATAATCTGCAGTTCCTTTCAGTCCCCTGGCAGCCGTTTCCAGCCAGGACGTGTTTGATGGGTTTTTTGGAAAAACACGTTTTCATTCAAGAGATGTTACAGCAAAAATTCAAGCAAGGTCTGCAGTGGTCTGTGTCCGAAGGCAACAAAGCCAGCTTTCTCCTCGGGTTTGGGTTTCTTTTCAGCACTTACCAACTTTGTCTCACAACACCCTTGAGGAGGCAAAAGCCCTTTTTGTTCCTTTATTAACAGGCGAGGGAAACGGGACATTAAAATCCCGGTGGTGCAGCAGGAGGCAGCCCTGGGGACGCCTTGGCAGGGCAAAGCGGGGCTTGGGGTGATGCTTTGGGTACCCCCTGGCCCCTGCTCACCTTACCCACCCTAACCTTCTCTCACAAATTTATTCCCTCAAAATTCAGAGCCACAAAGCTCTGGGAGAGCTGCTTCAGCGGGAAGGCAGAGGATTTATTTGCCGCTAACCTCTTTGGGAATTATTTTTTGTCCTTCTCCCGCCTGCACATGGCCCTGCCATCGCTGCTGCCCCTCGCCAGTTTTAAGGCATTTATACTCAGATCCCTGTGGAGGAAATGGGCTCTTTTTTGTCCCGTATTGCAGATGGCAGCTATGAGAGAGGAAGATTTATGTCACTTGCCCAACTTCGCCCTGGAAGTCTTTGGCAGAGATTTGCACCCTGGTCTCCAACCTCACGCTACAATTTGTGACCATCGCTCCTGGCTCCACTTCAGCCTCTCCTCTGTCAAAGCAGGGATAAGGACAATTGCCATCTTTCACCCTTTTGTAACAAATCTCATGATAATTTATTAATATTTTTTTTAAAACCCTCTCTTTGAAGTGGTGTGAGACTGTGAAAAACTCCACTTTCATTAAAAGGAAAATTAAAGTTAGGGACAAAAAGGCTGAAGCAGAAAGACTAGAAACCGTAATACTAACAGAAAAAATTCAACATTAAAACAACAATCTGCTGCTCCAAGGGTCATCCCGTGATTTACATGGAGTAATTCATGATTTTCCAGCACAGTTGCCGGGCAGACCTTAAAGATCGATGCCTCTGAGGGAATACTAATTTTAAAAAGTATTCAGCTCCTCATCAGATGTTGAGGAGTATGGCACGCTTTCATTTCTCTCTGCACATTAGCCAAATTAAATCAAAATAAATATCAATGAAAATATTGCACAGGACATAAAACCCCATCCATTTGTGCTCCATCCATATGCTGCTTTACGAGACGCTGAGTTTCGCTCCTGCTCCGCTCTCCGCTGCCAGCCCCGAGCGCGCAGCAAGGCGCGGAGTCCCCGATGTGCTTTAGGCATTCATCCCTCCAATACTGCACCCCAGGGCCTGCCTGCAGTTTTGTTCTCACCCTGCATCTTTGCCAGGTTTGTTTGTGCCCACGGGCAGCAGCCATGGCCTGGCCAACGCCTGCCAGGCCGGCTCCAGTCCCAGCCACCGGCTCAGGCTGCGCCGCCGTCACTGCGGGACCAGCCGTAAGGTGCATTCCTGCCAGCAAAAAGTACAGTTGCTAAAAGGTGCTTTGTTCATTAATTATCTTAGGGTGGTTCGGACAAAGCAAACATTTCCATGTCCAGGAAGTTATTTCTGAGGGATGGTGGTGCATTCGCACCCCGCTGGGTCCCTCGCTGTGCATCTGCATCTGAGGTGCCGCACAACCTGCAAAGCACGGAGCGCCCGCGACAGAAATCATAAACCGCAACTCAGGGTTTGAAAATGCAACCAATTTGTGCCAGCTCAGGAGCAAGAACAGCGATTTCTGCTTTTAAAACCAGTACAGTTTTTGGGGTAATGTGATTAGAAATTCAACATTTCCCCCTCTCATTATTATTTAGCTCCCTCATTTGAATGTTCAGGTTTGAGGGAAGGGGGATTGCTTGGAAATTACAGACGCAGCCAAATTTCTTCCTTCCCCTTTGACAGGGCAGCGCTGATGGTTATTGTTCTTTTCTAGCTGCATTACGCTGTCCTTGATTTTTGTTTCAAGCAGTCTAATGGCATGATGTCAAATCCTGCTAATTGGTTTAGGATTAAAATGCAGGGCCACATCACTCTCTTGATTAACCAGCAGCAAAACTGCTTTTGTCTAACGATCGTTTCAGAGGAGAAAGAAAATAAAGCATATAAAGGAAGCGTCAGGCTTTTGTCAGTAAAAGTACCTAGGAAACTGCTTTATTTTTTTTAAGGAAAAAAAATTTGCCACTGTGAGACCCACTAAGTTTTGACTTGTAGCAGTTCAAAAGCAGCCCTGCGGGGAAAGATCGCTTCCTGAGGAGCAGGGACTGTGCTTTTATCCAGCATCCAGCCACTCGCTGTGATGTACCAGAGCATCCGTGGCTGGACCGGCTTGTATTTAACACACCAGCAACAAAAAGCTAACGGGAACATCTCAGCCCCATTTCTGGCCTCTCTGACACCCAAACAATTCCAGTCCCAGCTGAGTTTGTACTGGGATAAATAACCCAGGACTGAGCAAAGGCTGTGGTGGGCAGTGCAGCACAAGGGAGATGCTGGGAGCTGCAGGTTCTAGCAGGGACCTGAGCAGGATATGGGATGCCTGGGGCCATGGGAACAGGGTCTGCATCTGCAGCATCCCCCTCCACTCACCCCAAGGACTCAGAAGTTAATTCTGCATCCTGAAACAGGGCTGTGCTTGCTGGGACAGAGCTCACCTGTTGGGTAATGAGCATAAAGAGGTAGTTTTCATGGGGATTATTGGGAGAGGAAGAGGGGAATTCATGGTTCAAATTAAAATAGTGGAAGCAACACCAAACCACTACTTTGCTACTCCCCTGCTATTAAAAATAATACCCCAACAAACCCACAAGAACACCCCCAACAACCCTCAAAGATTCTCCCTACACCACTGTTTAATCTCTTTGGCTCCTGTTTTCCCTGACCAGCTGAGGGATTTAATTTCCAGGGAATTAGACGTCCAATTCAGGGCATTGTTTTGGGAAATGTGCACACGATTTACCACACACAGTCCTGAAAGTCACCGTCAGACCCAGCACTCCCAGACGCTCCAGTCCCATCCCTGCTCTGCCGGGAGGTGAAAGGGACTTTATTGGGAAGTTTTTGATGCATTTGGCATGTCTTTGAACCTGGCCCCCAAAGGAAGAGAATGAACTCAGGCGGAGAAAGAAAAAAGGAAATAAAAGGGCTCTTCCCATCTGCCCGGCTGCATTCAATGAGGAGCTTTTTAAAAGGTATAATAGAGGTTTGTGTGTTCCTGCTGAGATTTGTTCTGGTCAACTTCTCCAGGGTGCTCAGACAGGGCGGTGTGGTGTGCCTGCCCTCCCCCAGCACCCTCAGAAAGAAATTACAGTGTGTTTCCTTTTTTTTTAGACTATTTTTTTTTCTGCTGCAAATAGTGTATGCCCTGCACACACATTGCTCTTGCACAAAAGCGACTCTAGCCAACCCCACTGAAAACTAATGTGGGTGTTTCTCTGGGTTTTTACCAGCAGTGCAGTAAATCCCGGTGTTCCCAAGCATGGCATTGAGGCATCCAACCCCCAGATATCCCTATAGGATCCAGCCCAGGCTTTCCTAGAGAGCATCCCTGGGACGGTGGGGATGGGAAGCATCCGAGGGCTCAGCCCAGTTTTCCAGCATCCCATTGTGGAGGTAAATCAAAAGCACATTGGCTGTACTCCAGAAGTTGTCCTGCTCTTTATTGTGCTCTGTGACTTGTTGGTGTGATTATTAAAAGCCAGGTCGGCTGCAAAGCTGATTTTTTTAATGCACTCCTGGCCCCAGAGCAGACGAGATGACATTTAACAACACCAAGCGCTCAAGAAGGGGCCCTTTGTCAGCACCCAACAGGTACAGAAACGCCTGAGAAGTTCTTGGCTGCCGTGAGCAGCTTTCTGCTTTGCAAACTATCATAGAAAGAGTGGAAATACGCTTTGTCTGCTTTTCCCTGACTCCGGGACTCCAAAGCAGGAAGATGAGAACATCCTGCACACATGTTAATTAGTCATTCCTTAAAACCAAATGTCACAGCGCTCATATTTAATTCCAAGAACAGACTGATGAATATGTACGTATAGTTATATTTCATTTACATACTCTGGGATTTGTTAAGAGACGCCTAATAAAACCATCTAAAATGAATTAGATGTTCTCCTAAGAACATTTATTTTGAATTCATGTATATCAAAGGAACATTCCCAATACTGTAATAGGGGATTTTCACAGATATACAATAGATATATTGTATTTCATAAATGATGATAGGAAGTTAAAGCAGCCACCCTCTAAATGGGATTCGATTCTTGAAGTAGCAAACACACAAAATGCGGCTTGAGGGTCAGGGGAGGCAGTGATTGGGTTTGTAGGAGCCCAAAGAGGATGAAGCTCAGCACCCACCCAGAACACTGTAAGAAAGTGTCCACATAAGGAAAATATTAAAGGAACTGAATTAGCTCCTGAAACCCAGCAAGAAAAGAAAATCCCCTTGAAACATTTGCATCCTCTTATTTTCAATTTCCCAGTTCTATCTCTAATACTTTTTGCAATTTATTTTTTTCCTTTAGTCAGAGCCCCTGCACTTGGAGCGGGGTCCATCCAGGTAGCTGCACTCCAAAAAGCCATTCCAGCCCAAGAGGCCCTTCAGGGAATTTTTTTCCCATTTCAAACCAAACCAGTTTATAGGAAAACCCCTGTGGTTTTGGTTTTGTGTTTTGTTCTTCCCCCTGTAACTGCCCTGCACCCTGCGAGCTGCCGGGGAAGCACAAAAGCGCGGCCGCGCATCCTGGCGGGCACATCATGGGCTCGACAGGTCCTGCCGCGGGAATTCAGCTCGCACTCCCGCGGATGTGTGAGTCTGGAACAAATCTGGCTCACTCGCCTGCCTTGGCCGGCCTCTGTAGGGCTAAGAGGGGTGGAAGGCAGTAAAATCTCCTTTCAGTCTATAAAAATCTGCAGAGATATTTGGAATGTGCAGAGGGAGCAGATCTCCCGGGTAAAGCGGAGCAGTGATTAAAATAGTCACTTTTCTGACCGTAATCGCAATTTAAATACTGCAGCATTTGTTTGCAGAATGGCTTTGGTTTATATTCTAGTGACAGTCACACAACTTCAGGGGTTGTTTTTGGAGTTAGTGGCAAAAACATGTGGTTTGAATTTAAAGTCCTAAAGTTAGAGGCTCAACGTTTCTCCAGCAAAGATATTGCCAGTGTCTCTGTGAGTCATAATTTTAAATCATCAGGAACCTGAACGCTCCTCATTAAATGATTAAAGGGAACAGTAATGAAAAAGCTAAAAGAAAGGATAAATATACAGCCATAGAAACAGGAACATCTATTTTCAAAGCAGAAAAAAATACTACCACCCTGACAAAAGGCAATAAACTTATCAAACTAACTCACTTTTTTTTTTCAGTCTAGAATGTAGTCTTAATAAAGCAACAAATTTCAGATGGCAGGGTAAGATTACAGCTCTTCTAGACTAGGACTAGAGTTTTCCCATAAACAGGTTATTGCTGTGGGTTCTGGTCATAATTAACTCTTTATTTATCCCCCACTTTCTGAGAATAAAATGATCCCTGAGACCAAGTGGTTGATGGTGAAATTTCCTGTTGGGGTATCAAGCTTGTTTTTCTCTATGAGCTCCATGTTCATGTTTTCCCCAATAATCATGGCCTCAATTCAGCTCTCCCACACCTGAGCTCTTTTCCTTCTCCCCTCCCAAAACAGAAAGTGGATCATGCAGATCAGAGCAGGGCTGGGTTTTGCAGACCAGCATCTGTATACAAGACAGAGGAGCAAAGATAACCCCACTCTGTAGAAAAACATACCTCAGCTGAGCTGCTTTTTCCTTCCTCAGAAAGATCAGGGGCTGTCCAGTTCTCCAAAACCATCCTGACCAGTTTCAATAAGGCCTGGAATGGGAATGATTGTGGTTACCAGAGATGGTGCTTGTTGGAAACCTTGGCACATTGTGTTTACAGGAATTCCACTGGGTGGGTTGCAGTTTTGCTCCTTCAGTGCCTGTTTTGAAGAAAATACGTGAAAAAAACAAATAAACAAAATATAAAAAAAATAGGTAAGTGTATTGACTGAGGCATTACGTAGCATAAATAAATATAAATACATGAGGCTCGCTGCCTGACTGTATCGATACATTGGCAAGAATTCAAGGGTTATATTTGAAATGCAGAAAATAATCCAGTGAGTCATCTTCCCCACGCTTTGGCTTGCCATCCTCTCCCATTTTCGCTTTGACCCAGGAGGGCACAGCACACAGCCTGAAAATAGGCAGTGGGATGATGTGGCGTGGCTGCACCGCTCTGCTCCACGCGGGAAGTGCCCAATCCCATCCGCAGGCAAACGGGAGGGATGCTCAGGAAAAGTCTGAAAAATTCTGCTCTCATAGGCATTCTCATGCTTTTCTTTGAACTGCATTCCACCAGCCAAGGGAAATGAGCATATAAGAAGAATCCCACCAAAATAGGTGATAATAATAATAGTGATGATGACGATGATGATAATAATAAAATAATGACACATAGAAACACAACACCCAAAGTCACTGCATTTTTAGTCCACAGGTCCGTGGACTGAAAACTGTATCACAAACAAAATCAGAAGAGGAAACTGGAGGCACACGGTTTAAATACAAAAATGAAATTTTGGATTGTAACATTTGCAAATGTAAAAATAGGATTCAGCCTTAGGCTCCATTACAGATGACTCCACCATGACAGCTTGGCAAACTGAATCAGTGACTTACCTCCCCAAAACAGCTCTTTTCTAGCAGATTTCCAGGGCCAGGCAAGTGGTTGTGGTCTTGCTGAAAGTGTCTTAATGTAAATGGCCAAGGCGGGTACCTGAGAGCAGAGAGGTGGCTCCAACACCTGGGTCACCAAACTCTTTCCTGATGACTTTCCAGGGCTCTGCTCTCCCACTTGCATTAGATGCTGCTTTTAGAGGGGACAGGGCTTTTCCACAGCATCCTGCTGGTCACTGAGGGGTGTGGCAGGTGCTGCACCAATCCCCAAATGTGGTCCTAGGCACTTAACTCCTCTGCAGTGACCTTGTGCAACCCAGCTGGAGATGCCCTCCCCTCCCCTCCCTCATGTCCCTAAATATGGAATGCAATCCCCAGGAGAGAGCCTGTGCTCATGTTTAATCTGCTGCTTTCCTGAAGAAGGAATCTGACAGTCCTAATCCACCCTGTCCTGCACCTCCACTACTGAGCACCAAATCCTGACTCACATGAGCATGAGCTGTTGGTCAGGTTAAAAGAACTTTGACGTTACATATATAAAAATAATAAGGAATATATACATGTACACACATATAATATATGGACACAAATGCTCAAGATTGTAAGCAAAAGTTACCTACACCTCTGTGATTCTAATCATAGTAATACACAGTAATAGTAATACATTGATATTTCATTTCTAAGGACCCAAGGCTAATTTAAAGAAAGGATTCTTAAGAGTAGAGCACCTGGCCTATAAACAGGTAATTTCCTTTCATCCCACCATTCTCCTGTCCTTACCCAAGCCTTACTACTTCATATAAGCCATAGGAGCCTTCACAAACTACCAGCATACTGTGTTCCTATTTAGGATATTGGCTACACTCCGTTTTTATGCAGCTTATGATCCTCAGTCCTAAAGCATCCATATGAGGGGCCTTAAAAACAGGTGGGTATGTTTGCAAGAGCAAGTTTTCTCCCCCATCCTGCCATCTCTCATCTTGCCATCTTTCATCTTGCTTCATGGATTTTTCCATTAAAAGCATCGAGCAATTAAAAAAAAATTGATTGAAGTCTTAAGACCTATGTATTAAGATACTTTTTTTTTTTCTTTTGCACATTGGAAGGAGTTATCTCAGAGATGCATCAAAATGTGGCTGTTTCTTATTTTATCTTCTCAGTCTAACAGCCAGGCAGAGTCACACAGGGGACATAGTGACCAAAGGCTTGATTAAGGACATAGGAGAATATTCCCTTTTCTCTCTGCATCTATTCACACACAAATCATATGTACAACATGGGTGCCTGCTAAGCAATGGATTCATCACATTCACTAAAGAGATTGTTTTCTTAATAATTCTTCCAAGTATGGGAAAACAACCGAGTGCTCAGTCCAGAGGAATCCCCAGGGCCAATGTAGTTTTGTTCTGTCCTGTCCTTGGAATATTTGTGCTTTGCAAGTCCCTGGAAAGAGGGATGCTCATGCAGCAGGATAAACCCCTTTGGTGTGCTACCACGTGCCTTCCCTTGGACAATTTGTATTACAGAGGAGCTACAAAGAGGCAATATGTTTGGAATGGCTGATAGAGGAATATTGCTCATATAGGCAAAACATAACATTTTTAATCCCATCCTCATTTAATTTTTTAAGCAAAATAAATGATCCCTGTATCTTGGCATATGCATCACATTGAAATGGAGCCATTACTCTGGGCAGCTTTTTCACAATGTCTTGCATAATGTGGTATGAAAATCATGTAAAGCTCCTGTGTTTTTATCTCAGAAGGAAAATAAAAGGCAGTTAAACTACAATGCAAGAACTAAGCTATGAATGGATGTTGCACTCAAGAAGTCTAATGCTTAAGAGGGGGAAATGACAAGATTTTTTTTTTCCTCTTCTAGATATTTTATCCTTGCAACAAGCTCAACCGTCAAATGTTTCGAGAGAGGTCAAAACTAGTCTATCTGTCTTTTTTATGTGAGTTTGTGAAAGGAATCTCTCTGTGTGGAGTTGTACAGGAATTGACACGATAAACCTAAATGGCTCCTTTACAACTGTTAGGGTTTTCTGTAAACACATGCTGTCCTGCCAGCCAACCAGCTTCAAACCCGGGTGCTGAGCACAGCAGATGGTCTATCCTGCCGATACACACGCTACTAATTCATATTTCAATACACAGCTTTGCTGCCTAAATGAAGCCACTGCCTCTTAAAAAGTTTTAAAACTTCCCATAACTGGTAATCTTGGGGAGGTTAATTGTGAAGGGAGGGGAAGGCTGCAAAGAGGAGGCCACTGGCTTTCACAGGAATGGACATTTTGGAGGTGCTTGTTGCAGAGTTGCAGACATGAGTCCTGCCATGCAGTGCCTCCTGCCAAAGGGAAACCATGGCATGCTGTGCTGTATTAATAGAGGAATAAATAAACCCAGAGAAATCAGTCCTGCAGAACAGAAAAGGTAAGTGGCAATGAAAAACAGGGCTACTGGCAGCATAGTGGTCACAACACCTTGCTATTGGCACAGCGGTATCAGAGGAGGAATTTTAGGGGAAGGCAGGTTTTTGGGAGGATGCAGAATAATGCAGCAATTTAAACAGCCACCTTGACCCTTACTGCACCAGCTCTGCTACTGCTGCTATGTGCAGGAACATATTTTGGCATCAACACTTGATATAAAAACCCTTGACTAAATCAGTTGCCTTTCTCATCTCCAGCAACAACCAGCTATCACCTCACAGGTTTGGGTAATATGGTCCAATACAAGATCATTGTCTTTCCACTGGGCTGCCAGAGCAGGACATGAAGAGGAAATTGTTATTTCACCTTGAAAAAGAAAGGAGCAGGGGAAAATGCAGATTCTTGGGGTTTTTATGACTTTTTGACGCAGGGTAGCAGGTTTATGAAGCTGAAGGTACTGTGGACATCGTAGTGTACAGAACCTTGGGCACATCAGCCCAGGGCTTGTCACCATGTCCTGTGTACAGGGCATTCTGGTGTCACCAGCCAGTGACTCTGAGGGTGAACTGGGAGCATCCACTGGTGAGCCGTGGACCACTGCTGCTCCTGATGGAGGAGAACACAGGAGACACATCCTAAACACTTCCACAAGTGCCTGAAGATAAATGTTCTGTGCATTTGGCCAGGAGCCCCCACACTGTTGTATTAACTTCTCCATTGCTGACAACTGCTTACACCAGAAAGAAAAAATAAAGCTAAACCCTCAAAGGAGCAGTGATCCTCAGCATTAATAACCCCTCTCCTTGCAAGGGGATTGCTGCTTGAATTCCCTTTGCTGTGGATTTATCAAATGCTGTGCCTTCTCCACTGAGTGATCAGCTGGGTGACTTCATCAGGTTCAACACTAAGTAGGAGCAGAACCACTTTCTCAAATTCATTTAACCTTTCTCTCAAAGGAGAAATGCAAATTAATATTAGTTTCCTCTTTTTATTTCAATTTACCTACTTCTCTTCCAGAGACTAAACTATAGAGGTGTTCCCAAGTCCACATATTTTTTCTCTGGCTGTAACAGAGAGTGAACGGTTCTGATAAATTTATTAGAGGGGAAAACAGAACAAAAGTGTCCCTAAGAGGGGGAGAACAGCCATTGTTTTCATACACTATTTTGGCTTTCCTTGGTTAAAGAGTCTCAGATGTATAATTTGGTTTATTCTTAAAACAAAACAAAACAAAACAAAAACCCAATTTTGAAATCTTGTGTATTGTTAAAGAATAGAAAACTAAAATCAGGAATTGCTGCAGAAGTCACTCACGCTGTAAATAAGGAGAACATAAATCAGCAGAGAGACAGAGTCTTACAACTTAATGACTAATTAAAAATTACTACTGTGCATTTAAGGAGTGTCCTTTGATAAACATGCTGTACTACATGAATTAGCTCTATGCAGACACACAGCATTGCAATAATTTATTATTTTTATATCCTAGGCATAGATGCATGGCATGTGTGCATGTGTATTATATTGATGCGAGGTAAGGTGCAGGGCTCTGTTTGTTGCCATTTGAAATGAAAAATCTACTTACTGTAAATCAGATAACCCCCTTCCATTTGGATTTAAACCTTCTCCCTAGCACACCTACTGCCAAGCTGTGGGCAAAAGGCATGGGAAGTATTTCCAGAGGTAAAAGTGAAAACTAATGAGAAACGGCCACGTGTCTGCATCTTTTCTCGAGGCTATGCAGGGCTCTTGGTCCATGGGATAGGAGTCATTGCAAAGGGCAGTGGCACTATTTCTGATGGATCAGGGGGTCTTGCTTTTCCACCTTTCTTTTGGTCACCTGAACCACTTTCAAAGTCTTCTAAATGAGACTTATTCCCATGACACACAACCAACTGCAAACAAAATCCTGCCATTTGCAGCTCCAAAAGCCTTTCCCCACATCCAACTGCTTCTCTCCATGCCTCGACTGAAGGCAGTCATTGACAGACACAGCACTACTCACATTTTGGGTTCCTAAGACCAGGATATTCAACCCCATGGATGGCATGAACCATGTTGCTGAAGAAGACCTAGAACAGAGCAGGAGGATGATAATAAGATGGGTTGACCAGATAAAAGATGAGCAGCAAAGCAACACAAGTTCAACATGCCATCCCTCAGAGTTTATCTCATTTCTTCTGCAGCCAGGCTGTTTAGATAGGGAATACATTTTCTAAAATTCTGCTCCTTTCTTACTTTCTGGAAGATCCTCCCAGAAATTCTTGGCTCCCTGCAAGCCATGGGGGGGTCTCAGGGTGCTGCTCGGGTGGACAAGTGGCTGCGCTTCCGCCTGGAGGCAGAAACCACAGCAGCAAAAAAACAGATTTCACAAGAAGAGCAGGGGAGGGAGGGGATGCACAAAAAAAAAAAAAAAGGGAATGTGTTAGTTAACTTCGTGTGGTTGTTCGAGCCACTTCCTGACACCCGAGCGAGTCATCTGAATTTAACACATTTCTCTTTTGCATTTTGCAGCTCACCTTTAAGAGAGCACAAGGCGGAGGAGGTGGGAATATATGGACTTCAGCCCTTCCCATCCGTTTCCCCCTGTTACTTTCAAAGATTTTCTATTTAGAAAGGAAGGCTTTTTTTTTTTTCCTGCTGTTCATACATTACACATACTTCCCAGCCAAAATATCTTGCTTGTATATTTTTTTAATTTAACCTACATTACTCAAAATTGCTCTAAGAATAATTAAAGAGAATTACTTTCCCCGTCTCTTTGATTTACCTGAGATTTTATTTCTGAAGAGTGTTTTAAGAAAAACCATTTAAAAAAATGGAGAGATTAACAATTACAGAAAAAAACAATCCCACATCCTCCTTCTTGTCTGAATCTAATGAAAATGTTTGAATTGCATGGATATTTATCCTTATGAAAAACATATGAACAAAACAAAACCCCCAGTATTCTGGTGAGATTCTGTAAACAGGACAAAATGTTAACTGCGGAAATATATCATTTAAGACCTTTATTTCCTTCTAGCTCTTTCCAGGCACCAAACGAGCTTTGCATGCAGATTTCATTTCAGCTGGGTGGAATCATTCTCATAACTATTCTCCAAAGCCCAAGCTCTGAGGTCAGCCCTGCTCTTTCTGCAATGGGATAAATATTAACAAGTGTGACTAACCCATTCCTTGCGCCCTTCTTAAATTTTCCAGAGTGTGTCAGCAAGCATGAAAGCCAGAGATCAAAAAAGGCAAGGGTTTTATTGTTGGAACCGGATGGGAACAGGGATGCAATATAGGCGAAGTCCCAGCACCTCGGAGAAGTTGGTTTATAACAACACCAATAAAAAAATGAAGGAATTACTGGGCTACAAGAAAATGACCTTGTTCTCCTGCTCAAAAATGAGTCAGTTTTCACTTGACCCCTACAACGTTTTACAAGGGCTGGACCAACGCCCCAGGAGCAAACCTGACCTTTCCCTGTGGGTCCTGAAGGACCCAGGAGGGGACAGAGGTGATGGGGAAGGTGTAATATAGCTCAGTGCCTCCTGGGCAGAGGTGATGGGGCTGTGGTGGCCTCAAGGGCTTAGGCTCGCTCCTGTTTTTCTCTGCACAGCTTCTGCTTATGAAGTTTCATGGATAATCTTCCTCCTTCCCATGCAATGCATCCTGCTGTGACCCAACCTGCCCCCCATGATGGAGTTTGTGAGACCAACACACATCTGGTTATATCACCCAGATGTTTCTAGGGGGGAAACTCTTAGTTTAACAGATTGGGTATTCAATAAAGAACCTCGAGATGCTTATTACAAGTGCAGTTTGATCCATCCAGCAGCAGCAATGAAGAGCCCAGTTTGGAGAGGAATTGGGACACAGGAGCCAAGCAGCTTTGTATATAATCAGTTAAGTGACAAGAAAGATGTGGATTGCACTTCTGGTGAGCAGGGCATTGGGAAGAGAGGGAAAGAAACCAGGGAGGGTTGGGAATTTAAAGGCATCTATCACACAGCTTCCCAAAACTGGACAAATCCTGTAGACATGGGGAGAGCATGGGGCCTCTGTACACACTGCTCATACCAAAAATTTGTCAAAACCAAATTACAGCCTTGAGAATATCCCTGCTCAAAGTCAGGTCTAGTCCTGACAAAGCCAAGGAAAATTAAAAGCCAACTGAAAAAAACACCAGAAATGATGAGCAGAGGTATTAAACCCTGAAAGAGGTTTTATTAATGTGATCAACCAAAACTTGGGCCCATATGATTCAGAGTTGTTCCCTCATAATGCACAGGCCTCTTGCTTTCCAGAATGTGTTTAATTCTCCTACGCATTCCCTCAAACGAAAGGTATGCCCCACATTTCAGCACTTCTGTTACATCTACTCCACTGACCCCACAAGAAATCCTCTCACTCACTTTGTTTCCACACCTGGCTTTCTTCTCCTCCAGGATGTCAAACTGCAGAGCAGAACACACCCAAGAACATATACTTTTCTCCCTCCATCTCTTGAAGCACTTTAGCTCAAAAACCAAGAATTTTTGAAGTTACTGGATTCACAGATTACAAGAAGAAAAAGAAGGTACCTGAATTATGGTCCTGATTTAGATAGTTGCTGTTCCACAGTCTTGTTCCACCCTGGTGTAGAGATAGCCAGAGCTTCCAAAGGCATGGATGGAGCTTGAAAAGAAAGGAGGAAAAGGCAACATTTAGTGACCCCTTATCTCATAGCCTGTGATATCTGCCATGGCTTGACAGAATATGTGAAAACCTCCTGCAGACATTGTACAGGAGAGGTGGACCTGTCCAGAGGTGACACCAAGGAAAGCAAGCCTCATACCCAAACCCCAGATCCAAAGAAAGCCCTTATGGTTTTCCAGCGTAGGAAATATTTGGATTTGGGTTTTTTTACTCAGTGGCTCCTGATGTCCTAAATATTCCTGTGTGTAAATGGCAGACACCCAGCTGAGTCCAAGGAGAGTCAAGAAGGAGCCACCTGCAAATCAGTGCCCAATGCTCTGCCGAGGTCACCATCTCCATGGCACGGCAGTGACATTCCCTGCAGCAATGCCAACAGAGCCGTGCTGGAGAGGCCATAAGGAAAAGTCCCAGGAAACTTTGTAACTTGCATAACTTCTAAACTTTGCCCAATTAAACTGTGGTTCCATTAAACTTTCCTTTAGCTGGCAAAGGACTGGCTGAGTTATTATGGGGAACAGCCCCAGGCAATTAAAAGCAAGAGCAACATTACAAATCTACAATTTGGTAGACAAAAATCCCTTGCAAAAGACACAGCCTTACAGAGTTATAGCTTACCCAAATGGGGAGAACCAAATTAAATGAAAAAACATATTGTATATTATCTTAATTTATATATGAGATTTTAGACAGTTCCAGATTTCTGGATTAAATACAATACCATGTGGCTCCATTAAGCCTCACTGGCCTTTTAGAATATTATTGAAAGAAATAATATATAACAGTTTGAAAGGTTTTTGGATGCTTGGTGGCATCATTATGCAATTTATTAATATGTGGGCAGAGTGACTAATGCCTCTGAGGATGTATTTTTAGTTTCAAAAATAAAATATATAAAAAAGAAAAGTGTGCTGGGGGGGCCAAGAAGGAAAAGCAGCTACAACTGGGTTTGTGCTGGAGGCATGTGATGGCATCCTTCATTCTGTCTGTCCCTCCACACACCCAGCACCCAGAATAGCCCTTCTCCTTTCACTCATGCCATTCCCAAAGGGGCCCAGAGGCTCTAGCTATTGCAATTTGGTAGAATTTGGATATTTAGCTCCTTTTCTGGCATCTTTCCTCCATTTTTAAGGCTGAAAGGGACAATTCAGATCATCTAGTTATATGCTCAATATAAATCCCCAAGAAAATAATTTCACACATTCACTCGCTAATTGAGCCTACTACTATATGTTTCACCAGTCATCTGGGCTGGCCTCCAGTTCTGATTTCAAGATGCAAAAGGATGACAAATCCCTTGCCCCCTTCAACAGTCTGCCCCCTCTCCCTTCCCAATCTCTCAATTTTGCCTGTCTTAAATTTCCAGCCATTGCATCTCATTATGTTTTTCTCCCCTTAGACTATAAAGCCCTTTTGTATGTGGTATTTTTTCCTCCAAAAGCATTTACTGCCCAGAGTCAGGGCACTGCTTGATCTGCTTTTTTTGCTAAGTTCACCAAATGGAGCACCTTAAGCCTCTCTCCACAAGATTTCCTTTTCCAACCCTCAAATCATCCCTGTAAAACTGAACCATAGGCTGAGAGTTTACAGCCTCCATCGTGAAGCTGAGTCCCTGAATCTCAGGTTAATAAACTCTCTATTTTTTAATAAGGCTTCTGTGAAATGACCAGAAATAGTCCCGCAGGATGTGTTATTTGGAGGTAACTATTTCCACATGGGCTGGAGGTACAGCCCTGGGAACAAAGCCTGGGGAGAGCAGTAGGAGAGCTCTTTACCCTTTTCTGCAGCCATTTTTAGAACTCTTCCAAGCTGCATTTCAAAACCCAGGATTTTTCTTGAAGGCCCCATCCTGGTGGACATTTCCTAGACCACTAGGAAGAAGCTGAATGATTTTACCTCCCCATCCACACACAGAAACCAGCTCCTGAGAAAACTGCTTCTCCCAGCACAAAACCTTCCCTGTACTCAACAGCACTGGGAGCCCCATCTCCATCACGAGCAGAGGCACTGACAGGTCTTGGCACATCTCACTTCCCAAACCACTCCTTCCCCAGGCCCAAAGAGATATCTAGAAAATCTCTGAGATATCACCAGAGCCCCTCCTTCCCCCAAATTTAATAGGATTAAGAATAAACCCTGGGGTTTTTCTTCCCCATCTTTTTCCAGTGTTGGTGTCCATGCTGCTTCTTCCCATCATTAATTGGTTTATTTGCTGCTTGTTAAATGGCAGTGGAGTTTCACAGGAAGCTTGGCTCTAGATCTTGGGAGAAAACTTCCCAATAGTTTTCTCAAAAATACAGTGAAATGTCAAAAATACAGTGAAATGACAAGACATAGTGAGTTCTAGACAGTCTCCTCAGGCGCCGGAGCTACAGCGCACTGTTCCACAGAATCTGGATGACATAATACTCCGCTTTTTCATCCGTCCTGTTTGACTTGGATGTGAGATTACACACCAAATGAGGAGCTTGAAAGAAGTGCCAGCTCAGTTCCATTTGGCCTGGCCTTTATATACCCCGCAGGGACAAACTTGCTGTTCTGAACTGAGACCAAAAATTTCAGAGTCAATCATAAGTGATAAAATATCTGAGCAAGGTCAGTGCTGCTTTTAAACTTGTTTTCCTCACTTGATTTGTTTGACTCTCTGTTGCTCAGCTCTACTCCCAATGCCAGTGATTAAAATTCTTCAAAAGACAGGCCATTCACTTCACTTCAGGCCATTTTCTACTTCCTAAAGTTGCCTACACATGCTGTGAAATCTTCCTGTGACTTAAGAGCTACCCCAACTTACCTTCACTATTTGGTTCCAAACACAGCTTTTGTTCCCCTCTCTGATGAAAGACCACCAGTTTAAATCCAAATGTGAGGAGGCATTACAAGTAAAGCAAACCAGCTAATAAACCCTCCAAACCAGCTAATATGACCCTCCCTTCCAGCTGTGAATTGTCCACAAAGAACATATGGAACATCTGGATTAGAAGAACATGCCATTGATTAGTGACTCGGCATCCCAGTACTGGTGTTACACCCAAAAAATAATGCAGGCTTGTGCAAGCAGCCTGCAAAATCTATTAGATTTACAGGAGATTTTGAATTCTGGTGTCAAAATAAAATTTTCCGCATGGCAAGCAGAATTGCTCAAGTATTCTCAAAAATATCTGTGCTAGGCAAAGCCTAAAAGCTTGGTTTTATGGTGGAAGCAGGCAGGAACGGGTCAAAAATGCAAACAGGCTTGCATGCAAAGCAAATAAAAATAATCTTTGAAAGGAAAGAACATTAGTGGATGTTTCCTAATGGTCACCATTCACCCTGGTCATTTTTTGCACTCCACTTGCCAAAGGCATAAGGTTTTAATTTATAGTCAATGTAATGTTTGGAGTTTCATCTACTTGAACGATTCTTTGGGGACTGGTTGCAATAGCTATATTCTGGGTTTAAATTGCATTTATTTTTTTTTAAACTAGAACAGAATCTTACCAAGGAGTGAAACTGGAAAGGATAAAATTAGATTCCTGAACCTTCATCTCTTTTTAGAAACAGATATGAAAAAAAACTGCATCCAGTTTTGTTAAATATTTTTTCCACATCTGGTGTTCAGTCAAAACCATAAGAAAAGTGCTGGAAATCTCACAAGAAGGCTCGTACTCTTGTGATTTCCAGTCCAATTTTTGCAGCCACAGGAGATCTGTATAGTTCAGATAAGAATCTGAAGCAGAAGCCAAACCCAAACTGTGAACCTCCTGAGGCTCACCCCACCCACAACAGCTTATGTCTTTACCCATCATTTGCAGCAGATGTTCTCCTAAATTCTCCAGTGAGATAAATTCCATTAAAAGTTTCAGGAGAAAGATTATAAGATACATACAATACCAAATAAAAGTGTCCAGAGGAGCTCATCATGGCCCATTAAACTATTGTTAAAGACCTTCATCCAGCAACATCTATTGATTAGAGCAGTTTGCTTCTCCTTAGGACTCATTTTTCCATGCTGAGCTTTGGGGGCTTTTTGATCTAAAGGCCATTGACGTCAATGAGAGCATTTCCATTGTCTTCAGCGGGCTCCAGATCAAGCCCTTGACAAGCTGGTTCCCCCACAGGTCAGTCTGGAGAGTGGGTTTCTGCCAGCAGATTGTCCCTAGAACATTTCACTGTAGATTTACAATCTTTATAAAAATTTTAAATGAAGTTCTATAGTTAGATTCATATGGTAAATCATAAATTACAGCAGACTCTGCAAGCCTGGGTTTTAGGGTTGGGATTTTTTTTTTTCATTTTGCTCTTGGGAAACATATAGCTTTTTTCCATAGGAACTTTTCTCCAAATGCTAATTTTACCTGTTTTCTTCCTTTTTTTTTTCCTCAACATGTGCATTTTCACTGCCAAACTCCTCTGAGGAAGGTTGTGCCTGTGGCAGTGTTGGCAATGTGGGCAGGCAGGGACTCACCATCCTCTGTCTTGATGTTTGTTGGAAGGGCAGGAGGTGTTTTTGGGCTCTGCCTGGTACCAGACTAGTGAAAAAGGAAAGCAAGCCAAGAGTTTCACAGTACTTTTCCCTTTTAAGGTGTATTTAAAGTTGGAGGAACATCTTATGTCCAACTCTTCCACCAAACCCTTGAGGGATAAATCCCTGGAGCAAGGGATGATCCTGACTCAGAGCCTTGCACACATGAACAGTGGTGCCAACTGGGACCTCAAGGATCTCAACACTTCCTACAGTGGCCAGGCCATGTGAGAGCAGGACACAAGGGACAGACCTTGGACACTCGCGTCTTAACTCACATTCCCCCTTGCCACAGCCTAAATTTAAGAATTCAAACAGCATTACCAGGCCCATCTGCAAAGTGAGAGCAATAATCCCACAATACCTTCACAGAAATGCTGCGAGGCCATGAACTCTCTCTACACAGAGTAGTACTGTTCAGTAGTAAATGAAATCTGTTTTCACTTCCAAGGCTATGGCATAAATTACTATAGGCAGAAATCCAGCCTAGCAGGCAATGAACTGGATGAGGCCCACTCAGTGCCTTCCATCTTTAGCTTTGATTTTCATTGTTCTGTTTCATTAATAGAATTTCCTTTTTTTTTCTTTTTTCCCTCCCCCTGCTGCAATTTTTCTAAGCTGCTAATTTGCCAGCAGAAAGAACAGCCTCCAAATTTTATACCAGCTCCTCCAAAGCACCCACAAGAATCTGAACAGTTTTTAGCAGACTCAGCATTTTCCTCTTTACTTCACAGCCCTGGTATATATAGAAAAAGAGGCTGAAGAAAGTCTGTTGTTGTGTTTGCACTAGGGGACCATAATCTGGCCACTTGTTTTCTGCTTAAAATACATTGCATTCTGCAGAGGTTGTCCTTAAAATCAGGGTTATCCTCCCAAGTCAGTGGGGCTGTTACAATTGGCACCACAGGTTTTGAAGGACATAAATATCACCCCAACCCAGGCGTCAGCTGAGAATGTCTTAATTCATTCTATTGTCTGGTTTATTCCTTTTACTTTTAAGGAGGGATATTCTGCTCAGATCATCTCTGCAGGAAGGAGAATGGGGGATATGATCAGGAAAACTGTAAGGAACAACAAAACCGTCCAGAGATTTTTCCAACTCTCCCCTTTGCTTTCCCATGCTTCCATCCCCTAAATCCTACCAGGGACCAGCTCCACTGCTGGCCCCTTCTTTGATCAGTGGTGTCAAAGGCTGTGGATGAACAGGCATTTCATCACCTCTAGCTGCCCCTTCTGATTCATGATGTCTATGAAAGGAATTAACAGCAATAAATTTGATTCAAATCCTATTTTTTCCCCAATAGCAGACTTTGTGAGTGCATACAAGTGCTCCCTCTGGAAAGAGAACTGGAAAGCTAAAAATAAATAAGATGGATGAGGGATTACAGGATAAAGTGATGGCCACTTGCAGCCAAACAGGATTCACTGCTGGAGGCTGATAAGTCTCTTCTGATATTGAGAGCAGTAGAGAATCTGTTCTACAATTTTTGTTCAACCAAGCTCTCCTGGAAGCTCCACCCGACCATCTATTATTTCCTTGGGGCCCTGGCAGGGAGAATTTTTGATGTCAACCTCTGCAGGAGGGGCACATCCTGATTGATGAGCTCAGTCAGAGTGCTGGGGTCTGTGGGGTTGGATGACCCAGGTTTTAGGGACTGAGATGAGAAGGGTGGTGTGGAAATCATCACCTAATGCATCCCTTGCCAAACTTACTTCCTCCCAAGCATGATTAAATCCTCACCAAGGAGGTTTCTGCAGGCAATTAGGAAAGGGCACATAGCAGGACATTATCTGCCCATATCTGAACTTGGGATTTCCATTGTAGTTTGGCTTTGCCTATCAAAAAGCTCTTGCTTTATCTCCACTTTTGAGATACAAACTCTCAGGCACAGAAAGGTTCAGAAATGAGCCCAAGCCTCAGAGCCAGAAATAAAACTCATTAGTTCTTTGTCCACAGGGAGCCCTTTGCTTCCGTCTCATCCGAACTGCCGTACAAGCACCACTGTCAAAGGCATCTCAAAAGAGGAGATCAATTTTATAGTGGTTTTACTCTTTGAAAGCATGAACAGGCTCTCCATTAGGAGCTATAATTTATCTGTCTGTGACCACTGACTGCAGGTCTATGAAATGCATCTAAATGGATTGCACGGAGCCAGAAAACTCAACCCAAGTATGTATAGCACACGTATAACAAAGCTCTGCAAAGCTGAAAGTGCAGAATATCAGCAAGTGCTCTGGTTTCTGGATTGATTTGGGAGGTAGGTAGGCTTAGCTGAGGGCTGTGGTTTCTAAATTGGACATGGTTACCTAAAACTATTGGAAATTTGAATTGCATGTCAGATGTCTGAAATAAATGGACTCAAGAGACATAAGAAAAAACATGTGGCCCAGTATTTTTCTCTTTTTTTAATGTCTTTTGGAAACTGCTTAAATCTCATCTGGGGCTTGTATAGTTTCTTTGTTTAGTAATTCAGAATTGAAATTCTTCATAAAGCTTTGCTAATCAAAAGGTAAAAACTTGATTGTTGCATACAGAGCCCTTCATCCTGAAAGATGCCTGTACACTTTCCAAAAACATACCCTCCTTTCCAGAAAAGTAAATGATCCTTTGCAAACTAGGCAGTGCAGTTGTTTTATTTACCTCAAGTAGACTGAATTTAAATTCCAAGCTGGGCCCTCATGGCCTGACCCTGTTTCTAACTCTGCCAAAAGCTGTTGTAGCTGGGCTGCTCCCCCCAGGTTCCTGGTGCAAGGCAGACTTTGGGCTGCACATTTGTAGCAGGACCATCCAATACAATGATAGAGATTTCTAGCCATAAATTTCCTGTGAGCTGCAGTGACCTCTGGGGTAAACTGTGTCACCTCGTCCATGTCAACAGCTGTATTGTCCCCCCATGACACTGAAAGGGACACAAGAAGACACCTTTCTGTAGGCAGTGGCCTAACCCAAACCAAGGAGGCAGAACTTGAAACGAAATGTTTCCCACCAAGGTGTGGCTTTGGTTCATAAAAAAGGGAATTTTTCAGCCTCACCATATCTTGGGGATGGCACATGGCATCCTGTGCTCACTTTGGGGTCTCTAATCTCTGTTTTTCTCAACCTTCATTGTTTGCTTGGTCAACCAACCAAGCAATCTACTCTTCTGCTTCTTTTGCCACATTCTTTACCTGGCAGATCTTCCCACTTCTGATGCTCTCTAGGAAGTTCCCAGAACAATGCAGATTTTTTTAAAGCTTTCCTACCTTTTATTTCTTATAGCATGCCCAAGCTGAACAAGAGATCTTATCTTTCTCTTTTCACCTGACAAAGAGGCAAATGCTCAGGCCTAGAAAATGCTGGCAATGGCATAAGGGAATAAAACCATCACTTTTTGTATTAGGACACCTCTTCCTCTCCAGGACTTTGAATACAATGAAAAATGGCAGGCAATCTGTGTAAGAGTCCAGGCAAAACTTGCAGCTCCTCTCAGCAGAAAGCTAGGGTAGTTGTTTCATCAGAAGTCATGTTTTCTAAAAGCCCTAAACTACACCAGCTAAAGCAGAGTTAATGGCAGCATATAAATGTCATTGGAAAGAAATACTGCTGTTTTATTTGCTGCTTTTGCAGACATTCAGGAATCTCCATCCAGGCCCTGTTTTGGATATATGGATATTCTGGTCTGTGCAGTCTTGGCAGGGTTAAACTGCCAGGGGTAAGAAAGGACATAAGGTCTTGGAAGGATTTGACATCCCTCTCTTTCCCACTCCCAGCATTCAGGTGTGCCAAGACGTTATGGTTTCTTTTAGATCCGGATAATTAAATGAGTGATGAAGATTTTCTCACCAATATAAAACTAAATTATTTGTTGCCTAAAATAGAGCTGTACCCTCTCCAGGTTGTCAGCTGGTGTCAATCAGCCTGTTCTGGGACACTTCTCGGGAAAAACACCACAAAAATCAGGACAGCACAGTGCAACCCCAGCGGGTCGGGTCCAGGATTGGGAAGGGAGCATTAGAGTGATCAGAAGAGAAGCAATTATTGAAATACTTTTTTTTTTTTTTTTTCCTGGGAGGTGTTTTGCTGTTCGGGCAGGAATTCTTACTCCGGGGGGGGATGGCTTGTGGAGCTGTGGACGACACGGAGGGTTGCTGTGGGGGAAGCCCACGCAGTTTTTCTCCCGGTTTAACAAACAGCCTGGGTTCATAGTTGCCAAATTTTGCGAGCAGGCAGTAGATTTACGAGCCCCAGGAGCGCACCCGGCTCCGGCTGCGGAGCTGCGCGGCCGCGGAGCCGGGGCACCGCGGCGGGGCAGGAGCCGCTGCCCCTCGCTGAGCTGCAGGGCCGAAACCCAGTATAAATGGGGAGAAAACAACTATAAAAAGGGGGGAAAGCAAAGAGGAACAAAAAGGAAGGGGGGCTTTCGGTCTCATCCCCTTAGTCCGCAGTTTTAAGGCGATGGATACGCCGGTCCCTAAGCATCGCGGGGCTCGCAGCGGCAACACCTGGGTTGGGAAAGGAGGAGAGTTGGGAAAGGAAAACTCTGGGGAGGGGGGAATAAAGACGCAGACGAAAAACATCAGGCGAGAAATCCTGCAAGGTTACGAAAAAGAGTAACTTGTCCACAGGGTGTCACTCTTGACCCACATTTGGGCCAGCACCCGGCCTGGTCTGTGGCCCCGGGAAACTCGGGATTTTTAGCTCCCCAAGAAGTCTCCAAAAAGGCAAAACTCTCAAAAAAAGGGAAGATTGGCACCTCTGGGTGTGCTGACCTGGACAGTCACCTGCCTGGCTGCTCCTGACCCTGCTTGCCCACCTGGCTGCCCTCCTTGCCCGTGTTGCACCTTGCCTTGCCCTGTCCACAGAGGCAGTTTGAACAGTATCTTCCTTAGGCCAGGCTCACAGCCCACCATGGAAAAGGGGATTAAGAGTGGAAGAAACCACTTTCCCCACAGCCAAACTCTTTCTCACCATTCTTGCACAAACTCCTGCCATTCCCCTTCAAAATTTCAGGAGCATTTTAGCTTTGCATGAAATTCCCCTATCATTCCATACTGTTAGTCTGCTCCTTCCCTGGAGGAAACCTTCTATTTCCCAGGCACTTCCTCATGGAAGGTGCTGCATTACAGCTTTATGGTGAGCCTCAAACCAGGATAAATCAAGTGCTGATAATACTTTGCTTTTGGTAGCTGTAACTCAGCAGAGATTAAAGGCATTTTTAGGCTAAGGAGAAGCCCTGTGAGCTACCACCTTGTTTTCTGCATTGAGCTGTAGGCTTCTGCAGCCATGAGGGCAAAGCTGGGGGTTGCCTGAAAGGAGGGAGAGCCCTGACCTTTGGTGGGATGTGGTGAGGAGGCCAGGACTGCCTGCCTGCATTGCCTGTGCCAGCTGAAGGGCCAGTTGGTGCGTTAGCCTTCCCAGGACAGGCACAGGAACTGTGGCTATCCACCAGGCATGGAGGGGCTGCAGGCTGACATGGATGCTGGGGTCAGCATCACAGCAGCCAAAGTATAGCCTGCAACTTTTATAAAGCATCAGCAGAGCATGAATTATGGTGTGTCCTCCTGGCAAGGTTCCTGGAGCAGAGGACACACCAGCAAGAGTGCTATCTCCTCTTCCAGGGCTGGCTGGGACAGGATTTGTGTGTAGTGTGTACAGCACATAATTCATCAGGCTATCACTTTCAGAACATGAGCTCAGCACTGCAGCACTCTCTGACATTTTGAAATATTCTGCTGGGGGCCCAGCAGTTTACTGGGAGCATTGCACAAGATACAAAAGGGATGCTGTCCTCTTGCACAACTCAACCCTCTGTAGGGAGCTGTGCCCCTGAAAAGCCCACATCCATTAATCCTACCTGTCTGTGCTCCCTTGTTTGTGCAGTGTCTTCGCTCTTCTGCCCCAGGACAATATTTGTAAGTGTGGTCAGTAACATTTTAAGCACTTCTCCATTTTCTGTCAGGCCATCCTGAATGTGTCTACCCTGAGCTTTTATGGAAACACCTGCAATATGTAAACACAAATGTATAAATCTCTGTAATGCGAAAAAACAGCTTCATGAAGCTGTACAAGAATGCAGCCATACGACTGCAAAACTTCATTTATAAGTATCTAAATATAGATCATAGCAAGCAGCAAACCCAGGCTTCAATTTTAAAAGCGAGGGCATAGGGGAGAGCGCAGAGTCAGCACTTCTTAAATAAGAAGTTCTTCTTGTACTAACTCATTTACAGCGGCATCTTCCTTTGACACAGCAAATTTGCATCACCGAATCCTGATCACAGAGACATAAAGATTTTTATGGGAGAAGGAAATAGCCTCCATGCAGGCACTGCTGTGGAAGCACTGCACCACCACCGACCTCTGCGCCAGACAAGGGCACGCTGCAGTTTTTGCACCAAGTGCTGCACAGGCTTTGCTGCTCTGGGTGCTTTGATCACATCCCATTTCCATTCCCTGGTTCCAGTTTGCTCAAGTTATTTCCCAGGACCAGGGCTATGATTGCCCACGATCCCATGCACAGAATGTGCAGGCTGAGCAGAGAATGCTGGATACATCCTCTGCTCCACCTGCCCACACCTGCAGCTCAACTGCTTAGGATGATGGGGATGATATCTGGATGATATTCCTTCATCAGGAACTATAGTGACAGGACAAGGTGGAATGGCTTCAAACTGAAAGAGGGAAGGTTTATATTAGGAAGAAATTCTTCCATGTGAGGATGGTGAGGCCCTGGCCCAGGTAGCCCAGAGATGTGTTGATGACACATCCCTGCAAGTGTCCAAGGCCAGGCTGGACTGGACTTGGAGCAACTTGGTCTCATGGAAGGTTTCCCTCCCAGAAGATGTTTAAAGTCCCTTCCAACTCAAATCATGTGAGGATCCTATGATTCTATATCACACACATCATTGTGTGGCTGTCTATTACCATTATCTGGGCTGCCACCAGGCATAAAACTTTCTCAGATCATTCTTCTAGCCTTGCAGTTTCCATAGAAATACATTTTAAATTTAGAAAAAGTCAACTGTCCTTTGAAAATGACTGAAAACTCTGCAGAGACAGTGGTGAGTGTCCTATCCAACTTCCCCTGGTCAAACAGTGGGGCAGTTTTGCAGGATTCAATGATTCTCCATGTTTGCACAAGGAATAACCTCACAAATCCACCTGCCAGGGTTTGAGCAGAGAGCAGAGCGAGGAACTAAGGCTTTGAGAGCCAAAACTCTAATAACCTGAAATTAGCCTTGTTCTGGGTTTACAGGAACCACTTCCTAAACCGTGAGGACTCTGTCCAACTCACAGCCAAGACTGGATCCAGCTGCAGGGAACAGGAGATGTTTGGGGAAATTACTCCTTCCCCCTGGACATCTACCCCAGTACAGGAGTGGTGGTGAGAAAAGCTTGAAATAAACCCAACAGGGAAGCACTTTTCCAACCTGAATCCTCACCTGGGAAAGCACTGCTGTTTAGGAATGGGATTTAGGTCTTACAGCATTAACAGGACCTAAGCAGATGCTTGAATGAATCCCTACTTCTAAATCACCACAGAGACTGCTCTGCAAATTCCTAAACATTTTCCACTGGAATAATCAGAAGATCACACATTTTCTAAATATTGCATAAGTTGGCTAGTTGCTTGAATTTAAAATTTTGGGGCAAGGATCTGTGTCATTATCAACAAAATCTGAAATTATTATAGAACGTTTTTCACACTCTCTTTCTTATTCACTGATTTCCTATTTAATAAACATAAAGAACATTAACTGGTGTTTGTTTTCAGCCAAATGCTGAAGCACTGAGGTTTTCTTACAGAAGAAAAATCAAGTCACAACAGTTTATGTTGGATGGGACATACAATGGGACACTGTGATGTTCTCAGATCAGGACATCCAGCTGAAGCTGCTGGACTTTGGCACATTGGTGTGATCCCAGAATACACTGCTGCATTTTGATTACCTCCATCAGATTTTTCCATAGCAAACTTGAGATTTTCATGAGGAAACTTCCTTTTTCTTCAATTAAAAAACCCACAACACCCAGAAATCTGCTCTACACATCATGCACTAGGCAGAAGAATCAGTACGTGACCAAAGAACATCCACAACAACCATTCTGCATTTTATCTATTAAAAATACATCTGTATTAGCAGCAGTTTTCTGTGCTCCCTAATGTGCTTAAAAGCACTTTCTGCCATGGTGTTTGACCAAAATCTCAGCAGGACAACCACAACTGCTCTACTCACACAGTCACAGGGCAGGCGAGAAGCAAAGGTGTCATCAGATGGGAGGAGATGACAGAGGTCTGCCAAGAACTGGCCAGGCAACAAAGGCAGAGGGCAAAGCAGCTCTTCCTCCCTACCAAAAAGTGTGAGCAGAGGCTGTTAACACCCCCTGAACTCAAGCAATGGAGGAGGCTGCAGCTACTTCATCCTCCAAAGCCCAGCTTCTTGCAGCCAGCCAGCACACAGAGGCAACACATTAATTATAAATATATACATCTCCAAGAATGACCTGGTAACTGTAAAAAAGTACCTACATTATGATACTTTACTACTGCTTTTGTTGGACTCACTCTGCAGTTACAAAGTGGTTGCTAAGGAAAACCAGTCTCTTGGTTTTGCCACGAGCAATTTAACTCAGGTTACCAACAGGATGGTTATGCAGGGCCAAGGCTAACACTGGCACCCAAGCATATTATCCATCTCTCAGTTGTGGCTCCCCAATAATGAATGCTCTGCCTCATATTACATATCCACAAGCTCAGGCAACAAATGGCACCAGAAACCCAACTGTGCTACAGGAAGGAAAACCCCAGGAGCAGATACCTAGTGTGGGTTGTGGTTCCTTTCATCTGATTCCTGGTTTTGATAAAAAGGCAGAGCTGGCTCTCTTGCTGCATGGGGAAGGTTTGTGGATGAGTACCTTTGCCACCCAAAGCTTTTGTGTACACCTTGCTTTCCTCTACCCCTCAGATTTGGTTTACTTATGGCTGCTCAATGCTTGACTGCAGCACTGCAACAGTTCTGAGTACCATAAAATCTGGAGCAAGAATCCACTGACAACTTTGGAATTGCTTTTTAGTCAGCAGGATTTAATCCATGGTACATGGGGGGATCTCCTTGACATGGGACTGTGTTCAGTGCTCTCTGCCATTTGACTCACCCATCTCTGATACACAGAAAACACAATCTGTAGTTATTTACAACACTAGAAATGATGGGGCAGATCATGGGTCACTTGCTCCTCATCTGAGGCACAAAAAACACAGGCAAAAGCTCCTTAGTGTTCACATCTGTCCCACTACTGCATGTTAAAAACGCTGTCAGGAAACCATATTTAACACTGTGCTGTTTTCTCAGAGTAGGAGAAAGAGAAAAGCAATTACAGGGAATTTGGAACATTTGGACCACATCTAAAACAAGGTAAGAAATAGCAGCAGGAAAATCTGCCCGTGTCCATTCTTTCCCAGCACGTTTGGCCTAGGGATTCCCACCTCCTCCCACTGGGGAAATCACCATGACTTTCCAGTCATGAGGCCAGCACAAAGAGGTGAGTATAGGAGTTCCAGTGCCAGTGGTGGTCACCAGGGAACTGGTTTAGACTGGTGAGAAACAGAAATAAATCTGTGGTCCCTGTCACCCCAGAACACAAAGAAATGGTTTTTTTCAGGTTTTTCTTCCGTCCTGCTCAGGGACATAGGAATAGGAGCAGTATTTGCATTTTACTGCCTATCCTGGGCTGCAAAAGCACAACTATGGACTTCAAAATTGCAGCCTGCATGGTGCCAGTGTTAGGAATGGTTGTTCATTGTCCTAGCCTGGAAAAGTGGCCACACTGCCTTGCCTCTTTCTGCTTTCCTCATGCTGGGAGGTGCTAACACTTGTCGGGATAGGGATACTTACCCAAAAAACTCAGCAAGGCTGGATCCTAATGGGAAACAATAGGTAAATGCTGGTGGTGGGCCATCTGCACTTTCTTACCCTAGAAGGAACAACAATCTGTAGCCCTGCAGATGAACCTTAGCCAGCTCCAGATGAACCTTCTTGGCCCTTAAAAACAAAGCAAGGCTCATTAGTCTAAATTAGAGCCATCAACCAGACATTTAGGGTTCAGATCATTAAGAGGTGCTAATGGCAGCCTGCAGGCATCCTCCACCCAAACCTCTTTCATATCCTACCTTGATGCTGGTGTGAATGACGGCTCCACACTCTCACCTGTCTTTGACGGCTCCACACTCTCACTACACCTGTGACAACACTTTCACAAGCATGATCAAAAGTTCTGTGAAAATCAGTTCTGGACTGTTTTGTTTCAAGTCTGAAAAAAAAAAGTCAAAACAAAAGTGATCTTCAATATTAAAATAACAGGGTTTTTGCTACAGCTGAGGCAGCTTCTGGCCATTGCTGCCTTCTCCGATGTCACAGAGATGTTCCATCCTCTGAGCAAACAGAGAGCACCTACCCCAAAGCCACCCCACAGTGATGAGAATGCACCAAAGCTGTGCTCCTCCATTTCAGGTTAAAATTACAGATGTAACTGTATCATAATTTACCACACTTGATTCTTCAGCATCCAATCTTTTCCTTATTTTCAACATCCCCACATTTTTCATTTTCTTTCTCCATCACATATTCATTGGATGCTGTACAAACAAGTGTAGATTTAAAGTGTCCCTGTAACATTTTACTTATTCCGTGACTTAATAATAAAAAGAGCACTGAATAGAAAGGCTAGAGTTCAATTTCTGGGCTCTATTGCCACTTGCAAGCTGCACTCTCCCACAGCTCCTCGCTTGAAATACAGCCACCCATTCAGCTTTATGCTGCCTCTGGAGCAATAAAACTGCACTTTGCTGGAAGAATTTTAAATCGTTCTACACCAATGCAGAGATCTTTAAAAAAGAAATCTAAAAATGTAAAAAGTGAGGTCAAATAAAACTCTGGATTTTAGCAAGTGGGTAAATTTTCCAAGAAAATTTTCCTTTCCTTTCAGAAGTGAAAAGGGACTTTTTTTTTTTTTTATGGGGTTTTTTATTTAAAAAGGCCTCAGCAATATAGAACTTGTACAATGAGAATTAAAGAAAAAAATCTACCTTACGTGAAAATCTCCACCATATTGATGCATTTAGCAATTTAGACTGCAGGAGCCTATAACCCAGACCCTGCTCCTGGGGTTGGGTCCATGAGGGATGTGTGGGCAGTTCTTGAGAGCATTAATGTGGCTGATGTGCAGCAGGATGTGACCCCCCTGCTCCAAACCAAGGGGAACAACATCAGGTCTGTGCACCTTGCCTGATGCAGGAGGGTCATTATTTGAAAATTGTCACAGTGCAATGAGCAGGGCAGGGAGGGGACATTCCCACATCCTGTTGCCTGTGGCTTGGCAGGTGCATGTTTTTCTCCATGTTTTCTTTGTCTGCCTTGGATTGAGTGTCCCTGGAGGAGAGCTCACTTCTGCGCAGTGCAAAGCACCGCAGAGGCCTGGCTGCACCTGGCTTTCTAGGAGGGAAATTAAGCAATTGCAAATTGTTACTCTTATTTTTTGGCAATTTCAATGCCAAAGTTCTGTTTCATAGCTAAAGGTCAATGATTAATTGAAAACTTGTCTTTTCCCCAAAATTATGGACAAGGGAAATAATACAGAGGCAGTGAGCCCAATTCCACTCTCCTCTATACCTTTGTAAAGCTGAAATAGCTCTGTTTGCACTAAGTCTCTGCCTTCTGATTTCCTCTGGCCTCTTCCAGAGCTGTTCTGGGAGCTGCAGATGCAGCACTGTCTTTCTGTGGATCCAGGTCCTCCCACAATCCATGCATGCATTGCCCTCCCACTTGGACCAGCTGAGATGGACACCAGCACTCACAGCCCTGGAAGCATCTTATCTGGGGTTCAGAAGTCCTTTCAGTGCAGAGGTTGATGATGTACGTGGTGACAGATGATGTGGTTCTTGGGGATGTCCTGTGTAGGGCCAGGACTTGGACTTGATGATCCTTGTGGGCACTTTCCAAATCAGGATGTTCTGTGATTCCATGTATGAGATGATGTGCTGATTTAAACCTTCCTGGATGAAGGTGTTGAACCTGTGAGAGATCACAAAAATTTTAGCAGAGTATAGATTTTACAATCCATTATGGACATTGCTGTGTTTTTATTATTAATGTGTCTTGAAAAATAAGATGTTTAGCTAAGCTTACTAATTCCTTGAAACTCAAATCATTTAAGCTGTCTAACCTTGTTCAGGATAATTATTTCTATCCATTATCCATCATGTTAAAAATGACAGCTCTGGGACAAGGAAGCTTTTCAAGCAAATGTTTTAAGACAGTGTTTTAGGTTGCAGGCACTAGCAAATGTTAATTAAATTAGATAAACAATGACTCAGAGTAGCTGTGCAACACTAGAAAGAAAGATGGGAGGTAATGGGGGAAGGAATTTGGCAGCTCAAAGGTCAAAGCAGCTTTTTTGGAACCAAGAATCTGTCCCTCAAGTAAGTACCTTGCCTGAATTCAACAGGATAGAAGGAACTGGTGTCTTTTTACTTTTACAGCTCCAGACAGCATTTGTGTGGGCTTGCTGAGTGTGGTTCTGCCAGGGTATGTGGTCCGCAATACCTGTGCAAGGCACCCTCCAGGCCTGTCTGCCCTCCTTGGTGACATGATCATATTGTCCCCCAACAGCATCCTTTCCCCTGGGTTTGGTCAGTCCTGAAACTGTGGGTCCAGGCTGAGCACTGGATTGTCACATTTGGTAGTAGTCTACTGCACTGAATCAAGTCCTTGCAAAAGTAAGGCTCAAAAGTGACCTCCAAGTCTGGGAATCTCCTGATAATTCCTGTGACATGGCCATCCTTAATCTGCCCAGCAAGACAGCTAAATACTACTAATACTTAACACATCAATCTTGTGTGACTCTTCTTGCAGTGTGCAATAACATTTTGAAAATCAAAGCACCAAAAAGAAGATTTTCTCCTGAGGACTTGTTGCACTAAAGATCCCAAATCAAATAACCTGGGTTTGAGCTTACCCTAAGAGAAGAGGCTAGG
Organism: Leptocoma aspasia; assembly: GCA_013399835.1. NCBI lineage: Eukaryota > Metazoa > Chordata > Aves > Passeriformes > Nectariniidae > Leptocoma > Leptocoma aspasia. Next base: position 2,039,258 of record VXAX01005552.1, read on the forward strand.
ACTGAGATCCTCATTTTTGCTAAGAAAGCGAGTGACTTGCTGATGTGAGGGGTTCCTGGTGTCCCACACTGACCCACACCCAGGTCCTGCAGGGTGGTGGGGCTCATCCTTTGGAGGAATTTTGGAGAGGATTTGTTCCACTGCTGCACCTGTGGAATTTGAACAGGGAGACAGAATTCCATGAGTGCTGCAGGGGTGCACCTGTATTGGGGTGGGATGAAGGGAAAAAGGAAGAAAGTCACACAGCACTTTTAAAACAATTAGTGTTAAAGGAGTATATGGGACACTTGTAAGTGTGAAGTCTTTTACATCTTTTAGTCCACAAGAGAGGTTCTTATGCTTGTTCCTGAGGCCTTTTGCCCCCAGCTGCATCAGGAGGCAATGGTTCCTCTGCTCTGCTGGCTGAATCACCATCACCTGCCTGTGAAGGGAGGCCTGTCTGGTGCCCACAGGGAATGACCAACACCGACTCCCGCAGTGACCGGGAAGGAAAGGCTTTGGGAATGAGTTGGCAAATAAGCCAGAGAGCTACAGCTCTCCTGAATGAAACCAGAAACTGCTCAACTATTCTAATCCCTGCACACCTCAGGTCATGCTCCTCCAAGCATTCAGCTGACTTGCCTTTCTTTCTGGAAGCAGCAGTGCTGCAGTCCCCCACCGTGCACATCCCCGAGGAGGACCTGTGGTGCCCTCGCCTCAGCATCCCTGCGAATTCAGCCAAGTGTTGGGTTTTATACCACAGAGATACTGATCTGTCCAAACTTTCTTCACCTGCTCTGATCATTTCAGCTCCTTGGGGACACACACCTCCATGCCACTGCCCAACTAATTAGTTGCTTCACTGGCTGCATTCTACAATTCTTCACTGATGGGTCCCCATCTGACATCTTATGACAACTGATTAGTAAAGTAGGCCATGAGTTTAAGAAATATGTAATTTGGGCACCACTTGCTATTAACTGTTTGCATGCTCTTGTTTGTTTTCTTGTTTTTAAGAAATTGTTACCCTTCAATGTAAATATCAAGGAAGGAGAAGTTTGTGACCTGGCAATTTTACAAAACAAGATGCGATGAATCTTAAGATCATTTCAATAACAAACCCTGCAGAGGCAATAAGAGAATATATATCCTTACTGCAACACTATATATTATAGAAGTCTAGATACCAAGATCAAAAATTGCTGCCTGTCCTGTAGTCTTGGGCCAGAACAAGATGCAAGCTAATTAATTAACTAGAATTAAGTCAAAACATCCTGTCTTCACCCTAAGTTTCCCCTGCCAACAAAGCAGAAAAGAAACAATAAATAAAATTGAAGGTTTAAGTGCGCTGAACACTCCTGTCCAGGTTAAAAGGATGTCAGCAAGCTACAGCACCACAGCGGTTAAATGTCGTTGAAGATTTGACTGCCTTTGGTCTGGGATTTGCTCTTGCTTCAGAGCTGGTCAAACCAATCTTTCCAAAACACTGACTTCTGAACTTTTGCCAGAGGTGCCTCTCTCCAGTGACCAGGCAAACGACATGTTAAACCTGTCAGTTCAGAATAAGCAGAAAAGTGTGCACCCGCCATGGGCAGGGCATTTAAAGGCACAGCGTGCCTTTGCTGGGTGAGGTGGAGGCCTTGCTTACATACCCGGAGGCTTAGGAACATTTGGGGAGAGTGGTGGGACCCCATTACCAGTAGGCTTTCTCCATCCCAGTGGGGTGGAGAGAGCTACCCCAATTTTAAAATCCATCTTTTCTAAAAGACAGAGCCCTGCTCTTGCAGGATGATGCACAATCTGATTTCAGGGAAGCTCAAAAGATAAAGGGTGGGAAAGAATAAAACCCAAGCTGCTACCAAAAAGACATGAGAGGCAAAAACCTTACAGGGTTTTTGTTCACACACAGGCCACCCCTAGCTAAAGGATCTTAAGTAATTTCTGGTCTAAGCCACTCTTGACAACATGTTCAGCCTTCCTGATAATTTTGAGGGAACTGCAACCACTGGTGACACAGGTTGTGATCACATTATTGCAGTGGTTAGTCCAGAATTTATAAGACACAAGCAGTCAACAGAAACCACCAACGATCCTGGTTTTAGCACCATGGTTTAGAGGCAGAATCACAGACGACTTGTGCTGCTCTTGAACCAAACAGTTCCAGTGGAATACAGCAGAGGAGTTTTTCTTTGCTCCTTTGAACAAACACTTCTAAAGAAGTTCCCTCTATTATACATTAGTAAACAAATGTCTGCATGAACCTCTGGTGTCAGATCAGGATAGCTGGACTGCTCTAGCTGGGAAGCTGAACATTTGTTTTGCTGTGGTCCAGCCTACCACAAACTGCACTCACAGCAGACCCACAGCTGAAATGGTTCTGCTGCCACCAACCTGAGGTCTCATCCCATCCATGGAGAAGAAGATGATCCACTCCCATCCGTCCGTCCGTCCATCCATCCATCCATCCATCCATCCATCCATCCTCTCTGTATTTACACAAAGTCACTTAGATTGGCATTGTCATCTCACCTGCAAGAAGCAACATGGGTCCAGAGCAAAGTCTGAGCCTGTGTCTTCACCCTGGGGCATAAAATCAGCCAAGATGTATCTCCAGCTCTTTCAATATTTATATACAGTTGGGGGTAAGTGGTCTCAGTACTAGCAAGGCACAGAAAACAAACATCTCTACTTTTCACCATACACAATCATGCCAGTACCAGGATGAGGTTCCAATGCTCAGTCAAGGCATCCTGAGAGGTTCACCACAGGTAGGAGAAGTTGAACTCAAGTAGATGAGAGATGTCAGTATGCAGAGGAGAGAATTTGCAGTAGGTGGCCAAAGCACGCATTCACATTTGAGCTTCTATTAAAAAAAAAAATAAAAAAATAGAAGAATCCACAAGTACATTCGGCTCTCTCATAGCAGCAATTATCACTTCCAACCATCCCCAGCTGGCTGGGAGACTGCATCCCATCCTGGCAGATACTGACCTGGCCTTAGTTTTTCACACCTTGGTCACTTGGCTGTATTACAGCAAACCGATATACCTGGGCATGAAGCCTGCAACACTTAGGAAACTCCAAACAGTACAAAATGTTACAGAAAACCTCTTCAGTGACACTCTCTGCCACAAATACATCACAGCTATCCTCAACTGTGTACAATAGCTTCACAATTTTAATTTGGAGACATGTTCAAGTTTTTAAACCTTTTCTTTCTGACGCTCCTTGGCCTCAAGTTAGGATATATGAAAAACTATGTGAAACTATTGGATAAAAATCATGGACAAGAAACATGCTTCTTTGTTGCAGTGCAAACCTTTACAGCAGGTGTAAATCTTATCAAAGTGGGAGACTGAAGTTTTGCATGAGCATGGTATGAACTTGCTTAATCATAGATGATTGTGTGTGCTGTAAGCAGGAGTCATCCCCTTCTCCCAGCCAAGAACACTTGTAATTGCTTGATGAATATGTAGTATAAAAATAAATAAATCAGAAAAGCTCTGAAGAAAGGCACTGAGCTCTCCTCCAGCATGGATTCAGTTGCAGGTATTCCTCTTATTGGTGTTCCTGGCTCATGGAGACCCTCCCCTCATTCAAAACAGATACAAGTAAGCAAATAAATGAGTTGCAGGCTGCTGAGACCGTCAGCAAGATGCCCTCAAAAGCAGTTCCCAAATGATCTGTTTTCTGCATCTCTCATTTGTAACCAGAATATATAGTAAGTCAATTTTCAGTTATTTGAAGTGAATAACTAGACTGCTACAGTTGTTTCAACCCATTAGGGGTGGTTACATCTCATCACATTCAGATATCTCTCCTCCCAGATCTAGAGGGTTTGAGCAAAAATCAAACAATCCTGTGTGTAATGTCAGGAAAACTATGGATATTAGCAAGATGTAGGTGACTCATAAAAAACACCCTTGTGTTTACATTTGAGTTCTTGATTTGTCTGAATAACACCAATAAAAAAGAGAAGCCTTCACCTTAGATTTCCAAGACCTGGCTGACACAAAGAGGAGGTGAATACTTTTTTCTTAGTAAGTTTGGCAGACTCTTAAAGAGGAAGTGCCATTTTTCAGAGAAAGTTGCTTTTGTTCAGTGGTAAATGTATGTTTGGTCAGAGTTTTGGCAAACACCTCCAGCTACTTTTTGTCCTATGTAAGCCTTTTACGTCATGCCCTAGAAGAAACAACAGCTGTTAATTATTTATCAGCTGATGAGCACTGGCCTGTTAATTGCAAAACATTATAAAATAGATTAGGCAGAAAAGCTTGATATGTATGCAAGCAGGGGATTTTGTTCTGCTTTGTATGTGACTTGATTAAATAAGCAATTTTATGACTGCTTAGTTTACAGGAAACACCTTCACCAGTGACTTGATCTCAGAAACTCTAACTGGCCCACAATCTTCAGGTAAGTTTACTAAAAATTAGAAGATTTTCCAGACATCTAGCTCTTTGTGCCCCTATCACAGCTCTAATCCATATGGAAGATGAGATCTCTCCAATCTCCAACATATGTTGCTTTGACCCAAAATGATTAGAGTTCCTTCAGAAGGGGAAGTGCTAATGAGCAAGGAGAAGACCACAGAATCCAATCTTCTGCGTGCTAAGTCTTAGTCTCCACATCATATTCTTGTCATTCAATAATATTTAGTGTTACATCAGAAGACCACTGTACACAGATCCCACTACATTACAGGTCCTACTAGCTTCTTTTTTTGGTCTGCTGAAAAGAAAACCTCAATTGACTTTGTACCAATGGAATAAAAGTTTTCAATTTTCCTACTGCGTCCCTCGTGCCAATGGAGTGTTTCATCCTATTAAATTTGCCCCAGTGTACAACAGTGTCTTTCATATACAAATGGCTATACCAGGCCAAGGAGAAAATATAAACAAAAGGGTTTTTGAGAGGCTGTGCCAGGTGAAGGACCTCTGGGCAGGATTCCCATTGTTCAGTGTGGGCACTTGGATATGTGTGAGCATGAGTGGTCTGATATTAGCACTGAAACAATCTGCTCCAGCTGCCATCACTGCTCCATACCCATCACTTGGCCCCATCCTCTTGGTGGCCTTCAAACATCACAGATTTGGGGGATGATGAGGAGAATCTTGTTTTTTCATGCTAATCTCTGATGCATTGTCTCCTTCCCTTTTTAAGAAGGAAGGTGATTTTCTGTGACAAACTCAAACATCCCAAGAGGCCAGCGCTCATCAACTGACACATGAGGTGGATCTTAAACCAGTGCACATTTGAGTAGGTTAATTGGATTAAACAGAGCCTTGCTGATTCATACCAGCTGAGAAGAGGACTAGAAGAAGGGATTTGAGAGGATTTAGGAGCTGTCCCAACTGTGAAATGCTTCAAAGTTTGGTTCACAGACTAGCAAAGCAGAGAACAGACTGGCACTATGTGCGTCAAGATTAGAAACAGCCCCAAAGGTGGTGAGACACTTCCACCAGGATTTTGTCCAATTTTCTGGACTTCTTGTGCCAGTTACAAACCACTCCATATTCCAGCATCCAAACTGCTGGAAAGAGCAAGAAATCTCGTGCTCTGACCAGCTTCTTGCAGTGCTCACTAGAGAAACTTCTCTCACTTCCATTGCATTTTGGTACTACAACACTTTGGGTCAGCAACTTCCAAAGAAAACCTTTTAAGCTTTTCTGAAAGTCATACCAAGCCATACCCAACTCCAAAGAAAACAAGAAAAACCCAAACCAGATGCATACAAGCTTGGTCTTAAGAAACAGGGAAGGGTGTGGACAGTGTGCTTGTTGCTTTTTACTCTAAATAGCAACAGGAAGCCCTACAAAACCCTGAATTAAAAAGGAAATAAACTTTCAGTGCAGGTTGTGGGACCAACAGTTTACACAGGAAGGCAATATTCATGTTTAACAGTCTGAAAATGAGACAGGTTTACACCACACAGAAAAACTAAATCCTTGGAACGACCTGGAAGGTTTCAGTTCCAAGTCAGACCAACATTTCAGTGTACAATGAAGGTGTGACTGCAGGGAGGCCAAAGATCCTCCAGCTGGGACCCAAGGGCTGAGAAACAGGGGCCAAGTCCATCCCTCTCACCATGAAGCCAAGGTCAGCTTTGACTGAACAAAGGATGCTGGAAGGGGGCCATAATTCACAAAATCATTTAAATGGTTAAATGGGCTACACATGTGGTAGAGTGCTCCTGGAGTGACAAATTTAGAGTGCTGTATGCTGTTTAAATAATAAATGATGTATTTTTTCTTTTCTTTTTTTCACAGGACTTGTACAGCCTGTAAAGTGTCTTCAAGTATAGAAAATTCCCAATTGCTCTAAGTCTCAAATCACCCTGACCACTGGGCTTTGGCCAGCTAAACCAGAGCAGAACTGGGACAAAAATTAAAGTGCATTTACAAAAATATCAACCACCTTCACCAATATCCACCATTTAGATACCCTTAAACTCTTTCCTAACGGCATCTGATCTAAGAGGGGCTTGAACTCTGGTTTCATAGGCACTGCTTGGATCTCTGAATGCTCCTCATGTTCTTAATCACGTCTGCTCCAGAGATGAGGCTATGAATAATTAACTATGCCTCCAACATTACAGTCATAGATTATGGTGGTGGTGACTTGTGGACTGCCATGCGCAGCATAAACCATTTAGGAAACTCTGTTATCCACTTTCCCTTTATATTTGTCTTGCAATCACTTACCGCTTAAAAGGGTAAATCTTTCATAGCTTTAATTAAAGCATTTAAAATAATTTACACTGAAATTGTATGTGCTTGGGTCTGTCAAAATTGATGCTTTAATAACATGTCATCCCTTTTTTCGATTGCCCTGAAATCTGTTAAAATTACCACTAATCTAATTGGGAACAAAGTTGTCAAATGCATGCAGCTCTGACAGTTTGTCTTTCTGCAAACTGCCGACAGATTGCAAGTTACGCATGTGTTGAGCAGATGGGTAAGTTAAAAGGAACACAAAAAAAAGCAATTTATTAAATCACCTGGAACCAGCAGCTCCATTCCAAAAATAGTGAGAATGAAATATAGCAAGAGCTAGGAGAGTTGGCACTGGAATATGCCAGAAGGTACCAGTTACAAAACAAGATAAACATTTTGAGAAGCCTCAGCTGTGTTGCAGAATAATGAGGCGTTATTTAACCCGATATAGATTACCAGCAGAAATTAATTTAGGGTGCAGAGTTTTGTGAGAGTGTGTGAGTGTGTGAGTGTGTGAGTGTGTGTGAGTGTGTGTGGTTTTTTTTTAAAGGATTTTTTTTAATCCCTGTGTTTTAACTCCTTCCTGTCTGAAAGACAAGTCCCCCATCTCTTTTCATCAATCCCAGTCTTCCTGCAGAGCTGCTGGACCCACTGTACCCTCTTGTGGTGGAGGCAGCCAGTGGGTGCCCTCTCCTTTGGGTTTATCTTACATCCTCCCTTTCACAGGTATCTCCCTCATATCTGAGAGAGGCCATGGTTGCATGATCCTCAGACACAACTTGGGCACTGACACCTTTGGGGTATGCAGTTCCCTACCTGCCCATAAATTCCATTTTTTGGAAGGAATTGTGAAGAGGAGAGATGCAGAGATGGCACACTGCAGGGAAACTGGCCCATCCACTCAATTTCTACCCTTCACAATCCATTCCTTGGTCCCACTGCTGCTCCTCTGTTCTCTGCCTATTCCCCATGCCCCCAGCTCTCTGCCCCCACAAGCAGCAGGAAATGGAGACACACTCCATGGTCATCACACAGGTCCAGTCCTCCCCACATGTGTCCCTCTGCCCTGGGGACACACACTGGGCTGTGTTTATACAGAAAAAACAGACTTCATTCTTGGTTGCTCTGTAAGCACTACTCTGTTCAGCAGCATTTATTATTAAAGAACAAGACCAAGATTAAAACCAGTGCAGAAGCACTGGATAAGCAGGATTCACCCACTGAGACCACCACGGAGGACACTGGGATGGAGATGCTTGTGTGCTTCTCCTGGTTCAGTGCCAGCTCAGAGGGAGGGATAAGGGCATGAGGCTTCTCTGGTTCACAGTGATTTTTGGTGGAAGCCCTGTGATTGGGGATGTTGTGAACAGAGAGAGACTGCTGTGCCTTGGGGCCCTGTGGTCCCAAGCACAGCTTTGCCAAAAGACCTGAACCAAATCCTGCTCACAGCAGCCAGGTGGGCAAAAGGGAGAGAGGACAAACAAGTTCTGAGACACAACATCAACTTGAATCAATGGAATATTTCCCAGTGCCACAAAAAAAAAAAAAAAAAAGAAAAAAAAGAGATGTGCTCCCATAACCACAAATTACATTAGGAAAGAGACTCTCTCAGCAACTTTATGAACTAACTTTATAAGCCACAGTTTAAATGGCTACAGCATCATTTCAGCAAATGGAGATATCCTGATTTAAACCAGCTGAAAAACCAGCCCATAACACAAGGCAATAGGTACCCCTTCCCAGTGAGCAGGGAGCTGGGGCCCTTTCATAATGTGTTCAGGGAGGAGAGAAGATCATAAAAAGAATTGCAAACGGGAGGTTACAAGCAGAATTGCTTGTCCCTTCCTTTTTTATTTTTTTCCTTTTAACTAAGGAATAAGCATTTTGACCCCCTTTTTTCCCATAGAAAGCTCAAGGAGGAAAGTCTGCCCAATTTCTAGAGTTTAAAGATGTCTTAACATATTGGTGTGAAGATGGATGAGACACTCTTCTGCAAAAGTGATGGCATTCCTTGTATAAAACTAAAATTTTTAAGTCTCAATGAACAAGAAAGATGGAAACCTAGCCCTAGGTAACATTACTGCACTCAACATAACACCAGGCAAAGTATGATCCTTAATGCAAGATTAAAAGGATGTAACATAAACCAGCTAAGAAGCACGATGGGCCTTGTGCTGGAATGGTCTCCAAGTAGTTTAAACTGTCACTAACCCTATGAAGACAAATGAAAAAATAAAATATCAAAGGGGAGTGAAAATATTTGAGATATTTCAAGCAAGGCTGGGTCAGCCCCTGCATTCCTGAGCTCCTGTGCAGAGCAGGGATGGAGGCAGAAGGTGCTGTTAAACAACATTTCTGCCTAAACATCCAAAAACTAGAGCTTTTTTGATCTCTGCTTGGCTGCCTCCCCACAGCTGGTCTGTGGCAACCATCACAGGGAAACCACATCTCTGCCTTGTCCCAGGGTCCTTCCCTGGAGCTCCTTCCCTCTCCTGTGCCCCCCTCCTTGTGCAGTGCATGGGGGCCACAGATGTTGGCCCTCACTTTCCTTTTTCCTTTCACTGCAATTTAAATGGACATTTCTCCCCCCCTGCCTCATATCCAGGCAGGTCATCATTTAGAGTCTGTGATTTATTTAATGGTGGTTTTAACCCCACTTAGAAATAGGCTGCTTTCATGATTTATTGATTCCTTCTTCCCCTTGTTAATTTGACTCATTTCTTAGGAAATTATTCATAGTTAATCATGGTAAGAATAAAATTAGTTATAGTGCCCACTTTGCTGCAAAGGGAGCGTAAATAACTTTTAAAGCAAATCGGAAAGAAAAACATGTTAAAGAAAAAAAAAGAAGAAGAAAAAAGAAGAAGCCAGAAGAATATAAAAAAATGATGATCATCCAAAGGGGGCAGTAAATTAAACCTCTCCACTGTTACTGGTTGGAGGAAGGCACAAATTTACATTCCACAGGAGCACAGCTTTTACAGCAGGCTCTCCTCAACTGAATTTGCCATATCTTCTGGGAAACACACCATTTGGAAGATAAAATCTCCCACCACTCTACCACCACTGCCACCATTCAGAAGATTAAAAAACCCCGCCAACTCTGTTGTGTGCCTTTTGTGCCCACTAGAGGAATGTAAAACCATTATATTTAAGTATCATAATGGCCAACATATGCTTTTTCTTAGAAATGACACCACCATCTGGATTAAGTTCTCCTGATCATTTCAGACAATGTTACGATTATTATTTTTTTTTCCCCTTCAGGAGAACAAACTGCCCAGAAAGCAACAACAGTCGCAGATGGGGAATTCTTGCTTTTCCTTTTCCACTGCTGGCATCTTTGAGAAAAGCGGTAAATTCTTTATATGTACTTAAATAGTTTGATTTCACTTGCTAATTGGTACAAAAGCCTACCTGGTTACACCCCAGTCCTAAGCCTGTGAGACTCCTATTGCCTTTGGCCATACAACTTCACCATTACAGTTAATAAAGTATGTAATTGCTGTAATGATAAAATTACATCGTGTTACTGTTTGCAGCAGCCTCTTCCCCACAACCACATCAGTCATTAAATATTGCACCAACTGGTACGGGGAGAAGGAGAGGCAGACTTAACCCTTCCCTGGATGAGGGATTTCAGCACACTGGTGTGCAAAGGGGAGGTGTTCTCACCTGAGTGCCTCCTTACCGGCCCCATGGCTATTGTCGTGGACGTCGGAGCCCTTCTGGGCCACCACATCCAACTGGCTGTAACTGGAAATGGGCACGCCGGGATAATTGATGTGCTCAATCTGACCATGCACAGGTGGCAGGGAGACGGCATACAGCAGCTTCTCGGGTTTGCTAGTGCCATCTGTTGCCACAGGAACATCTGTCGTCAAGGTCACCCTGTCACCCTCTGTTAAAGTTACAGGTTTGGCGAGTAGAACAATGTCACCTAAAAAAATGAAATGAGTAAAAGGGGAAACCAACATGAGAGAAATTGAAAAGGGGAATATTCCTTTTTACATCCCAGACCAGGAGAGAATAGGGTAAAAGTGAGCCCTTCTCTTCAGGGCAAGGAGAAGAATGTTATCAAAATAGGCTGGAAAAATATTTTTGCTTTAGGTTTTACAGACAGACAGGACATTTAAAACAGAAAAAGCTCTAGAGCCATCTCGTTTGTTTTCAAATATGCCCCACAGAGGGTCTCACTTTAAGGCTGATGCTAAATGGAATCATAAGATTTTAATCTAATCTCAGCCAGCCTGGCTAAGTTTATAGAGGAGCCCATGTTTTTATCTGGCTGTGTGATTTGTCCAAAATGTCGAAGCTAGCTTTGATTTTCTGTTTGGGCAGAGAGAATGACCCAGTTGTTTAGAAAGAACAATTATGTTAATAGATCCAAATGAGCCAATGGACAGGACGTGTTAATGAACTAAGCGTTAAGCACAAACGCTGTGTTTTAAGCCGATAGTGGTGCTGTAACCTCAGCAACAGAGGTTCTGGCTCCATTAGATTTATTTATGAGGAGCTCCACTGCATCGGCCAAGGGCCAGGGCAATTTTCACTTGTACAAAGGAGTAGCCCCAGAAAAATTGAGGTTGCTGAAAAGATGAACTGGTCTTCTCAGAACAGGAGTAGCAATGATTTACCTCGTCATATCCACTTCATCCTTTTCTATCATAGCCCTACTTGTTTTTAAAAACATATCTAAATCAGCATGGCAGCACAGGGGCTGATCTGCCAAAGGCAGAAGCAGAGACAAGTTTTTATCAGAGGATGTTGCAAGAGCAAGAGAATAACGTCAATCAGCTTCCATTGCTGTCAGTCAACCTGCTGATGACAATATACAATAGTGGCATTTCTAGCCTGGGCTCCATGGGAGCTTTTTTTCTGTTTCTTGTCTATTATGTTGCCAACTGAGTCTTAAAAACAACAGGTTCCTTATTAAGTGGAGAAGGCTGCCAGCAACATTTGAGTATAGTGGTTGTCAGGGCTTGAGGGGATTCAAAATTTTATTTCCACAACAAAATGTGCATCAATTTCCATGCTTTTGGCCCCATTTGATGGCTCATCTTTGCTATTAACTCATTTAACTCCACTTCTCCCATGCAGCTAGCAGGGCAAATGAAAAGTGTGGCTGAGACTTGACACATTCAAGAAGTGACTGTTATCTGAGGAAATTAGTCTAAGACATCTTAGTCATTCAAAATATAAATACAATTAGCTAGCTTATCTTTATATAACAAAAATTGTAATTCTGTTTGAGAAAAAGCAACAAAAAGGAAAATAACCCCTTCCCCAGCACAAACAACATTACCAGAACTCACCAGTCTTGGAGCATTTAGACAAATTCTTTGTACTGTGTTGGAGAAGAAATTGGGTGTTTTCTACTTTTTGGTTGCACCTTTGAACTACCCTAAATTTGTACGAAATCTCACTGAATGGGGACTCCTTTTCAGACTGTTTCCAAAAGTAATCTGAGATCAAGGAGTGCAGAGAGAACCTGAGAAGGCAAAGGACAGGACCACACTCTAGGAAGCAGCCAGAAATGCAGGACATTGACCTGCTGTACAATCTGCTCGAGGGTTACAGAAGTCCACAGTCAAGTCCAGGCTGATTAAGTAGATGCAGTGCTCATCCTGACTCATTTTCTTCTCAAAAAATCCAAACAAATAAGATAAAATAAAGAGGCAACAGTGAAATAGCCAAGTGCAGGTGATTCAAATTATCTTTGCCCAGGTAGAAAAAAGGGCCAGGTTTCCCATAGCAGCTTGAAAGCCCCAAGCCCTGTGATACAGAGAAAACCCTCCTGATCAGTCCTTTGACCAGCCAGTTACACACTCCCTTTGCTTAACATTGTAGGAACAATCAGGGTCCTTATGTCCCTAATTATGAGCCCAAGGATGAAGCTTTCAAGCCCTTTCTTAAGTCACAGTGATCCAAGTACAAACCCGAACTGGGATGGCAGCCATCAAACAGTACAGTTTGGTTACCATGAAGTAGATATTATTTAAAATAATCATAGAGTCCTAGAATGCTTTGGGTTGGAAGGGACTTCAAAGACCACCTTGTTCCAATCCCCTGCCATAGGCAGGGACGCCTTCCACTCTCCCAGGTTGCTCCAAGCCCTGTCCAACCTGGCCTTGGACACTTCCAGGGATGGGTCATCCACACCCTCTCCGGGCAACTTGAACCAGGGCCTCACGACTCTCACAGGGAAGAATTTTTTCCTACTATCTAACCCTGCCCTCTGTCAGTGTGAAGCCATTCCCCCTTAAGCTGTCACTCCATGCCTTTTTCAAAATTCCCTCTCCAGCTCTCCTGTAGCCCCTTTAGGTACTGGAAGGCTGCTATAAATAACTTAACAAAAAAGTTTCCTGGTTTATATCAATAATTCAAAGAATAAACAAATGCTCATCTGATCTTCTGGGTAGCCTGATTTTCTTCCTTCTTTCTTTCTTTTTTCAGCCCAATACCCATCAATGTCAGGTCAAACCCCTCTAAGCCTGTGTGACGCATGACAAGAAGACACGTACATCTGAAGTTGTTCATCTAGCAGCAACATTTTGTCTTAATATGTTCATTTTTTTATAGACTCCAGAAAAAAAGCCAAGAAGCACTTTCAGATTTAAAGGAAAAAAAACCAGACTCCAACTGCTAGGAAGGGTGAAACCCCGTGACCTCAGCAGCTCGAGCGGTCAGCAGCATCCCCCGCATGCTCCTCGGGGCCACGCCAGCTCCCTGCCTTGCAAGGCTGGTGAAGCCACTCAGATTTTTTTTTTTTTATTCACTTGCTTAAATGTCGTAGGCTTGAAAGTTTGACTTGAAATATAACATTAGTGGGTTTGTGGTAAAAGCAGCAGAGAGGATAGGATGACAGGCGGGGCAGAGGGGACTGATTGAAAGCAGGTGTGGAGGAGGAAGATGGGAGGAGGAGAAAGAGGAAAACATGACTGAGTAAGTAAATTCAATGTTATACATATTGAAAAAGAGCACCCATATATAGAGCACCCACCTGTGCTCACTTCTTTTAAACATTGTTTTTTTACCATAAAACAAGAGATAGGCTTTAAAATCAAGCGAGCAAACCAAGGCACAGTGTGGCACGCGCTGCTCCCACAGAGGTGGCCGTGGCAGGAGTGCAGGGCAGGTGTTCTCCACGGGGTTTAACTCCCCACTGGAATGTTCTGGGATCTTATGGGAGGAAGAGCCCATATAGACTTGAAGGTGGGCTTGGTTTCTGGCTGCAAGGGGCATCTTGTATTTACGTCTGTAGTCACACACGCAGAGAGAATATAGTGGAGATAAATCATAGAATAATAGAATATTCTGAGCTAGAAGGGAATCACCAGGATCATCATCATCCAGCTCCTCGATCACACATCATCATCCAGCTCCAGCCCTAAGATCACACCACGTGCCTGAGAGCATTGTCTAAATGTTTCTCGAGCTCTGGCAGACTTGATGCTGTGACCACTGTCCTGGGGAGCCTGTCCCAGTCCCAACCACCCTCTGAGTGAAAAACATTTTCCTAATACCCAGCCTAAACCTCCCCTGACCCACCTTCCTGCCCTCGTGTCCTCTCACTGGGCACCAGAGAGAAGAGCTCAGTGCCTGCCCCTGTGCTTCCCCTCAGAGTTGTAGACAGCTATAAGGTCTCCTTTCTATGTTTCACCTGGTTTGGCCTCTTGAGTATCCTCATCATGTTCATTTGACCACTACACACAGTACAGCCTTCTTCCCTTAACTAAACACATCCTCAAGCAAAAAAAAACTTCCCCCTTGTAAGGGGAAGGAAATTCCCAGGAAGGAAAATTAAAAATTATGGGACATTATTGACTGTATAAAGCTTTAGGGAGGATGGTGAACCTCTTCCTCTCTCCACACATGCACACACCATCCCAATTCCATACAGTTTCACCTATTTTTTTACTGCATTTTTACCTGATTATACATATTATTGTCTCATTAACTGCAAACCTTTCCAGAGCACTGAAACGGAGAGAGCATTAAAATACACTGAAAAGTCCTGCAGCTCGATTAACACACACCAGGGGGTTCAAGGGAAGGGGAAGGGGGGGTGGGGGTCACCTCCAATTATAAAATTATCTCTCTTTTTTTTTTTTTTTTGTAATATCAGCTAATTAGACTTTGACAACCAATTAGCAGATTTTTAGCTTTGCTGAGAATCAAGTTAGCACCAAGAAATGAGAAGGCAAGTAAACCAAACACACAAAATGCTCCTCTTGTACCACAAACAGGCTGTCCTAAAGAAAAAAATATGCCCAGGGCCAGATCCTGCTCCTGGATTTATAGCCCTTTCAGCTGGCTGTCACGCCAGTTACTCGCAGGTGTAAATTGAGTGTAGGAGTTGGCCTGCAAACTTAAGCTCACCATAACTCATGCAAACCCACAGCAGAGAAGCGCTCTCCAGCCTCCTTGCAAGGTTACATTTTAACTTTTAATAACCTTTTTTTTCTTTTTTTCCCTACGAACCATGAAGTACCCAGATGATTATTTAGGATTAATGGATTATCAAAAGTGCCAGTTGGCACACTCCTGCTAAAGAGAAAAAAAAAAGGGGGGGGGGGGGGGAAGTGTAACAAATGCAGCTGTTTACTAATAAATAAAGCCTCAGCTGTAACAGAAATAAATTAGATGCATTTAATTGGTCGACTGCAAACCTCCTCTCTTTATTACAATGCTGCTTCTTGTTATTTTATGATGTCAGGGTAGATGGCAGACTGACAGAGTGTTTATGAATCACAGTTTGCAGATGGCACTCCTGGTTTTTCGGCAGTTATGAGCACAAGTAGCATGAGGACTCAATAGAGGGTTTTTGCCAGGGAGGACCCCCTGAGAATTAGCTGCCTTCATTTCTCTGGTGCCAATCTCCCCCTGACAGGAGCACTATTTCACAAAACCTACATTCAATAAATTATACTCGCCTGGCAAGAACTTGGAAATATTTAACACTCAGAGGATACCAGAGTCTCAATTTAATTTCTATTCCTTTCCAGAGGACGCCAGGCACTACTTGGAACAGCCCTGGTTTGTGTGCATGCGCATGTGTTTCCCCCCACCCCAGCTAAAAAGAAAATATAAAATATAATGGTCTCTGCAGCCAGGAATATCTCACCCTGCCTTCAAAATGACTTTGAGTCTCCTGAGGACAGTTTACGGTCTCGTGCCCTGGTCCTCCCAAGTTGCCCTGCCTAATGACAGTTTTGTAATCCAGTTGGGAAATAATCTCACATGGCTGCACTCGAAGCTCATGAGCTGTAAAACTTCTGAATTGAACTCCTTCACCTGGTCACTTCAGTGAGCTACAAGCAAATGCAATGAGGGATGTGGTCATAATTGTCAACAGATTTGTAAATTTGTGTCATTAGTTATGCGCATAATGGATTTTATTCTAATGAGCTTGTTCATAAGAATGCCAGGAGGACTTGGCCCCTTTGGAGGAAATAAACTACAAACTTTGCCTATGCATTTTAAAACACATAAGTGCCACATAAAGGGGAAAAAGAAATGTTTCCTCTCCTTTCAGTGCACTGCAGTTTTCACTTAGTTGAACCTGATGCAATAAGCTATGTCTCCTTTTACTGCTGTAAACTCATTTCCTACCTTTCCTGGGATTTCTCAGGTATACATAGACATTTTCAGATGGGGACATGTTTTTTCTATTCATTGAATAAAACTGGAAACTATCACAACTCTTTGGGCTCAGGATACCAGCGTGGAAATACGAAAGGCAGCCCTTGTCCATACTCTCCCAAATGAAATTTATTCTAGGGCACAACATTGTCAAAGCTGCCACAGCCTGAAAACCAGAGCACTTCTCCCTCCAAACACGTCTAGAAATGCTGTGATGCTAAGGGGGTCAGTCAACAGCACCTGATACACATGGAAGAATAATAAAACTAAGTATTATTAAATCAGGGTTTTATTTTTTCTATTATTATTAATTGTATTCTTATTAAATCTAGTTATAGCATAAGACTTGTTCTCCAGAGACAAAGAATGAGGCTTCTAGGCTTGCTCTTTGGGGAAATCTACTCCTGCTTTTCTTTGAAACAACCTGGATATTTTTATTGAATGCATGAGCTGAGCAAAGAAGCAGACAAGC
Source organism: Leptocoma aspasia (assembly GCA_013399835.1). NCBI lineage: Eukaryota > Metazoa > Chordata > Aves > Passeriformes > Nectariniidae > Leptocoma > Leptocoma aspasia. Next base: position 2,056,070 of record VXAX01005552.1, read on the forward strand.
CCATGGAAACCTACTGGCACCTTTGCCAAAATGATGTTCTCCGTGTGCCCAGAGGAGCCCTCTTCCCCTGCTCTCCCTCCTCTCTCTCTCTGATCCTGCTTTTCAGCCAACCACACATAAAAATCTCTGGCATGTGCCAAGTACTACAGATGGGTCCATTGTAGCACACCCTAATGTTCATAGCTGACACCCAGGTGTTACAGTTTGTACTTGCTCGCTAGCCAGACGGTGGCTGTGTGCCAAGGGGAAGGCACAAAGCACTTGGATACCGTGCTGAAAAGCTATATAAGAGGGACTTTAAGAGACAGAAGAGCAGGTAAGAGGCTAAGCAAAAGCAAGAGGAGACCTGTCCACCAGTAAACACCTCCCTCTGCTGCGCATCCAGCCTCCTGTCCCATCCCTATAAAGCTCTGATTTATTACTGGATTCTATCCAAGCATCCCTGTTCCCCTGACCTTATCCACTGTCACACCAGCTCATTTCAAACCTACTGCTGATCTGCAAGTTATTTCAGGTCTGGCTAACAATGAAGTGACTTATTTAAAAGATGTGGGCAGAGGGAGAATGGGCTGTCCATTTCTGATGTGCTCATTCCACCTGGGTTATGAACACTGCCTGCACAGGATCTGAATGTGTAAGGAGCAGAGCTCCTGAAATCACACCAACCCTCTGTCTGCATGTATTTGAGTGGCCTGCAGAGTATTTATGAGCCCTTCCTATTTAATAGCAGTAGCTGCAAAGGGTTAACACCAGTATCCTATTTTCTCTTCCATTTTCCCCTCCCAAGAGCCTACTCCCCTTCCAGCCTAATTTCCTTCAGTTTAATTAATTTTCAGTAATCACAAGTCTAGACACCACAAGCAGCAGCTTCACACCCCAGGTGACACGGTAACGCTCGCAGCGGATGGGCAAAGGGACGCGATATGGTTTCATGCACCAGCCCCCCGCACGGAGCCAGAGCTGCCCACGTCTCAGCTAAGCCCTTTTTGCAAAACAAACAATTTTTTGGAGAACAAATGCTTTTAAGGATTCAGGTGCAGGGAGCTTTTCGACCATCTGGCTGGCGGGGGCTCCCCAGCCGTCTGCAGCGGGTGCGTTCGGAGCAGCACGTACGAGCAGGGTCCAACTCTTCAGAGACGTGCCAAACCTGCGACACATGTGGAGAGCAACTGTGCAGTGCTGGCTCACTCCAGAAAGCCTTGGATCAGTGGTGTGTGGGCTATAAAGCCATGCACCATGCATATGCTGTGGCCTAGGAAGGGTTTCTGGAGAGTTGGCAGCCCTTGCTGACACAATCAGAAGTGCTGGGCCGACACGCACCTGCTATGTGACCCCATACCTTTCTACTCAGGGTAAATCCAGAGGTTCTCACTTCTTGGATAAAATTTCAGAAAGGAAAAAGAGAAAAGGGCAAGAGCAGCTCTGATGGCCCTGAGGTGGTCACCCTTTTTTGACTATTTGTATTTGTTATCCATGGCAAAGCAAGAAAAATTACGAGGTGTCAGGAAGGCAAGTTAGGAATAGTAGCAATCTCTCAGAAATACAGAGAGATGGATCACTTGAGACATGCACAGGAAGAGCAGGAGAGAAGTACCCTGAGGAGAAGAGGGGCATGGTGTCACTAGAGCATGGAGGAGCAGAAGTGAACAAGGCATTGTTTCGTGCATTAAAAACTGCACCTTTTTCAACCCAGAACTATTCAACAAAAGATTGGATGTGGCAGTTAGTGCTGTGGTCTAGTTGACAAGGTGGTGATAAGTCGAGGTTTGGACTCAATGATCTCAGAGGTCCTTTTCCAACCAAAATAATTCTGTGACTTATAAATCCCTGGGCTGAAGCACCTCCTAGGGCTGCCACCATGTATTGGTTTTCCATACATTAATATAGATTATTTTGCATCCTCACACTAGCATTCACTGATGGGTCTTGCACTGTTCCCTGCTCATGAGCACTCATGAGCTCCAGAGAACACTCGGTGGTGTTTGAGGAACTTGCACATATTGGAAAGTAATCCCACAGCACATGAGAATGAATTTGGGATCCAAAGAGAGAGCTAACACCCACCAGCCCTAGTAGCTGCTGCTTACACAGAGGCTCCAGACCAATTTTTAGCCCTATAAAAAGCACACATTTTAAAACACACAAAATTGGACCAACTGATAGCCAGCCAACTTTTGGTATAATCTCTCTTTCAATCTAACGCCAGTAAAGAAAGAAAAAGAATACTAATGAAGGCGCTTGACAGAAAGGACAGTTAGTTCATGCATGCATTAGTGAACAGCTATGGTGTGTGAAAAAAAACCTTCCTATCCTTTGGTTGCAGAATATCACTGCTAAATTTCCCCACCCTCAGCCCAGTCTGAGATTTAGTACTGGTATTTATTGAGCACAGTCCACAGGACTCTCTTTCCCAGCCCCTTCTGATGATTTCCACCTTCAGCAGGACCAAGCAGGATGAAAGCCAGCCCTTGCTTGGCCCTCCCTGTAAAGCCTGGTCCTTATTAGACATCATTGCTCACAAATTGCTGGCTTGCAGCAGGGTAGTGCTCTGCTGCATCCCCAGCCCTCACAGCTTGTATTTAGCTCCCACACAACCTGCATATTCAGGTTGGGAGCACAAAGCCTCCCTCAGAGGGTCACTTCCTTCCTCTTCTGAAATGAATGAGTCCACAGACCTGTTGGTTGGGCACAGACATTCCTATGGAGAGAAAGTAAATATTTTACCCTGTTTGTGAAGACTGAGAATAATGCCCTGGGCTTCACTGAGCTGGGATCAGCAGCATCCAAGACACTCGCAGCACTGTATCATGACCCAGGGTGAATAACACCATTCTCATCCACCCCAAAGTCCCAGAATCACAGAATGTCTTGGTTTAGACAGGACATTAAATTATTCGAGTTTCAACTCCCCTGCCATGGGGAGGGACACCTTCCACAAGATTAGGTTGCTTCAAGCCCCATTCAATCTGGCCTTGGACACTTCTAGGGACAGGGCATCCACAGCGTCTCTGGGCAGTGTGTCCCAGTGCCTCACCTCCTCACAGGGAAGTTTCTTCCATATATCTAACCTAAATTTTCACCTTGTCCTATCCCCGAAGTTCCTGATAAAGAGTCCCTTTCTGACATCCTTGTAATATTTTCCGGCTTCTGATTATTATGCTGTAGTTACTGAAATGAGACCACCTGACTCCTGAAAGGTTTCATGCGTGTGTGTTCCCAGCAAGCAAAGCAAAACAAAATAAATTAAATTCACAGGACAAAGCACATTAAAGTCTATTTGGCTGTAACGAGCTAGATTTACTAATGCACTCAGGATGCCCAAAAAAATGGAAGTTCACTTTTCCAGTCACCTTTCTCCCCTCTCATGCATGCCCCCCACCCCTTCCTTTCAGTAGATTATGTGAGACTCATTACTTTTTATAGCTCTGAACAAAAAACATAATCTTACTGTTTCTTACTAATATTAGGCAATGACATAATGCCATTTGCAGAGGTGTCACTGACTTTTACTGGCTTCTGATGGCAGGGCTCTCCACTTTATATTCTGTTTTATGTAAGCCTCCTCAGAATTTATTGACCTCAAAGGATTTCTCAAGTTGCTTAATTATAAAAGGAAGAAGACAGCACAGTGGCTTAGTGAACCAACATAAAAGTCAGCTAAAATGTGTCATTACAGAGAGGGATGGTGAAGAGAGATGTGCAGCAAGAAGCAATTTCTAGGGTCTGAGCCCAAGAGGCAAAGCTTTCTCTCTGAGTTATTCCCCAGCTGGAATGCTGCAGGGTGAGGCTGAGGATGGCTTCCAGTTTGCCCTGGTGTTCCATAGGTGTGTTGTGTTCACTCCAAGTGCAACAGGGACAGAGGCTATGGGCACCTTGAAGCAAAGACAAGGAGGAAACAAGAAAGAAATCCTGCAGGAGAACATCCAGAGCCACCTCAACACAGGAGAAAGTGTTAGATCAAAACCTGTGTTTGGTCTCACTGCTTACCCTATCAACCAAGCCAAGTCATGAACTAAACCACTACCAGAACAAGCCTACTGCTGCAGGAGCTGGCTGGGGATTTCACTCATCCCCAGGAAAAAACTGGAATAAAATCCCTAAAGCTACTGCTACCTCCAGCTGCAGATCTGGGCACATGGGGACAGTTTGGTCGAGCTCATCCCCTGAAACATCTTTGGTGTTTGCTTGTGACCCAGTACTGGAAATGGCTTTTTGTCAGCTGCTTCAGCTTCCAAACCCATATTCCTGGGGAGAAAAAAAAAGTAAAAAGAAACAGGAAGTGAGACACTGGTGAAAAAACAAACCAGCAGCAGTCACTGCCCATTTAGTGAGGGGGATTTAATGACGAGCCAGGCTTCCTTGAGCTCAGCATTGCACAAAGTTACTCGCTTCACACACTCTCTTGTCCAAACTCAAAGCAACATTTCCAATGCCATCCTTTCTCCTCAGGATGGGAACTAAGAGATTTCTCATGGTTACCATAGGAAAAGCGGCTTACTAAGGAGACAGGCTGGAAAAAAGTTAGTTAAGATCACAAATCTGGTTAAAAATAATTAAAATACATGCATGTGCTGCAAGAAAGGCCACTGGCTTCTCTGCATGACCTGCAGCAGGAACAGCACTGATGTGTTGGTACAACGTCCAGCACAGGGTGACAGGCAGCAGCCCTTTCTGAGGCTTCTTAATTCTTAGTTACTTTTAATTTCAAAGTGGTGGAAGAGGCAGCTCAGATTGTTTAAAGATGTTATTTTGGTCTCTCCTACACCGCTTGGTACGCGGCCCATGACTGTGTCCAAAAGAGGCAGATTTGGCTGGAAAGACTGAATGCTGCTTAGTATTTTCCCTGTTATATTTTCACATCTTGGGGAAAACTGTGGCAGCGAGGAATCTGTACCTAAGCTTTTCTAACTCGTGTGGCCATCACTTACTCGGCACAACACCACAGGTCTCACGTCTCTTGGCAGCAGTACAGGGCTCGCACTTTCATATGGATGAAGTATTTGTGAGCAATTTCTCCGATTTATTAAGCATGAACAGGCTCCTCTTAGCATGGAGCAGATAGAATTTTTTAAAAACATTTCAACAAATCTGCTCCTGTGGGACTGGGACAGAAAGCTTTGCCATGTATGCACATGTGATTTTTTCTTATGTTGCCCTTCAGCCTCATAGGTTTTGATGAAACTAAGAATTGGATTCATGGCTTTGTGCAGAAGAAGAGTGCTCTTCCAGCTCCATGGCTTGGTGGAAAATGGTAATATGGGCACATTTCCTTCCCTTACAAGAGGGCTCCATTTGATCCATGGACTGGGAATATATAAACAAGATCTGAGATATGAAGCTCACCTCTGATGGACTAGAAAACAGTGTGGAAATTAAAAGACTAAATAAGGGGTGTCTCCATGGGGTTGCTCACAGTAGGAAAGAGAGAACATATGGATCCAGGAAAGCCATTTCACGTGTGTGAAAATAGAAATGGCAGTAAGGAACCATCCTCAGAGAGCAAAATTGGAAGAAATGGGGGAAAGGAGGTAAAGACAAGCATAAGCAAATCAGACTGAGGGAACAGGCAAAGAACAGGATGAAGGGGACTACAGAGCTGCAGATCATGCCTTGCAAGCAGAAGACCTGGCTGGAGAGGGAAGGGGGAGGCTCACAGCATTTCTCCTGAGCAAAGGGGCTTGGTGGCTCCTCACCCATAAGCTCCTAAGGAAATGCTGGTAGGAAGGAGGGGCATGTGTCCATTTTATAACTTCACATTGTTTACTACTTCTATGAAATTTTTCAAAATACACACATGACGCTCTGGGAAAGAAGCCAAAGCTGTTTAAAGCTTTGATGTCCCCCTGTGCATACCATGGGCTGCTGCTCCCCTCCAGAGAGGGGCAGCCACAGTGGATTTTTCTGCTTTTCCCTGCAAGAAGGACCCAGAAAAGGGACCCAGGCACCCAGTCAGAGCAACATGGGATTTCATATGTGCACTGATTTCTGCCTCAAAAAGAAGGCTTGTACTTTTTTTCACAACTAGAGTTCACCAGGTATTTTATGATGCAACAGGCTTCTTGTGTTGCTCTGAAAATGGGGATTCAAACCTTGCTAGTGGGAAGAGTTGGACCTGGATACAAATTTGAAACAAAAGGTTTGTTTGGCAAGTCCTAAATATTCTTTTGTCATAAGAATAGAAATTATTTTTAGCTCTACAAACTATTTTTGTGGGTCAAGAAAATGTAGTACCATCACCATTCAGTGAAGTTTTAGCCTTGCTGGTGCTTCTTTCCCTGCAGCCCATGGAGGTCTTTAAAGGGTCTTCATAACACAAGAAGCAAAACCAGTATTTTATTCTTCTTTTTACAGACTGGATCTGGCATTTCTGGAATGGTCATAATTTATGACCATTCATAAATGGTCTGGCAGGTCATAATTTATTTTATTTTTCTACTTGTGAATTCTTAAAAGTAGAAACCCAAATTAGGCCAAAACATGTGTTACTGCCATGAAGTGAGTGAAACCACATCACCTGCATCCCAGTCTTGCAACATGCCAGGTTTCTTCCTCTTTCTTCTGCAGACCAATAAACAAAATGCTCATTACAGGGTTTAGACTTGACATGCCACTCAAAAAACCTTATGATAAACTATTTTATGGTGAAAGGATGTCAAAAGGACTTCACTGCTGGAAAAGAGAGACAATTAATTAATATCACTCTCCATGTAGCTTCCACCTCTTTGAAGCTTTATTCCCAGAGATGGCACTCTGGCTCTCTTGAAAGGAGCGTGAGCATTAACACTGCCTTCAACTGGCTTTGGACCTTAAATATTAAAAAAAAAAACCCAAACCATGCCATGTTCTTCCCAACAAGATCCACTGTTAAAAATAGATTAAAGAGAATGGAGAAAACATACAGAAGGGAATAAAGACAGTGGGAGAGAGACATAGAGTGTGAAAAAAGAGCAACTCTGGCCTAACTGAAGACAACCAGAGTTTTGCCACTAATTTAAATATAAACAAGCCTTTGCTGAGAGACCAGAAACCAGTTTTTTCTGCATTAATGGTTTTGCTGGATTGCATTGTGTGGCTTGTCACAGTCCTGTATCAGGCAGAGAGTGCACAGCCTTGTTATGAACCAGCATTCAGGGACAACCCATGCAATGGAAGCCAGATCTCCTCTGTAATGTGGGTGGGCTTGGAGATGCTGGGGTTGAGATGAGTTCCTCTCATTTCTTTCTTTCTTTTTTCTTTGTAAGTCTTTATGCACCAAATGTCACTTAGATAGCTAACCTGGAAAGATGAGGGATTTCATCGTTGACTGGCATGATGTAGATGTAAAGTGTCCCTTGGACTGTGCGCTTGCCATCTGTCAGCTGCATGGTAAAACTATCCTCTAGGCTTTCTGTGTTATTATGCATGTACAGCAGCATCAGTCCTACAGGAAAAAGGGGAAAATTAAAATGGAAATCCTGGATTCTCTAAAAACTTAGAACATAGATATCATATTATTAAAAAAAAAAAAAAAAGCAGCTCCACAACTCCCTGGAATTTAAGACATCAGTTGTGATCTTTAAACACTATTCAGAAAAGCCCATCCTGCTTCCACTGAAAGAAATCCTTGTTGCTGCTGTGATGCCAATGCCCATGCAAGCCCATACAACCCACAGCCCAAGGCAGCACTCAGAGGAGGTGCTGCTTCTCTGTTAGTGTCCCCCCACAGCTGCTCCTCCCCATTGCTGAGCTTTCCAAGGCTTTTATATTTCTCATCTGTGGTCTCCCACCTTGACTCGTAGCTCGGACCCCTCCCAAGGGGTTAAGACTGTGTTTAGCAGCCCTGGGTGGAGGCTTTATTCTTGCTGTGATTCCTGCAAATGCAAGAGCAGAAGCAGCACAGCAGGGCTCTGGAACTCATTCCCAGCTAACTTACGGAGCAGAGAGTCAGCCAAGCTCGGCACGCTTTGGAGTAGTCCCCATGGGAGGCCTCAATTGCTAGTGAGATACTGGCAGTATCTTCAGTAAATTTTGGGGGCACTTAAAAGAGATTCATACATGATGTGTTCAACACATCTGCTTTGCAGGGCTAGAGCTCTCCCTAAATTCCTTATTCCCTAGGCACAAACACAGCCCTTGTCACCATGGTATCCAAATGCTTCACACTCGGTCAGTGGCCCTGGCTTGCCAAGCCCTCACTGTGGCAGGAAAACACAGCCGGGCACAAGCCAAATTTCACAAGTAACCTGGAAAGTCAGTGACTCCAGGAAGATTGGAAACAATGCTCCTGGAGACCTGGTGCTACTTCCTACCCATGTGTGGCTTTTCAACCCATTTTGGGGCAAGGAAATGGGAAAACATGGAATCAAGGTGTTCATGCAATGGGCTTAACTAGCAGTGTATGTAGGCAAACACATACAGCGTGTGCTTGAATACACTGGGGGGAAAAATAATCGAATGCGTTTTGAGTTGAAAAGACTACATTAAACCCAAACAAACATTCCGTGAAATAATTCCCCGGAACGAGGAGCTGGCTCCGCTGTGGGCCCGGGTGCAGTGAGCGGCCGTCCCCGGCAGGGGCCCCCCGCGGCCCGCGCAGCCCGCGCTCCCAGCGCGGCCGGGCCGTGAGGGGACAGCCCCGGCCCCGCCGCCTCTCACCCCAGAGCCCTAGAAACAGAGCCATTTACTTGGGAAAAACCCTCCAAGATCACCGAATCCGACTGTTCCCCCAGCACTGCCAAGGCCACTACTAAGCCATGTCCCCAAATGCCACATCCACACGGCTTTTAAATGCCTCCATGGATGGGGACTCCACCTGCCCTGGGCAGCAGGGCAACCGTTTTCATGAGGAAATTTGCCCGAATATTCAATCTAAACTTTCCTTGGCACAGCTTGAGGCCGTTTCCTCTTGTCCTGTCGCCTGTTCTTTGGGAGCAAAGCCCGACCCTCCCCCGTCTGCCCCCTCCTGTCAGGGAATTGTGCAGAGCCAGAAGGGCCCCCCTGAGCCCCCTTTTCTCCAGGCTGAGCCTCTTTCCAGCTCCCTCAGCTGCTCCTCATCACACTTGTGCTCCGGCCCAAAGGTGCATCAAAAGCAGCTAAACAATACGAGGGTACAAGGAAAGCCGAAGTGCCATTACTCACACCGTGCTGGAGCTCAGCTGGGGAAAAAGCAGTGAAATCCTAGAATCCTAGAATGGTTTGGCTCAGAAGGAACTTTAAAGCCTGTCGCATTCCACCCTCTGTGGTGCGCAGGGACACCTTCCACTAAACCAGATTGCTCCAAGCCCTGTCCAAGCTTGCCTTGAACACTTCCAGGGATGGGTCATCTACAGCTTTTCTGTGCAGTCTCTTCCAGTGCCACACCCCAGTAAGGCACATCACCAGCATCTCCATCAGTGAGCCCATGAGCTGATGGAGGCTGATGATGGGATACTCAGTGTGCCCATGGGGATGGCAGAGTCCTCAGCATTCAGCATGGTTAGTCCTGTAACACTCTGGACACCTTCTCCAATCTGCTGCAAGGAAAATGTCAGAGGAGAGGAAATACAACTAGGGCAATCATCAAGATTTATGGAAAAAAGTGAAACAAGAACTTTAAAAACATAATTATGTGTACATGGGAGACATTTGGCCAAAAATATATCCCAGCAGACCCCTCTGCCTTTTTGATAGAAATATTCTAACTTCCAGTGGAAGCAAGTGTTTGCCTTTTGTTTTCAAAAATCAGTTTCTGGAGGCCAGATGCACAGAGAGGGACTCATTCTGCATCCAAACCTGCTGACCCTGCCCTGCCTTTACCAGGAGACACGAGGGGATCCTAAGAAGGAAGAACAGATCCCAACCTTGCCTTCAGCACATGCTCTGCCACATGGGTACAAGGCTGCAAAGTCTACAGGTGCTCCCAGATTTGCTTTCTCTCCCTTCACCCGAGGACTGCCACATATCATCGCTAATGAAACCTCCGTTTATATTACTGAGTCCTTTCCCACTCGCAGCATATGCTCACTGGAAAAAAAAAACTAAAAAATTACTGCTGGTAGCCCCACTGCAGGATCTTTTTTTTTCACTTCAAAGTAGTCTATAACGTACGATGGAGCGCCAACGCTTTCATTGACATATAGCTTGTTCACTTGGATGTCATGAGAGAGCACACAAGTGAATCTAAACAGTGCAGTGAGCTAGTTAGATGGCTAATCTGGTGGGTTGCTTTGATTTCATAAATAAATTAGTTTAGTCTTCTGAACAGGGAGAGAAACACAAACCAGTGATCTCAGCAGCACTGCTGCCCTTCATTACTGAGAGGGCCTTGCTCAATTAGAAATGCCATTTGTTTTGATTATGAGGTTTTATGTGAGTAGAACCAAATTTTACCCTAATACATTGAATAAGGACTTGTATAAAGAACCACAGCCAGAGCTGTTTTCCAGCTGAAATCCTGGACACAGGCTGTATGTTAAGGGATGCAGGTAAGGGACTGAGGGCTGGGGGTGCAGACCAGCACCCCCAAGGGTGTCCTGTGTTCAGGCTGTGTTAGCACTAATTGCTGCCAGCTCACCGCTGACGGCGTACCAGACACCAGCATGAGTTTTTCTTGGGAATGAACCACAGGATTTTTTTTCTTCCTCCCTCCCTTCTGGATGGAAATAGCTCATTAAATATTTAATTTTTCAATTAAAGAGTCACTTTGAAAAAACAAAAGTTAATATTCATCCTTTTAACATGTGGCAGGTTCAGAGCAGCCATGCTCTTTGCACACATCAGAACCAGAGCTCAGACATGAGTAGAAACTGTTTAAAATGCACCTGAACTGCATGATGCACAAAAACGGCAAAAAATAAAAGGAGTGCTTCAATCAAAAGAAATACAAATCCCACAAAACTTGAACAAAAATGTAGTGGGTAGAACAGAAGTGTTTAAAGTGGAGTATTTCAGGTGTTATTTGAAATAATATTTCAACTAAAAGCATCATAAAATAATTAGGCAAGATGGCAAATGAAATCTTTCGATTCTACAGAAACATTTTTGCCGTTGAATTTGGTCGGCAAGAGATTGGCAAGAGATTTTCAATCTGATTTTACAAAAAGTCCTTCAAATTTTCACTGCTGTGGTGCAGCCCATTTGCTCTATTGTAGAAGGACAAGTTACAGATTAGCTCAGTGCTTTGAAATTTCTATTTCAGTGCACCATCCCTGAGCCAACTCACACAAATCTTTAACCTGTTTGCATTCCACTTCTTTCTCTGTGGCTGGAGGTGGTGACACTTCTCTTCCTACAGCCTTTTAGGGGAACAAATGAAGACTAGTGCAGAGGTGACAGGACCACACAGCCCTGTGCCCTTTATTGTGATCCCAACCTCGTGGAACTGGAAGTACAAAATAAAACCAATCTATTATGGGCAGATTAGAACTCCAGAGTTTTGCTGCACATTTTCTGTAGAGCCAGGTTATAGATGCACAACAGGAGATCCTTCCACCCATGTGAGTCATTTCCTTGGGTCATAACACTCCTACTTATGGAACCTATTTTAGCACTTCTTAAAAATTGTCTACAATTAATGCAGCTAAAATTGCGTGTTCAGCAGGAGGGAAAGCTGTGCCTCGACATAGCTTGGGAGAACTAGAGGCAGCTGAAAGGAATATAATCTCACCTTGAACTTTACATAAAAGAAAGACACTTCTTCTGGTGGTGGAAAAATTCATTGGAAAAAGCCGATGTGAGTGGCAGAGAGATGGGTGGGCTTGTTAGCAGAGACAAGTGTGCTTTGAAGCACTCTAGGTTTTTAAGATCTATCAGCTAAGATAGCCAGACCTGTGCAGGGTCATAAATAAAGATTTTTTTCCAACCATTACTCTGTTGAGCCTGCTAGCTTGTATTTCACAATAGCATTTCTTTAAGTAAAACCTACATAATTCTGTGTCACTCATGTACTAATCTGGGAAGAGTTGTTCCAGCTTCAAAACAAAGTGCAATTTCATGTTCATTTGGAGTACAACACAATGGAAGGGGAGGTACGTAGGCTATGTAATCTCACTGTAATGAAATGTGATTAAGGGTCAGTAAACTGGACACTTGTATGGAGGGACTAATTTCAAGCATCCTTCATCTAGAGTCATCTCTGTCAAAGTCAGGATGCCCTGGCAACACTTCTGCTCCAAATACAAATTGATTTTTGGGAATATGCTCCCAACATTTTGTCACAGATGACTGAAGGAGTGGGACAAAGGAATGATCACAGGGCACTTGTCCTCAAAATAATCTGGAAACAAAACTTGCATGGGTAGAACAGCCAAATTTCTGGGGTTTTTTGTTATGTAGATAGCAGTAGTAGCAGGGTGGCTGGGACAGAGTGGAATGCCAGAGTCGGGAGCTCTGTAAAGGAACAAAACAGATACTCTGGCCTAACACTTTCAAGTTTTCCTTATCTCCTCCTCCAGTCTGAGCTGTTGCTGTCCAGGTCCCCGTGGCTTTCTCCAGCCCTGTTGTGGCATATGAGGCATAAAATGCCCCTAGAGGGAGGGATGGATGGATACACAAGTGCTTATTTTGTGCAACAAATCAAGGAAAACGGTTGAAATTTTGATCATAAGACAATAAACATTTGGTAACGTCCTTGACTAAACTATAGATTTTATACTTTAAAAAAACTCTGACAAATCAATTTCAAGAAAAAGTTGGGAATTTCTGGCTCATGTCCTTTTGTTTAAGGACAACCCCAGTTGTCCTTGTGATAAATACAAATTAACTGCTACAGAAATAACATCAGGCTTAAAAATTCTCAGTCAAGTTCCTCGGTATGCTGCAGCAAGGTCGAATCCACGGGGGTAACATATTTTCATTGCCTCTTTTGCTGGTGGCCTCTGTTGCTGCAAAGCACTTCAGCATTCTTCCCAACGTCGAGCGCTGGCGTTTCAAAGGACACGGCTTGTTCAGGACCAAAATACACAGCAGTTGTTGCCCTTTCCATTTAGGCCTTAAGCCCTGAATCAACGGTAAGAATCCTGGACATGGGAAAATACAGTGCTGACAAATACGTAATTCATTTAAATGGGCTGGCACTGTTTAAGCAGTAGCCCTTTCCTCTGATCCATCTCTTTCAGAGCTCTGTGTCTTAATATTATGGCCTACTTGAAACACTCGAGCTCATGAATGGATTAAAGAGGGTTTCATTTGTTTTATTTATTATTTTACTGCTTTGCTTGGCTTTTTGCAAACAGGGGAGGCACAGGCCTCATTTAGAATTCACTGTAACATGCACATTCTTCTCTCCTCTGTCGAGAGAAGAAGAGGGAAAGAAAACAACAACAAAAAGATCGCAACTGTTTGTAAAGTACCAAAACTCTTGGGTAATTCATCATCAACGTTGACTGATTAACAAAAGTTAAAAAGCTTTAGAGCACAATAATTTCGAAACATGGACAGCATATACATTTACTGCCACAGTAATTTGAAAGATTTAAAAAAGGGGGAAGTATTTTACCCAATTTTTTTTTAAAGTTACGTTGGATTATTGAATATTTGTCTTTTTAATTTCAGTCTTTGATTTTAAAGAGCAAATCCCTTTACTCTCCCAAATGTGATCTCAGTATTGTAGTATCTCACTGTGATAGCTGTCTATCCCTTGAAATGCATCGATGTTGCATTACATCAACAAGGACTCAAGCTTCCATTTATCTTCAAAAATTTCACAATCCACTGCAGTATATTCTCAGTTGCAATTTTTGCTTTCAAGTTTGGCCACCATGTGCATAGCATTAATTTCTCTGTTCACATGTAATTCATTCAGGGACTTACACCAGCTGAGAACCACATATGGAGGCCCAGATTTACAGAGCTTTTATTTTGTGCCATGGAAGCCTACAAGAAACAATTTTCTATTTGAATATTGAGTGTTTACAGAGGTCTTGTTGTTCACTAGAGACAGGGGATTATGAAATCATATTCTGCAAGAATCCTATCCAAAAAAACCTGACTGTAACATTTATTAAGTCCTCTTTGTTCAAGTGCTCACAGGGTTCTTACAGGACAAATTGAAAATTTGCTTCTCCTCTCTCAGAGTGTGTTGTTTGTTATTATTATTTACCACTTTTAAAAAATGGTTGGTCGAGCTTCTGCCAGTTTCTGTTGTGTCTGACATTGCAACTTAAAATGACTAAGACATGGCAGCAGAGACAGGTGAGGACTGGAGGATTTAGGTCTCAAGCAGACCCACACAAGTGCTCTAAAGCTTAGCAGAGTTTTGCAGTCAGAAAATTGTATGAGGGGTATTTACACCGTACAACTCCCCAGCACTGGTGTCTGCACCAGGCAATGTTTCGTTTTGAGAATACACTCCTGTTCTATCACATTTGGATAAGCTCCAAATGCAGATCTCTAAGACCCTTCTGTGGTGCTCATTTAGGCTTGTTTTGAGACAATAATGACACATATTGAATGACTAATGTCCCACATAATTAATTCTGTAGCTCCTTATTTATCAAAATTTCAAGGGGAGTGGAGCATTTTGATGGAAAGCAAGAAATTAGCAGTTAAACCTAACACAGAGAAAATCCTTGGAAAGATGCTTCAGGGTTCAGGCTACCTGAGAGAGCTGGAGGAGTCCCTGGGTACTCCTGGTTGTTTGGGAGGGGAGCTGAGGTGGAGGTTAAGCATCCCCAGCATTCCATGTGTCTCTCCCCCATCCCCTGAATTCACCCTATTCCTGATTGCTGCTAGAGGGAGCAGAGCTGAGTGGACATGAGCTCTGGTCTGGAAAGCCCTGCCAGCCTCCCTGGCAAAGGACAGAAAGTGTAAATTGATTTTAATTAGGGATCACTCATGTGGCCTCTGAAGTATCAGTTTAAATCAAACATTAGCAACTGTCAATTTCTTCTTTCACCCAAGACCCAAATCCTGTAAACACAAGGACCGTAACAAATCCCTGAAGCAGGCTTTAGTGCACATATATGGAAAACATACTAAACTATAAATACTCTATACCATATGGCAGCGAGATTATCTAATTTCACTTCATAACTGGTGATAAAATGACCAATCAACTGACGTGCAGAATGAAATGCCAAGCCAAGGATTCAGATACCCCTAAGATGGTTCTGAGGTTTCATCGTATCCCATCCTATCCCACTGTATTCCTCAAAGTAAGCACGTACCTGTTTCACTGACTTGAGTGTGGACACTGCAGGAATGTGTGCAAGGCTGGGTCTGCCTTCAGAGCCAAAGTTTGTCCTCATTTCTCTGCAGCTAAATTAAAGGTGGGGAAGCTGGACTGGGAGGACACCAGCAATGCCAGAGGATAAATTTTGAGCTCTCCATTTGTTTATTTATGTGAAAGAAGTGTTTGGGGCAGGTAACACTCATTCCTCAGCTTTTGTTGAGCCCAGAGGCTCATCATTAAGACTTACAAGCTTTACTGCAATACAGAAAAACAACAGTGTGCACAACATTTACAAACAACCGAACTTCATTGTGTATGTGTTACTAACACACCTTCATCAATTTTTTCCCTCACTACTAAAAATATTTAATCATTGCACAAGCCACAGCTCTACTGTTCTGCTCCCACAACTGTACAGGGCTCCTACTCCAGCAGTGAGGTATCTGCTCTCAGAAATAAAGGATCAACTCTTTTAAGACCAAAGTCAAAGTTACTGATATATTCTTGAGTTAGAAGGAAAGGGATTTCATTGTTTGCTGAATTCATGGTGACAAAGAGAGGAACCACAAGGGAGCTATTGAAGGTTGTCTCTAATAGAATTCACAAAGTGATCTGCAATGATGCCTGAACGTTTGCATGTTTGGAGAGAACATAGTGGGTATAACCCTCTAGGCACTGGAAGTTAGATGAATCCTGGAGTAATGCAAGAGATTTAAACCACACCAAGCTTTAAAAAATAGACTAAATCTGAAATCAGTTTGTTTCAAAGTTAAACCACCAATGTCATCAGCTCAGATTTTGTGGGGGCTTAGCCCCAGGAGCAGAAAGATCCATCAGTCCACAGATTCATTTCCCAGGAGAGTGGTGGAAAATGGCTTTGTTGGCTCATTTAAAATTAGCTTGGGTACAGCAGTTATGAATATACTGTGCAGAAAATTGTGCACTGAATTATAAGCAAATAGGTTGCTATGATTTGATGCTATTTTAATAGCTGGCGATTAACCAAATGAATGCTATTTGGTCTGGCCTGATTTGCCAAATGGTTCCTCTCTTCTACCATCCAGCCAGCTGTAAAGTAGTGCCCCATAGAACCAGGCACTATTACCATATTAAACTCTAATAAAATATTTTTTAGAGGAATAGTAGCATATTGTGGGGTACATACCTATCAATTCCAGCATTGATCTTCTTGAGCCAGCTGGGGGAAGAGCATTTTTTAGCAAGCAGTGCTCAGGGTTTGCCTTTTATGTGAAGATCCTTGAGGTGTTCTTCAAAAACAGTGAGATATTTCAACTGGATACATGCTTAATGTTCCTCACTCACCCCAAAAGCACCTGCTGAGACAAACCCACATTAATATGCCTCTAGTGTGGACACATTAATATGTCTAGTGTGGACAAACCTCTTCCCTGCTTTGGTTATCAAGAATGCCATCTGACAAAGCCAAGACCTTGCCTGTACTCCCATAGCATCTTGGTTTTCCATGCAGTGGTTTTCAGCTGGAGGACTGCTGAGTGTTTGGGGATTTATATTACTAAATTATTTGAAACTGAGTGCCTACAAAAGACAATGCACTGCTAATGTTTAGCTAGAAGTAAAATAGGAATTTCTGGTTTCATGTCCAGTCCAAAAGAGGTTTATTTTGTGTCCACCATCAGTGTAGGCAGAGATCCTTTCCCAGACACCTCCATGCTTGCTGCAGTGGTGGCCCTGAGAGGTTCATCCTTGCTCTCCAGTGGAGTTTGCTCCAAGATGAAGGATGTGAGAGCTGTCAGGTCTCAGAACAGCTGGGATAAATGAGCTTAGCAAAGATGCTGCTGCCCAGCCCAGCAACAAAGCTTCTGCATTTCCATAAAAGCAGCTACAACAGAGCTCATCCCGCCTTGTATTAACAAACTGGGGAGATGCATTTCTGAATGCACTTGATAATTTTATAGCTAAATCTTGTTTTATCTATATTGCTTGGACTTTTGCCTTTTTGTTATTTTTTCAACACGGGTTATTTTTATGAGAGAACAGTAATTGGCACCTCAGTGCTGACAGAAGTATGTCTCAGGTGTACAGGGCCAATGCCTCGTTGTGTCCCCTCAGGGTGCATTAATTAGCACTGCTGCACTGGCTCCTGTCACTGCCCAGTTCTAGCTAATGCCAGAGGTTAAACTGTCCCCTGCCTGTGTCACCAATTTAGACTCAGAATAGCTCTTCATATGCACAATGCACATTAGTATTGCTCTAATCAGGGTGCTGATACCGGACAAATGAATTTTGGAGTGATATTTCAAAGGCTTGCCTTTGCTCCGGCATTAGTTTTCTTTTACTTTACTATTTTTTAACTACTCATTTACTTCTTACCACACCTCCACAAAAAAACCTCCCAAAAAACCTAACATTTAATGCAAAACATTTCTACTTCTTTGAAAAATGAATTTTAAAAGAAAGGATGTTTAAAAAAGTTTCTTAATCAGTAATTTTCATATTCATTGTTAAATTTCTTCAAGTCCTTTACAAATTACTCAGACCCCATGTAAATAATGCCTTAGCATGTATATTCTTCTGTGCAGACAGCTGGGCAACTTCTTGTGTACCTTAAAAAAACCGTCCAGGTTAAAATGCTTTGCTGAATTGCACAAAACAGGAGAGTAATTTTTGTCCCTTTTCTATGAAAGATGGAATGGGGTCATGGAAAGTTTAATGTTGATGTTATCAGAGGACAACCCAGATTGTAGTTTCTTCCAGTTTTTGGAACTGAATGGCAGAGGCAGTGGTCAATACAACCTTCTTCTGCTTCTGCAGTCAGACAGTGCTTCCGTCTCCCCCAGACAAGCCCCGTTCCTGCCTTATCAGAGAAATTTGCATTTCATTTCTCTGTTACACGAGATACTGCATTGTGTGGCTGCACAAAGAGGGGCTTTGTCTCCTCACTGAAGGCAGGGAAATAACCAGCTATTGAAACTGGAAAGGAAAGGAATAACGTGAAGAAATGCCATGTTGCTGGAATGCTTCTGCTCAGGAGTGTGCCGGCACAGATGGAGCAGAGCCTTGTCACCAGTGACCTTGTTCGCTCTTCCGCACCAGTTGCATTTTTCCAAGTTCCTTATTTCTACTGCAGCTCCGGACCTTCCCTTCTCTGCAGTATTGCAACTTGCCAGCACTCATCTCTGAAAGGGAAGCCTTGAGCGAATCATTTAAAGGGAAACAAAACATATCACAGAGAAAAAATTTAGCATGTTGATGTGCCAAATCAAGCTATCTCTGTGTTGTGGCAGCACGATTGTATCACCTGCCCTGCAAAGACTGGCAATTTCAACCTGTCTCATTGCAGACAGATGCTCCAGTGCTACCAAACCACAATATTGAATCACCTGGTCCTCTCCAGCAGTAAAATCAGCCATTCATAACAGGAGTTTTTAAGTGTCATCTTTGTAAGATATTGGGATCAGTTAACTATTTCATAATTTTTGAATCATTAACTTCAGTAAACACAAATCCAAATGACAAAACAGATCATGACACAGAGACTATTGGGAGTTTATTGACATCTCCCAAAACCTCAGACACAGCAGCTAAGGAAGCTGTTGGGACCTGCACTGGCAGAAGAGACACAGAGAATGAGCTGACCAAGGTGGATGTATTTTCTGCTCATTAGCCTGTACCGATGCTTACGCTGCCTCGATGTTATCTGTGTTGACATTTGCAACCTCACCTGACTCACACCACTGCAACACTTAGTACTTGCACTGATAAATCCTTTTGGTCCATTTCTATTCTTCTGTACGTCCTCTCCCTTCTCTTCCGTCATGCTTGGTGTCTGGGATCTGTGTTTGGCACTGACAGCAAGCCTGGATGATATTCTTTCCCATTGGGTTGCAGCAGGGGAAGGGTGAGATGCCATCACAGAGGGGTTTCTGACAAGTCCTCAGTTATGAGCACACCAGCAGAGGAAGGGGCTGCAGCCCGTGACCCCATCAGCTCTGGCATGCTCCAGTGCTACTGAGCCACCATTCATAATCACCTGTGCTCACCAGGGCACTTCCAGGGCTGCCCTACATCCCTGAGCCGTGCCTCACCTCTGGCAAATAGCAATGAATACAAATAGCTCTGAATGCACGGACTGAGCAGCCTTACAGCAGGAGAGCATCTGCATGGGGAGCTCAGCACTTGGCCCCCTGTGCCCTGCCCAGCGAGGCAGGACACACAACATGTCACACCAAGTCCCCAGTATGCCTCATTTTTGCTCCAAGAGCCTCTTTAAAAGTCAGATTAAAAAGCGTCAAGACAGGAGAATTATTCTCTAACATCAAGCCCTGTCTTAACCAGGTAAACTACTTCAGCCTGCAGCATAATCAGAGGCCGTGGGATCACACAAATTGTAATTAACTTGCTGAAGTAGGTCAGGACTGTGTGTATTGCAGTGCAGGGGTACTCTGGCTTTAATGATTTCAAATATTTTGAGAAGCAAACTGAAAACACTTAGTCAAATTAAGTGTTTTCTTTAAGCTGTCAGCATTGTGAGCACTGCCAAGATGAACAGGATAAATTGGATTAGATGCAGTCTATATGCTTCGAATCCTAATGGCAAGGGATCCAAAATGTAAAGTAGTGCACAAAGGCAAAGCAAATATTATATTATTGTCTGTAAACCAGCAGATCTCAGTTTACTGATTAACCAGATCATTTGAAAATAGCATGACTCATCTCCAGAGAAGCCGAGGGTTGCTGCTGGCTCCTGTGCAACCCAGCTTGTGAGTGTGACAGTCTCTGCCTGCTAAATGATAGGTCTTACAACAGGACCAACAGCACGATTTTGGTTCTATCCAAGGTAAATCCTATCACTGCAGTCTGGCCTAAAACAATTCAGGCTTAAATACAAGCTTAAAAAATTACATGCAGGTAGTAATTTAAGTTAAATTTGAAGGTGAAATCTTGTTATACAAGGTGCCATTGGGAGTCTTGAGCCACAGTTATCAACAGACAGGGATGCAGCATTCAGGTTACAAACTGGGCAAGCAGCAGGAGGTGGTAGAGGTGGATGAAGACCTTCCCAAAAACAGCAATCTGCCACTGCACCCGTCCCTTTGTCAGAGACAGCGCGGAGGTGTCTGCACAAGACGTGCCCGAGGGAGGAACAGAGAGCACCAGCCCAGAAATCACACTCAGGTGAACACACAAACTGATTCAAGAGCTGGAAACAGAGTTAGAAACTAATGCCTTGTGGGGGGTTCATTGCTGTGGGAGGGATAATCCCAGCGAAGGGAAGGAAGCGCCCAGAGCTCAGAGCTGCTCAGAATACTTTTCCTCTACTGGATAGAAACTGTCCTTTAACTGCTGGCTTGAATTTTCTCATGGTGGTTTCAATCTGCTTGGGTTTTTTGCCAATATTCCCTATTAGCATAAATAATTTAGGTTTTATTTACCCCCTGTGTTTATTCCCTCAAGATACTTGGGGGTAACTTATCTCCATCTCAGGCTTTATTTTGGTGAGCTCAGTAAGCCAAAGTCCTGATCATCTCTGAGGATAGACCCTCCATTCTTCTGATGATGCTTTATTTATTTATTTATATATTTATGATTATAGATGGGCAGCTGCTGCTGGGAGAAAGAAGAAACCAGCAAGGAAAATATTTTCCTGTCTCAGGAGATGAGACCACTGGAGGTGGGGGGAAAAATAGGTGGAGAAGGGGATAAGCAGGAGTTGAACTTGAAAAAAAGATTGATATGTTGAAGTAGAGCTCTTTATGCCAGTGACTTGAGCAATGATCTAGGTTTGATAATAAATTTGGTATCTGTGCTACAGATTTGGGGATATCTCAGTTCTTGGTTTTGTTTAACTTTGTCTTTCTGGATATTCTTGCATGTTTTTTACAATGAGGGTGGTGACACCCTGGCACAGGTTGCCCAGAGAAGCTGCCCTATCTCTGGAAGTGTTCAAGGCCAGGTTAGACTGGCCTCTGGGCAACCTGGGCTAGTGGAAGGGGTCCCCACTCATTGCAGGGGTGTTGGACTAGATGACCTTTAAAGGTCCCTTCCAACCCAAACTATTCTGTGACTCTATGCCCACATGTCTGCCCAGTACTCTGCAACAGGTAGGACTTAATTCATACGGGAAATTCATGACTGATTGGAGATATGAGCACTAAGAACTCAGAGTTAAGGCTAAAGGGTCTCCAGGTTGCCTTGCTTACTCCATTCCTCATCCACCAGCTCCTAAAATAAAGCAGAAAAAACCTGGCCAATATCTTGAAAGATGAGTCTATGGCAAAATCAGGAATAAATCCCAAATAAGCCATTTACTTCAGCCATATGAACACAAATATCAAACAAGAGTATCTAAAACATCAACAAATTATGATAAGTAGCTAAAACACAGAAGTTGTCATCACCATGTCTGGACAGAATTTTGACAAGTCCTCAGAAAGATCTTCTCCATCTCCCTTTTCCACGGTATGTTGGTATTTTGAACAGAAATTCTCAAGTCAAAAGACATACATCAATTTTTAGTTCTAGCAAAAAAAAAAAAAAAACCAAACTAGACATACAAAGCAGATGCTTTTCGCTAAGGCTTTTTTACATAAAAGTCTATTCTCTCATCACAAAGTTGGTTCAAAAATTTTCTGAACAGTTCTAAACAGTAGCAGTAAAAATGGTTCCCAGTGGATATAGTCTACAGGTGCATGTTACATCTGTTCATCTGACAGTGTACAAATCCTTTAAAAATCTTAAAAATCTTTTGTTTGGTTAGGGAGGGACACGAGGTATTAGAGAGGGATCAGCTTCAAAGTTCAGCTTTAAGAATGTACTGTAGTAAAATGAGAAATACCAGTTGTGTAAGAAAATATGTTTGCATGTAGGATTCAATCCTATAAACTCAGCAGGTCTCAGTGCTGTACCAAAGTGACTTTTTGTCATGTCCCAAATCAACTCCATTTCCAAGAAAATAATAATAAAAGTTGCTCTAAGAAAAGCAAAGGGATCTCATGGGATAGATTTTAGAGGATCCAAAGGGGAAAGACCCAACTTCCAGAAATGCTCACTGCAGCAGATCTCAAGGTAGGTTTATGTTATTTAACAGCAATTAGGAGGCATCCAGTTATAGAAGACCTGGCAATAGGAGGAGTATTCAGAGGGAAATACAACACTGGCAGTGATTAAAAAGTCCACTCTGCCTACAAGATGGGCAGCTGCTGCTGGGAGAAAGAAGAAACCAGCAAGGAAAATATTTTCCTGTCTCAGGAGATGAGACCACTGGAGGTGGGGGGAAAAATAGGTGGAGAAGGGGATAAGCAGGAGTTGAACTTGAAAAAAAGATTGATATGTTGAAGTAGAGCTCTTTATGCCAGTGACTTGAGCAATGATCTAGGTTTGATAATAAATTTGGTATCTGTGCTACAGGAGAGTCGTTGCTGAGTAGTTGCTGTGATAGAGAACTGAATGATCAAAGATCTGTGTATGGAGACATCTCCTAATACATCTCTGAAAACATCTCCAGAATACCAACAAACAAGTTGTTCCTTTTTTTCCTCCCCTGTATAATGAATGCATTTTACAAGATGATTCTTTTTTAATGATCTTTTATTTCTCCAAGCATGCATGAGGAGAGGAGCAGGGAGTAACTCTGTCATGTTCCCCTGTGTATTTTAGCATGAAGTAAAGCCAGGAAAATTGCAGACCAAAGAAATTGCCCAGAAAAATGTAGTATTTAAATAGTGGCACCACTTAAGAAGGATAATTGGCAACCTGAATTGAAAGAACTTATTCCAGGTAATTCAGTGCAGCAGAGGCCTATAGAGTGTAGCACCAGAAATCTAAGTGGTTTGAAATCACTCCCCAAAACAGACTATTTAGTATTTATTTAGAACATTTGTGCCATGAGTGGTGGCATTATGTCTTTGCACAGCTGTGTGTGCAAGCCCAGCAAAACCAAGGTGAGAAAATGCAACCACCTGACTCCCAGACAGAAGCACTTCTGCAACACAAATGCATGAGTTAAAAGTCTCAGACTAAAAGAATACTTATGTTTTTAAATTACTGTGAGACTACTAAATGCTGTGTTTGTAGTAATGATCAAGGAAGAAACAGGATTAACATTTAAAAAGAGCAGCTTGTATTCTGATTTTCCATTCTAAATGGGTGCCAAAAGTCACAACTGAAATTAAGACAATCTTTCATTGAACTTATTTATATTTTTAAAAATAGTATTAAAGCAGTAACTTTAGGCTAAACTTTTATAGAAAGACCAGTTATTGAATAGGATGGTGTGACCCAGAATACTGGTCTTTGAAGGGATAAAAATCATCTTTTGACAACCATAGCTGCTTCTGCAGCTGCAGGGAGAACATTTTCTTCATGTCAATTTATATTTAATTTCCTTCAGCTCAATAGCTGATTCATTCAAGTTCAGACACTGATGAGGAGTTGAGACATAGGAATGTTTATTTTCTCTCTTGCAAACGATGAGAGCAGACCATCACTAAAGCACGATCCACTACATCTAAATCCTCCAGGGACAAATGGTGGAAAAAACATCAGATTGATTAACTCAGGGCATTTTTCCTTTGTCAATAATTTATCATGTTTTGAAAAACAAGATATTTACCTTTATTTTCTGTTATATCCAGCAAACTTCACACAGTTTGAGCTAGCAAATAAAATGACTTCATAAAATGTGTTCGTGATTTTGCCTGAATTACAATTTTCATCTGAAGCACTCTATCATGAATCACAAATTAAAAACATCATCAGTTTAACTGGAAAGACCAAGCAGCAAATCTCAAGATGATGCAGGGCAGACAGGGACATGTAGAAGTCCTGATGACAATGGCAAAGGAACAGAGGCTCTCCAGCTTTCACAGGTACCAGTGATTTAAGGTACACCCCTTTGCTCAATGCTCTTTGGTTGAGCTGGAGTTTGAGGCTTTTGGAGCAAAGTATGAGATGATTTATTAAAGGGAATCTTTTGCCTCTCAGTATCTTCTCTACAGACCTAGAGAGCTTCTTAATATGTATTAGATTATATTATTATGTGTAAATGCAGTGCTTTACCCGCCTGTTTCTCACAAATGGGTACCAAATGTGCTGTTCTGCTGGTGAAAACTGACTGAACCTCTCCCAAGGAACTGAACTCTGTGCTATAAATGCAGAACAAGTTTTAAAATACACTATTTAAATCAAAACTGTGACTCCTGACAATTTAAGTAATTTTTGATTCAATTAATTCTCATAAATAAGGAAGGAAAAAGAAAAAACAGAGAAGGAGGGTTCAAACATTGCCAGTAAGATGAAAAGTCCATCCTACCAGTTTGCACATGGGAGAAATATCTCCAGATTGGAAAATGGATGCACCATGAGTCACGTCCTTTGTGTCACCCCTTGAGTCAGTGCTTGGGGAGCTGCATTTGTCATCTCCGTGCGACACCTTCAGCTTCCACTGCACGGAGATGCTCAGGGTGATCCTGGTGATCCTCCCTGCACACACCCATCCCTGCTGCAATCCCTGCTGCAGCCTGGGACCCACTGCTTGCCCATGGAATATGCACAGCACAGGAAGGGAAGGGACAGTTGATTTGTGGTGAAAGTGAAATGTAAGTGAAAATTAAACAGAAATTCTACTTATCTTTACAGTCTAGCAACAAGCTCCCCCATCCCCACAAGAGCAGTGTGGGACCTAAGTTACAAAGCACTCATCTTGACTGGTAGCCCTAAGGAGACACCATATTTAGAGCCATTTATACTCACAGCTTTATTTGATTACCATGGTCAATCGATCAGTACCTGTTTGTATCTCTGTGGAGTACAAAAGCCTGTCAGGAAGTAGACAGCACACTCATTTCACATCATTAAACACACTCACCTGTGGTTTCCAGTCATGCTCAATTTTATTTCCAGTCATGTTGAATTTTATTACTCAACGTTTTTTTCTTATCAGTCAAGATAAAGATACTGTATTGTCAAGTGAGAGTCAATTTTCCAGAGAGAATTCTAGTTTTTCATTACATTTTCAGGGTTCATGGATAGCTAAAAAACTAAATAGTTCAGCAAAAGACTGCAACATTTGAGCTAAGTATTTCATGGGACTTAAAACTTAGGTGTTGAATGCTTATGTTGTTGTTTACAACAGTCCATCTGGTCAGTCCATGGTCATCATGGAACACCATGGCTGTGCACTCCCACCAGGGAAAGAAAACCTCGTAAGGAAATCGGTACAGATAGAGCCTCACTAAATGCCTGAAGCCACAGAAAAGAATGTGAACATAAACCATCCACAAAAACATATTCAAAAGAATAATGTTTCTGTTGTCACCAAACCCCTGTTTTATATTCCTGGTCTAAAATAAATTTTTGCATGAGCTGAAATTGTGCCCTACCACTCCCCATTCCCTGAGTCCCCAGGTGGCACACTGGAGCAGGGACCACTTTGCGATCCTGCAGATGATATCCTAGTTATAAATAGCATTAATTAAAGAATCAGAGTCATGGCATGCAACCAGGCATCACTGATTACTCTGGTCCTGCTTGCTCTGCTCAGAGCGAAAACTCCCCGGAATAATCCAGACTTCAAATACAGCCTCTCTGAAGAGGTGCATTTAAAAAATCCCATCAAGCTGACAGGGTTTATGGGAATAACAGCAGACATTTCTCTGCATGCAGATAATTCCAAAAAGTCTGTACTTAAAGAAAATAATGAGGAATGGCAATACCACCCCCCCCCGCCCCCCTTTTTGTCTACATTCTACCTCCCAATTCTGCAAAGGCTTGGACTGATGGTTCATTTCTATAAGTGAACCTTTTCAAATCACTGTGTTCTGCCCCAAATCCTGCAGGTAGCCATTCCTGCTGGCAGATTTCCAGCAGCCCCCATGAAGGGAAGGGTCTGGGCTTTACCACTGACTGGTCACCAGCTGAAGCTTGGGCCATATGAATGGGGGCCCCTCTGACAGGCTTATTAAAACAAATGATTTTTATTCTGCATGCCTGGGTAAGCCATGGGCACATGCCTGCAAGATCAAGGCTTCAGTCATTAATAATTTGGGCAATTGCTTCACCTAAAGCCACACTCTGTCTGCACAGAAATCTTTCCGGGAATCTGGTAAAAAGATTGATGAAAATTAAACATCTACTTAGTGAAGCTGAAGTAACCAATATATGATTAATACTTTCCAATTATATTTCAGTACAGTACATTGCTGAGTTTGTTATTACCTGCACTCTTAACACTCCATCTGCAGTGTTAAATCCATCTGTTGCTGAAAATATGACTATATCTTCAAGGGTTTCTGAATCATCATGCTGGTACCTTTTAACATAATTATAATGAAGAGCGATATTCATTATCCAGCGGAAATTAGAAACCTATAAATATGAGGGGAGGGGAGCAAGGGAAGAGCTGAGGTCCAGCATTGCCCACTGTCTCAATTGATCATATTGGCTTCTCTCACTTGAAGTATTGCTCTGGCCTCTGGATTTAGCACCAGCAGTCCCATGGATTTCACTGATGTTTTGTTAACACCTCTCATGAGGACCTGGTCCCTCAGCTTTATTCTGCCAGGTGGAGGTGGGCAAGAGAAGTGGCTTCATGACTGACATCCACATCAGGGTGTGGAGACCACAGAGCTAAGGGTGTGTCCCGTGGCCAAAGCTTCTGGTGGGGCGGGATGTCAAACCTTGGGAATTGCTCACCTGTCTGAGGAGGAATGGCTGTGCTGGACCAGGTGTCCTTAGCACTGGCTTGTCACCTGCTGAACTGGCAAGAGAAATGTTCTCATCGTTCCTACCTTTGAGAAGGATCTAAAGCAGGGAGTGCTATTTCTAAATACTCAGTTAAATTGTCAGAATAAATATATCATATTTTCGTGCATATATCTTAGATATTAAAGAAACCCCCTCTTTAATACAGCAGCAGCTGGTTTAAATGTGCCTACAGGTAACAGAAGGCAAAGCTTATGCCACAGTCTTCCCTGAACTCTGCTCCCTCCAATTCCTTCCCTCTGCCCTGTGAGGATTTGTCCTCACAAAATCACAAGGTTCATTTGAAACCATTAAAAAAAAAAAAAGTGAATTTTCAGACACCATTATACAGTTATGGATAAGATATAGGCTTCACTTCCTCCCA
Organism: Leptocoma aspasia; assembly: GCA_013399835.1. Classification (NCBI taxonomy): domain Eukaryota; kingdom Metazoa; phylum Chordata; class Aves; order Passeriformes; family Nectariniidae; genus Leptocoma; species Leptocoma aspasia. Next base: position 2,083,303 of record VXAX01005552.1, read on the forward strand.
AATCCCGCAGCAGAGGGATCCATTTTTGAAACTCTGGGTAGTAACCAGCCATGGAGAATTTTACAGGAAGAACTCAAACTAACTTATTTTAAAAGCCCACAAACAAAACACCTACCACCTTGGCAAGCCCATGCAGATCAGTGAAACTGGAGAGAGGATGTTTATTAACTACAAAAACTTTCAGATCCTCATGGGAGCACGAAGCAGGGTTTTCCTTTGCTGCATCTAAGGGTGACCATACTAGGACCAACCATTCCACCAGTGAACCTGCCTGCAGTTTGGGCCTGGAAGAGATTTCTGGTGCTCAGCAGGTGTGTCTGTGCTGTTGGAATAGGAGCAATCTTGTCACTTGGCATGAGAGATGGACAAAAAATACAAGAAAAACAAGGGGTTGTCTATTTAAGACTATTGAGTTAGAAGTGAAGCTGCTGTGCCTTCTCAACAAGAGAGGACAGAGATGCCTTCCTCTGTGACATCAGAAACAGGGCATAAGTGGGGTATTACCCCACTGGGGTGGTTTTCGAGGCTCGTGGATTTCTGGAATCAGTCCTTCTCCTATCTGAAAGAAATCCACAGGGTTAATAGCTAGAGGCACACAGCTAAAATCTGATTTTGAGAAAAACAAGTACAAGATGACACGGTATTTCTACAGAAGAAAAAATGGGCTCAGAGTTTTAAAAATATCCCTCAGAAAAAAACATAGAAATTAAAACTACTGAGCTGACTGAAGAAGCTTTGATATTGCTTTCCTATCACCAAGCTTTTATTGCTGTTCTTTGGAATATAATTGGTGATAATTTTCTACTTGGAGTCTGACACAAATCTTACAAGTTATTAAAGGTACTTGGAAAACAAAAGAATAGGTTGTTTTATTTCTCTTCATAAACAATTTGCTGTTGGAAACAATGATGCCTCTTGAATGACTCGAAGACTTCGACTGCTTGTTTTAATTTCTCAAATAATCATTTTCTGTGGTTGTATTTTCTTTACTACAAGTAACTCTCACTTCTTTTCTGCTTTCCCACTGTTCTGGGCAAATTGGTCTTAGGGCAGAGTTTAACCATTTAGCTGAAGAATATAGCCTTGAACATTATAAGCTTTACACAGCACACTCAAAATTCACCCTCCACAAATAGTCATTTAATATTGGCTGGAAATTTGCTGATCCCCTTAACCTACCTGGTATTTTAGTATTTGCTAGAACACTTAACAAAGCATACATGCACACATACAAACCCCAGATAGAACAAATTTGATGAATAATTTGCATTTGTGGAGAAAATGCTTGCCTGGCTCCTTTCAAGGAATGCAGGCACCCAGAATAAGCTTTATGCTCTGACTTTAGCAGTGGCTTGTTTGCTTAGTAGTACAATACAAATACATTCTGAAACTATAGGAAGAAGTCAGGCAATAAATGTGTGGGACAATCTTCAGGGCTTATTATTCAGTAAAGGACTTGCCAAACCTTGCAATTTTTCGAGCAATGCCATGAGAAGATAGAAAGGTAGAAAACACTACACTGAGTGAACTTTCCTGCCAGATGTGTCAAAGTGCTGGCAGGGAACAGAAACACCAGCAGTGGGTACAGCTCACCATTTTAATTTTTTATTGAATGAAATCAGAGATGGGGTTTGACTGGTTTGGCACAGCAACTGCCAAGCTCTTACTCTGCAGAGATTCAGGAGTGAGCACAGCTCCTGCTGTTTGCCATGGGGAACCCAGGAGGCTTATCCATTATCAAAAAAGAAAGTGACTCATGTTGCTGGAAATCACTGAAATCCTCACTGGACAGATTTCAGTGAATCACTAAGAAAATCACTGATTTTGGTCCTTTTTTGCAAGAATCATGGAGGAATTCTCAAATCTCTGCACTGATGTGGAATGTTGTTCTCTGCAGTGAGGCTGCACTGTCTTCAACAGTCAGAAATAGGATTGAGAAGGTGATGCCAGGCTTCTGCCTTTTTTCTACTTTTGTGCGCATTTGTTGTATTTTAACTTAAAAATTTAGATTCTAATAAGCATCATTTGTTCTCATGCCTTTCCCAGCACCTTTTTATGAAAGCAGAGCTTAAAAAAAGATTATAGTAATAATAATTGCAAATTATGTCAAAAGCTTTTCTTGTTTACCTGAAAGATGTCAGGTCTGAAGCAGCAGGACTTGTTTTGTTTGGTTGACTTTTAGGCTGCAAAAATTAGCTTCCACACACTGTAAAAATTTGTAAAAGGGAAAAAGAAATGTTAGATCTTTTCCCTATCACCTTATAAAGTGTAATTCAGTTTGACAGTTTCATATACATGGGAGAAGTGAGAGAAACAAAGCATTAACAGCACACACGAGTTGATTGTCTGGAGATTTGGTCTCTGGAGAGCAGAGCTGACGCCTTGTGATGGTGCAAGTTTCTTTGACAACGAGTTGTGTGTAGTTCCAGGCTCCCTCTGGCTCATGTAACACGAGGAAACACTCTAAAAGATGGCTGAAAAATGTGGAAATCCAGACTGATCCCACTCTACTGGTACCAGCTCAGCTCTCAGCTCATCAATTCATAAAAATTTTCTTTCAAGCATTGTTTTTTTCCAGTGTCTTGACATTTCTATTAATTTTCTATATTTGTTTAAGTGTTGCAAGGAATGAATTGAAACAGCATACCTAAAGAAAAGAAAATAAGAAAAATAAAAATTCAATTGGTCTTTTTGCCTTTGCGTTCACCTGTTTTAATAGTGGTGAAAATCCAGAGCAAGTCTTGATTTTAATCAAGTAATTTGTGCAAAACAGAAGCATTGTGTTATTACAGATGGACAGCTTCAGCCTTCTCATTCCTGCACAATTTCCTATTAAGCAATATTTCTCTGCATGGCTTTCAAATATTTTGAATGCTATGTCATTAAAAAAAAAAAGCCATACTTACATGAGCACCAAAGATTAGGCAGTTCTTCACTATCAGATAAAGTGAATTTAAGTGAGTCATGAAAAGGCCTCTTCTTCAAAATGGTGGTGGTAGACAAGGCTGAAGAAGAGATTGCTTTGCAAGCACATTGACAGCTTCAAAATACAAGATCCATCACAGATCCTTTTAGGCACTCGTCTGCTGTTTTTCTTTTCTCCTTTTACTTCTCTATTAATTCGAGCCCCAGGTAACCCCATCCATCACACCAGGGGAGCAATAGCAGTTTTGCATTTTCAGCCATGTGGACAACTCAGTCCTGCACTTCCCAAAACTCGTTGTTGAATCACAGGATCACTGCAGCTGGAAAAGGTCTTTAAGGTCAAGTCCAACCATGAGGCCAGCACTGCCAAGCCCAGCATTATTCACTCCATCACAGAGCACAGGGGGCCTGCCCAGGCTGCAGCACCTACTTGGCCCATCTGCAGTGCCTTGATAACCTCCAGCACTCATTGGCTCAGTTGTTTCAGTGAGAGTATAATAATCACTTGAATTAAACCCACAAATAAAACATCAATAGATGTGTTTCAGGAAGAACCATCTTCCCTTTTGCAAGCTTGAAGGTGACATTGCTCACCAGGTTGCCATCTGTTGGTGGGATGGCAATGGGACACCATTGCCTGAGGGGAAACCAGTGCCTAATGCTTTGCCTTCCATCAAATACTCTTAAAACAGCCCAATCCTTGGCTGTGTCTCTCTTATCGTGCTGGAAATAGGCAACTGCATCCTCAATGTTTTCAAACTTCAGGCTTTTGCCTCCTGTTATATAAATGCAGAAAGAAAGTAACCATGTGCTCTTTCTATCAACACAAATTACCAATAACATTTTCAAATTTAAGCAGATGAGACACACGTCTTCTGTTCCCCGTGTAAAGGCTGGATCCACTTAAAACCAACAGGAGCCTTTTCATTCACTTCAGTGAACTTTAGATCACGTTCCAAAGAAGTGACATGATTATTTTTTCACCCTCAAATATACATTGGGCTGTTCTTAGCAACGACCCTGAACTCTGCAGACTCTCACTGCAGAAATTCCAAAAGATGTGATAATCTTATGTTTCTTTCAGAAGAATTTCTCTTAATTTTTCTGGGACACATGCAAAAAAAGTCCAACCTTGCCTAGGCAGATTATGGGGATAGGTTTAACAAGATAAACTGCGCTTATATTCTGTGGGTGTTGCATTGCACCCCATAGTTGAACTCAGATCTGACACAACACCTCACTCTATGATCCACCCACACTGGGGACCTTCCACCACCAGGAGCTGGACAGCATTCAGGTGATCATGGGCAGCAGTCTGTAGAGGATCAGAGAATCACAGAATCACCAAGGCTGGAAAAGACTCCAAGGTCATCAAGTCCAACCATCAGCCAAGTACCACCTTGTCAACTAAACCGTATCATGAATTGCTATGAATTGTCTGCTTGTTTTTTAAACACTTTTGGATGGTGACCCCACCACTTCCCTGGGGAGCATGTTCCAATGTTTACCCACTCTTTCAGTGAAGAAATGTTTGCTAATATCCAGTCTAAGCTCTCCCCTGGCACAACTGGAGGCCATTTCCTCATGTCCTGTGTGTCCTACATAGCAGGGCACTATTCCACAGCCCAGCCCTATGACACATGTGCATATAAAAATTGAAGGCTGATGTTTTACATAAAATCTATTCTGAAGACTGATAATAAGGATTTGCATTGCTCTTCACGAAGAGCCACGCAGCAAAATCCAAGATGCCAAATCCTCTCTTGCATCCAGTTTAAGCAATTCATTTGGGGAAGGGAGGTTTTATAATGTTTATTTGAGCCTGGAGGAACTATCCTGTTAGCACACCAATAAATGTTGAGTGTAATACCACAACACTTTCCTGTACCAAGGGAATTCTCACAGCGCTTGTGTCTGCAGCAGGCAAGGAAAAGCAACAGCTTTCCCCCCTGAGCCAGCCTGCCTGCTGTGTGCCAGGTCTGCACGAGCCCTGGGTTTTTCCAGAACAATATGTTAACCAGGAAATTGGAACTTTGGAGTAGAAACTTAATCCAAAACCAGAAAGAAACATGAAAATGTGTACAAACAGCTCTCCAACTGGTGTATTTAAAAACACACTTTTGTTTTTTTTTTTTCATTTCTGCTTTTTTTATCTCCCTTATTGTGAGCAGGAAAAGGTGCAAGATTAGGTCAACACTAAAAAAGAGGAAAATTTCCAAAACCTAAATGGCAGAAAGGAGAAAAACACTTAATTATTACCCTTCTTTCTCCACCCAAACCTTCTCAAAGTACATTCCCACTTAAAATTTAAGCAGAGGGTATATATGTTGATCAAAAATACACTTTAAAAAATACTGTTGTGTTTAGCACTACCTTTGGAGTACTGTTTAGCAGAATAGATTTTATGTAAAACATTGATTCTCAGCAAAAGTTTGTAGGAGACGTATGTGCACGTGAAATAGCCACAGGATTTGTCTTATCCCAACACCATAAAAATTGTCATTTTGTAACAGACTCACTGCCCAGCCACATTCCTTCAGACTATGTAAGCAGACTAAAAGACCTCAAGATCACAGTGCATCCTTCTGTTCTCACTCTGGGAGCTAAAATTCTCTTCACTTTGTTGCGAGATTTTATTTTGCAAGTCATCAAAAAGCACGGAGTGTCTTAAAATAAAAACCACCAAAAGAACTCCAGAAAAGGTTCTGCACATACAAGAGTCTCCAGGCTTGAATTTTCCACATCCTGAAATTTATTTGTGTGTCTAAATTCCTTTTTGCTTAGAGGAGGTAAATGCAAAAAGACTTGGAAGGATGGGCCTTTAAGTGAGAGCTGTAACTTCAGTGCTGCAGCTGGACAGAGCAGCAGCACTGCAGGGACAAGTGGGAACAAGCCAGGCACACTGTCATTTACCTCTTGAAATTCCAGGCATTTCAACACTTAAAACCCTGTGACCTGTAAAATGTTTGTCTTATCTAACCCTCAGAAGCCTTCAGAGTTTCTCCTTCAGGAGTCAGAAGGTTTGACTATTGCTCAGCAAACAAAAGTACATCTCATTTGCAGTGAGATAACTCCACAAGCAGAATTAGCACTAACAGAGAAGAATCAAGTCCAAGGTATATTTTTAAAACACTCATCAGACTTCAAAGAGCCAGAACTCCACTGTCCCAAATGTACCTGCAGATGTATTAACATGCACTCAAAAGCACTGTGAGCTCACACAGTGAAGCAAGGCCGTATATAACCCTTCCAACCCCTGTTCCACCCAACCTTGGGAGCTTCGGCCTTCACACTTCTTTTTGAAAAATGGGCTGCAACAAGAGAACTGCTCATGAGCACATTATCAGTTGCTTGAAACTCAGCCTAGCAAAACAAGCAAAACAAACACTCCCTGAAAGATTAATGCAGCATTTGCTGACTGGCAAGCTTGCTTTGGATGTAGTACAGCAGTGCTGACTGCAGACAGCCAGGCTCCATTACTTCATAGACCTGTCTCGCAGCAGGAGACACATCGGGTGGCAGGTACCAATTCTCAGATCACAGAGATCCTGCCGAGTGAGGGATGTCCTGGGCTGTGCACAGCCCTCCAAACGGGTGAGCCATCCCTGCAGCAGGGGGGTAGCAATGTGCAACCTTACTTTTTCCCTTTGCTCTTTCTGCATCTTCAGCATCTTGAGTCATGGCTGTCACTGTGCAAGGGTGAGCTGCTGAGCTTCTGAGACGAACATAGACACAAAGGCAGCTTCACATTGTGTTTGTAATATCTCCCTTTATCAGGACATAAGTCTAAACATTTTCTGTTTACAAATAAGAGAGCCCAGTGAATCTTTGTACTCATATTAGCAAGGGCGAGGGAATTCCCAAAGGCAGGCGAGTGCACACGCGTGGGTGTGTGTATATATAGACATCAAGCAACTCTTGGATGCATCAACAAGTTACTGGGATAATGCTAGAGAATTAAAAGTTAAACACAACAATTATCTTCTAAGCTTTGCCTCAGACAGTCAATAATCTTGTCCCAGTTAATGCAGCTGGCAAAATTCCCATTCAAAAGGGCAGGATTCTCCATTAGACTCTAGAACAACTGCACAAAGAAGGGTGATACACAGGTTAGCATAGATGCACGGAGCAATGCAGCCATGGATTTCCCAGATTTTGGCACTTGTTTTTTATTAGTTATGTCAGTTAAGTGTAGGAAGGCGTGGCATGGATGATAAGCCCTGGAAACTTCACAAGTCCAGTTTGTGCTCTTTAATCTGGACAACTGGAATTCTGAATGGGAATGATGTATATACTCTCCACAGGGGAAAAAACCCATAGGGTTTTCAAATTTACAAAAGTGACTCTGTGTTTAATTGTGGCCATAGCTACTTCTGATTAAGTCCCAGCTAGACAAAAAACCCCATTAGCAAGCTATCCCTCATCTACTTTTTATAAATAAAATTAATTCAATTCAGACAGGTAATCACAGGTATGTTTTTAACTAAAAATGGACAGGGGTTGTCATAGACCACTATTTCCTTCCTATATCATTTATTCATGGCAAGGCACGGACAAGACACTGACAAGACTGATGACAAGATCATAGAAAAATAGGACGTGTCCAGGTACCAGAAAGCCACAACTTCATTTTCTTTCAAGATCCATTAAACTCTTCCACATCAGTTTTTCTTTTGTTTTACCACTATTTTGTAAAGACACCTTCAAGATGCAAAACAAAGATAGATGAGTTGCAAGCTAAGACAAATCCTTGTTAAAAATCCAGGCAATGTTTTTACAACAAATGCTTTGAAGGCCAAAAATAAGCTTATCCCAACACTGTTTGTTTTCAAATCTTTCCTTCTAGTTGCATTTTGTCAGATATTCAGGTAGATGCCCCTTCTCCCCTGCAACTACTTGACCTGAAGCAGGGAGCAGTGTGTCCAAAGCCATGCTCCATGCAGGCAGACTGTACAGGAAACAGAGGCTGGGATTCTTCTTCCTGCTCTGTCAAATGTGCCAAGCAATTAATGGAATTCCAGAGGCATTTGTCCAACAGGAGGAATACTTGACTCCAGCTTCCTGTCTGTCCATGAGGAACAAGTATTTCTATGATAGTCTCCAGTTCAGCAGACCTGAAAGCAGAGGATTTATTACACACAAGATCAAGAAGCTTCTCCTTTGATCATTTATACAGTGGTCTGTGAATGAAGGCATTCAGAGCCCAGCTCCAGCACACTCTGAAATATTCCTGGACACAGCCAAGAGCAATAACCAAGCACTGGTTGGAGAGCAGATCCTCTGCTGGGGGACATCACACGGCGACTTGGTTGGCTTTGGTGGGGAAACAACAGTTTACACAAGCTAAAAATGTAATCTTTCTGCACATGGAGCTCTTCTTTGTAAACCATGCTTTGATACACATCTGGGAGCCAGATAATAAACACTTCAGATAAATCACTGGAAGGTTTAGAGAGCTTTACGTGCTCTCTCAGGCTTTCAATTGTAGAGCAGAGGCCAGAAGTCAGCACTGATTATGCCTCAGTAGCAACTAACCATTATAAATATCAAAGTTGCACTCATTTGGCCAATTTCTTGGAGCTTTCTGTTCTGTTTCTGAAGAGCTCTCTTTAGACCTCTGCATCTTTTACTCTGTGGTACTTAGATACTTACACCCCATGCTTGAGTAGGGCTGGATATCCCACTGAGCCTTGAAACATCAAAAAAAGGACTGCCAGAACATTTCTTTCTCCTGTAAATCAAACAGACACCTCCATGATGCCCACAGGAAGTTTTCCCTGTGCTCAACCCATCATTCAGCCATGGCCTGTCCCAGAACTGGGACAACACCTGCAAGGTATTGTCACCTTGAAAGGAATCATTCACACAGCCCAAGCACTTGGAGTTTTAAGGTGTAGGGAAGTCCCAGTCAGCTGGAGCTGCCCAAGGAGATCAATATTTTTCAAGAAGTTTTCTTTGACACTTGGCTGAGGTGTAGTTTTGAAGTGATCTTCTCGTAAGAGTTACCACAGCTCTTAATTAACAACTGAGATTTTTCAGAAGGACATAAAATATGAGGTGGTGGACAATTTCCAACAGGGGTGAGCTTTGGAAAACCCTAGGTGGCAAAAAATGCAAGGACAATAATCACGTCCATCTCAGTATTGAAACACAAAAGGTGGCAAAAAATGACTTAAAATTTAAGTCATATTATCACAACTGAGTTCCCACCTCTAAGTTCTCAGGCTCACACTATTTTCTTCCAAAAACTGGTCAGCCATTGTCAGTATTCTTAACTTCTTAGTGGCAATCAAGTCTTTTGTTGAGATAAATGGTACTAACCAACTGGTAAAGAGAAAAAACATCATTATTTTTACCATCTAAATCCAGCAGTATTGTCCCAGGAGGCACCTGAAGTTTTGCTTACATAAATACTGTAGGCTTGAGCTCATGCTAAGATGATCTCAACAACATTTTAAGCTTTACCGGAATAACTTTTGTGTTATAACTTTATTCAGTCATTAAGACAGCAATAATTTAAGATAGAAAACAAAGAGGAAAAAATTGTCTTTGCACAAGTTATTCTATGAAGGACTGGAATATTAATGTTATTGGGTACATGAAACCCAGTGCAACCATGGAAACCATGGCATTGGATCCATTCAGGTTCCAAAGCTGAGCTGGGGCCTATGGTTGCTATGAGAGGATATAGCACACACCTCTCAGCAGTTCTGGTTAGAAAGTTCTATTGTGTGTCTGTCTACACTTCATCTCAGCATAAAGCTATTTGTGGAACTGAGGTTAAGGAGAGGGTTCTGAAATCTGAAAACATACCTTACAGATTAATTTAGGAAATCAGTTGCTCTTTCACAACAGTTTGGGGCTTATTTGTGACAATTTAACTGATATCTTCCCTTGTTTTGAAAAGATAAAAAAAGGATATAGTGAATTTGACTTGAAGAAGTTAGGGATTAATTTATATTCCAGGAGCATATACGTATCCTTTTCAAGCTCATCCTTAGCCTAGACATCCTACAGACAGCCTGCAGGAATTGGTGGTATAGAAACATCATGCTGGTTTATGGGGTTTTTTTAAATTTAATTGCAAAATTTTAAAGAAAAATATAAATGTAAGTCTTTTGAAACAATAAACTCAAAACTGTAGCTAGTATTTAATCTATTATCTTATCTAACTGCAAGAGCAATTACACTAGGAACAATAACGTGGCAAATAAAACTGTCTTGATGTCCAATAATAAAGTGTAAAAATCAAACACAAGTTTTCTAAAAGGTTTATGAACTCTCAGTTCAGGGAATGGCATCTGTAGCAGTGTGGGGTGGGAGAAAACTTTCTCTGTGAAAAACATGGAACTCACCTAAACCAACACCACACTTTCGTTTAAGGTGACTTATTAAGCCTTCAAAGCAGGTGATGATCCAGCTCCTCTGACAGCAGCTCCCCCACATCAATTTTCCATGCTCAAGGCGCTGTTCTCAGACCACCTCTTTTCTCTCAGCATCAGAACAGTACCCTACCCGAGCCATTCATATTCCAGCTCTCTGTGTCACTGTCTCATTTAAAACCACTTTTCCTACCTTGCAGGACCCGCTCTCTCTGGGAATATTGCGCCGTAGTTTGGTCTCCATAACATTCACCATCTGTCCCCTCTCCAAGCTGATGCCTCTGTTCCCCAAGACAAATTTTGCTGCTTCTACATATGCAGGATGCACCAGAAATACCAGAATATCCAACTTGAGAAAACTGAGCAGAGCTTTGAAGCTTCGCTCTTCTGAGTCCAGGTGCCTCCTTTAGTGTGCTTGAAGTGTTCAGCGGATGACGGTGATCATTTCTGGAAGTAATAGTCAGGAGCAGCCTTTCTGCTCAAGAAAGGCTTGGAATTGCTTCCAGCTTTACTGCTATCAGAAGGAGTTTTGATTCCTATTTCATTTTAAAGTCTATAAAAAAGCCACCCAGTTTCCTCCAAGCTGTCGCTGGCACATCTTGCTCGGTGTCACTCAGCGGCCCGGTGGCCACGGCTGAGCAGCTGGCAGGTGTTGCAGGTGTTGGATTGGTGCTGGTCAGTAGTTCACCTGAGGAGTGTTCAGCAGATGGACATGGCTCCCGTGGCACTCAGGCTGAGGAACACGCTCCAGAGAAATACTCTGTGACAACGTCAGAGCAGGCAAAAGCTGTTTACCTGAAGGTGTTCAAAACCATACACTCAGCACCAAAAACGCTTATTCTGTTGTGACAGTAACCAAAAATTACAGAACCTTGTAAATTCTTTACTTACATAGCAGATGGCAGAGCACTCTTCTTCCCTTGCTTTTTTCTTAGTGGACCATTATTTTGGAAGACCCAACTCCAAGGACAGTTTCCTGCTCTGTGCAAGACTCATGTGTCCTGCACAAGAAGCCAAAGTGGTTCAAATCTCTTTTGCACCAGAAAGGGCTTTATGGCAAGCCTGGTTCACAGAGAGTAGTGCCACATCCATGGAGGATGTCACATCTCCTTAGGAATTGTTTTCTAAAATTCCTCAGTGCCTCCTTTTTCATGTATGATTTTTCCAAATGTGATTGTAACACCTGCATCCTACTCCTGCATCACACTTTGCTCTTACCAAGCAAAACTATTGCTGCTTAAATGCTTTCATAAAAGTGCTTTTGGAAAAGTCTGTGTGAGAAATACCAGGCAAATGCTCAACTCCTGATTTACAAACGGTAGCAAATCCCTCAGCCTGAGCATTAATTTACAAAACAAACATTCTTAGGAAAAGCAGAAATTGTGAATGTGCAGGAGGCAGCAGGGAGGATGTCAGGGTTGGTGCCCTGGTTCAAACACCAGTACAGCCATGAACCACTGGAAAGACCAGGGGCCCTATTTTGGGCACACTTCTGTTGTTATCTCCAAGGATTCAGATTAAAGGGCTGCCAGGAATTATGAACCCATAATCCATACTGGTTTGTCGGATTTCTTAGCTTTGGGATAATGCACACCAGAATCCTCACTTTAAGCCAAGAACCAGACAGGTGTCTTGTGGATGGCAAGGAGCACCAAGGATCACTCTGCTCATTCAGGATCAGCCTTATTTCAGAGACAGCTCAGAAGCTTCTGTTTGCAGCTATAGCCTTAAGGTTTCAGAGTGTGAATTACTGTGGTGACATGATGAGGCAGAGAGAAATGGCAGTGACCTGCAAGCTACTGTTTGGAAGTGTGTTAACCCATTCCTACCCATAGCCATGAGCATTTCTCATGGCTGAAAGCACATTGTACAGATCTTTAGGTGCCCTGATTTAAGTCTTTGGAATTTGGGTCCATTGAGACACACAAGGAGAAATACATGAAAGGAGTAAAAATCAGGAACATAAAATTTAAACCAAGGGCTATTTTTAATATTCAAGTAGTTGTAATATTAGAGACTTTCTCTTACTTTCTACCCAAACCATGTTTCACACAAAACTGAGTAGCTCTCAAAAACTGCACTCATCTATCAATAAATTGAGAGAGAAGCTGCCATGTTTAGAGGAAGAACAAAGCTTAGGACTTCTGCATTAGTGCTTAGGCAGCATCAGAATCTCTCTTGGCTTTCTGATTTACTTGCTAAAATTCAGCAGACTTCCTCACAGCAGGAAGTAAATCTCCATTCTGGATGGCAAGATCTCCACTCTGCTGAAGTCACTTTTCCCTATGAGATACAAACTGAAAGAGGATTTAATCCTCTTCCAGCATTAGGCTTTTGCATCTAGTTGGGATTTGGCCATGCATTTATATTTTAATGTCTAAGTTCTAACACTCTTGGAAATCATGCATGTTCCAAACTCCCAATCAGTATGTAGGGATTGCAATTGTGATATCTGGTCTAGGTTCAGGTACTCCAAACTCTTATCCCTGCTATGCCCTATACATATCCTTAGGCCCTCAGAGCTACGTAGGCAATATGGAATATTAGTGAAAATAACTTAGAATTTTGGCCAACACGATCTTGGCCTATAGAGCATCTTATAAATGTGATATATTTACATGTGATAGCTTGATGTAATATATAAAACACATTAGCTCTTACTGTATTTAATAAATGCTGAGAGCTAGCAATATCAAGATAGATTTATAATTTCCCCATCCCTTGTTTTACCAGTGATAATCAAAAAAGACTACTTGATTTAGACCATTTAGCTGACTTCTTTTGTCATTTTGTAGTTAATTTTAGTATATTTTCCCTTACTTTTAACAAACTTGCATAGGTGCAGACTCACACACAAATCAAAAAGTTGCCTGACTGTTTATTGCATCTTTTTAGGAACATGTTGGTATATCTCTATTCTGGAAAACATTTCACAGTTCAGTGATGAAAAATTGTTTGCACTTCATTTGTGCATGTACTAATTTTAGATTAAGCAGGACCACATAAATCCTGCTGAAAAATGATGCAATTAAGCCAGACCTATTTGTAAAAAGGACAACATGTGGCTGTAATTATAATGGCAAAGCATTCGGTAACACATTGACTTATTAGTGCACTAAGAGGAGTTTGTGCAACATGCTGAGTAAGCCTTTACAGGAATAAATCTTAATATTCCCCCTAAAACCATTAAAAACCATCCTCTGTTGCATTTCTGATCAACTTCCAGGGTGATTTGCTTTTCCAGAATGGTCACTTTTGTTGTAAGAGTTGCAGTCAGTGTGTGCTGTGCCTACTGCTATGGTGGGAGTAGCTGTAGTTGCTCCTTTTGACTTTTTTCAGAGCAAAACTCTTGCCCAAGAGTGACTGGATGACTGGCACAAGCACCAAAACTCTCAAGTCTATCTATTTAGGTGACCAATAATCTGTAAAGATTTATAGAGCTCATACTTCACGATGCTGTTGCAGTTTAAATGAGGATTTTGATTTCTCAGCACATTTCTAAACCCTTGGCAGCCCCTGAGAGCGATCGGTGCCTTTGCCAACAAAACCTGTGGTAAAAACTGACAATACACTCCTTGTCCTTATCCATGACCACAAAGACTGTGTCCACTATGATGCCAAGGAAGGGAACAAGCTAAGTTTAAGACCATTTTTAGCTGTTTAGAGCCAAATTCAATTTGCCATCTGTACTTCAGCAGTAGAAATCTGCACTGTTCTGCAAGCATCCCTCTCTTCCTGCTGCTCACAGGTCACACTGTCCCTTGTGGTGACATATATGGGAAGGATTTTGTGCTCTTGGGACACACCTGTGAGGGCAAGCAGGACAGAAGTGTCCTAGGCCATCCCATCCAGGACACGTTCCCTGGGACAGGGACCAGCAGTGAAGCAAGTTTCTAATTCTCACATTCAGCAAAAGCCCCTGTAAGCTCAGCTCCACAAAGTGTGGACTGAAGGTGAGTTGGGGCTCAAATACAGGCTCAGGTCCTCATTTGAAGTGCAATACACACGTACCTAAACCCCTGTACAGGGCTTTTTGGACAGTTATCCTTCTATCACCTCCTCCACATTCAAATGTTTGTGTGTGGTGGGTGCAGAGGGAGATGTGAGAATCTCAGGACCCAATGCCACCAGGCTGGCCAGAGATGGGAATGCTCTTTCTAGCCCAGACATGGAAGTCTGGCTGCCACATGTGAGAAAGAATTAATTTATTGTTAACATTTCTTTCTCAAATTCTTCTTAAGGATGCTGTGGATGATAATCTGGGAGAATGATAAAGTTTTGCCAATCACATGTGGAGCATTTAAAGGTAAAAGAAATCAGTGTAAATATTTTTTTTACTTCTAATCCCCAGTCTTTCTGGTTTGCTGCTTTATTCTTCAACATAACAGGAAAAGCTTATTTTCAGAGTTGTATGCCTTGCCCTGAAGTAGATCAGAGAGCCCCTCTCATCTCCAAAGGGCTCATTTCCTTCAGAATTAAGACACTGAGTCAGTTGTTTCTTCAGTTTCAGTGACCTTTCTTCCCCTACTAGCTGGGGGGCTTGGTTCTTTCACAGGAGAACACGTAATATAAACATAATCAGCCCTCTCCCATCACGGAACTCTTCAGCAGGAGATTTCTTACTCTGATATATTTTTTTTTCTGATATGCTCCAGCTAAAGATCCATAAAAAGGAAAAAAAAATATGAAGGGACCTTAAGTGCTAACATCCATTGAAACATTACTTAAAGTGCACCTGTGTCTTGTCATTTCAAAATTAATATAAGGCAAGTTATGTGATCCCTTTTGGTAATTAATTCAGCCCTCTCGGATTCCCCTTTCTCCTCATGTTTATTAGCACAGAAAATCCTCATGCAGGCAAACAGACAAAATAGCCACAGGATTCCTGTGTGGAGCAAAGCACTTGGAGGAGGAGAAAGGGGCAAAGCTCTGCCTTGGTGATTAAAACACCTGAGTGCCTGAAGCATTCAGGTGTGGGGAAAATGTTGCTGAAGTGATGCAAGCCTTTAAAAATGCCACCACAATTTGCCTGGAAATTCAAAATCCTCATTAGTTGTATGAATAATTTATCAGCTGCTCCACCAGGCAGGGAAGGGACACTTGTGTTGTGTACTTGACTAGCAATGAGGTTGGTTACCAGAAGCAAAAAGTTTCTGAGAAATGGAAATTTGCTCACAAACTCTGGTCATTCCTTGCCAGAACTTTTACAAAGATATCATAAAGAGACCAGTCACAGAGGCACAGGGTACCCCTTCCAAGGACTGATCAAAGTAGTTAATGCACTTTAAAGAGTTGCACTGACTTTCATCCACCTCTTATTTGGTCTAAATAACGGGTATGACGTGTGCAGAATTAAAAAAAATAAGTTTAAAAAATCCAGTATTAGTAGCTAAGCATTCTCAAAAATGTATTTTAAATTAACTTGAGGAAGTTTGAAAGTACTGTAAGGAATAAATGTTGCTTTTAATCTTTCAAAGCCCAAACTGTAGTGTTCCTGTTATCTGCTCCTGCCAAGTGTAAGAAGCATACAGGTCTTTAGGCACCCAGCAGCGATTCTTGGAAGGGCAATGAAAGAGGGAATGGCAAAAGCCTGCCAAAAGGAAAATCAAAGCCATACCTGCAAGCTGCAGTACAGTTCTAGGAATCCCTTCTGACTTTTTTTTTCATGTGTTTGAAACTGAAACTTTTCAACATGTTGGTGAGGCTCTTTAAAATAATTTTTACTTCTGAAAAACCTAAACAACTTGGAGACATGGGGGAGAGGAAGAAAGAGGAGGCAGAGATGGGGTTAAACAAAAAATAAATGGGAAGAAAAAGGGAAGAAGCGGCATTAAATGGAACTGAATTGTCCCAAAGCAGCCTCTTCAGAGGAAAGGAGCCCTAAAATGCAGGAAATCTGTCTAACCCCCTAACTATTCCCACTCAAGCTGCCCTGAAGTCACAGATGTTACTGATTCAGTTAGATAGCAATTCCAAGCTCCCAAAACAGATTCCAAGTGAGAAAATAGGAAAAGTCCTTGGTTGCTATTAGATACGCATTCTGAAGTAAAAAGAAGTATGAGCAGGGAGGAATTTGTGGCCTGGATTAGGAGTTCCACAGTAATTAAAGAGCAATGACAAATGGGGTCTGGGCTGACCTATTGAACGGGAAGCCGCAGGGCTGGGAGCTCAGGCTGCAGTGAAAATTCCTAGGGAAATGTGTCAGGGCTTTTTCCTGCTGTGATTTACTGACATGTTTAACAGGAATGAAACCCATACAGGTCTCTGCAAATGTAACAAGGGCCTACAGAGATTAGATGAAAAAGTGGAGAATTTAGAAGGGCATGCTAAAAGCCTTGTAAATGATGTATTTAACTGTGCAATTAAATTCTATGTCGGGGTAATAATTTATGGCATTGTTGCTAAAAACCCAGAGGAAAGTTATCTCTTACTAAGAGACTGAGGACATATCCCTCCAATGTGCCCAGCAGCCTTCAAAATTTTAACAATTGCATTAACAACATGGGAAGGAAAAAAGGCACTGCCTATAACCTGTGAGAGTAACAGTAAAATAAATAGAACTCTAAGTCCTGTCACTAAGGGCTCCAAATGAAGGAACGAGCAGGTCCCCAGGTGGGTGATGCAGGTAATGCAAATTTTTCTTGTGATGGCCATCAGAAGTTGTCCCCACCTGGGGAGAGCAGGTGGATGAAGAGGAGATGTTAAGCAAGGCCAGGCAGAAGGGGAGTTGAAAGAGCTGATGACAAAATCTGGGATCCTGTCATCCCAGTCCTGGGGTACACAGGGCTTGGGCTGGTGCTGGCCAGGCAGCAGGACCTGAGTAGTGACCCCATCCCATCCCATCCCATNCTGCCAGGGGAATTACTGAACTCCTCTCTTGGGAAGCAGAGATGAGCATCCTCTCTGGACACAGCCCTGAGACAAGTCCTCCCTGTGCTTTGAGGGCCAAAGCTCTGCTCCAGGCCATGCTGCTGGGTCCACAACCCCAGCCTGCCCTAAATTCATTTCCATTCCTCCCCACTCAATAGCTGAAGAGGTTTCCTTTTCAAGATGTTTTGTGTTGTTTTGTACATTAAGTTTTTGTTTTGTTTTCACAAAAGGCTGTTCCCAAGCTCTGGTTGCCTGCCCTGGCAATTAGCTAGATTCACTGTCCAATTGGAATAAACACCTGGCAACATAATGATCCTCCCTCACAACAAAGCAAATTAATATCATCAGCCAATAATAAATCAAGTGGCAGAATCAAGCCCCTTCCACCCAGCTCCCAATCCCATGCCATCAGGCCTCCTCTAAAGCTGTTGCATGCAGATGGTTTTTTACATCAGGCCAGAAGGGTCGGTAATGTTTGGGCTGTTTGACACCATTGGGGCTGGGGACAGGCTCCAGAGCCAGCAGGCATCTGCAAAATGTGCTGTTGGCAGCTCTTGCCATCCACAGTCAGGGTCTCTCAACTGGAGTGAGCCCAGCCCTGCATCACCACACAGTGATGCAGCACTTGCAACTCCTTCAAAGTGGTGGAGGGTGGTTTCAGGGAAGCTGGAGGATCACAAGGACACAGACACGAGCACACACCATCCTCCAACTTCAGCACCTCTTTAGCCATCTCTAAGGTGGTTTAACTTTACCTAATTATTTCTCAGGTATGTTTGAAATGGAGAATTCAAAATCTTGCATACAAATAATTCCCTGAGTGTCAAAATCAGCAACACTTCTCTTCCTGAGATTATTCTTATCAGATGATATTTAATCTGCAAAAATATCAACACAAGGCAACTGCATTTCTATCAATAACACCAGCATTTGCAATACTGCTGTATCAGTAACACTATTAGCTCAACCACACCAAAACCCAACACAAACCTGTACAGTAACAGCTTTGAATAACAATGACATTAATCAAAATGATGCCTAGTGAACCAAAAGGCTCTGTAGATTTTTAGACAGCTGTGGTTAGAAAGCTTAGCTGAATTCAGCTAAACTGAATTTAGCCAGGTTGGGCAGGGCTTTGAGTAATCTGGTCTAGTGGGAGGTGTCTCTGCCCAAGGCAGGGGGTTGGAAAAAATTATCTCTAAGGTCCCTTCCAACCCAAACCATTCCAGGATCCTGTAATTCCTTTGAGGAGAAAGTGGGGCTGAACTGGCAGCATGTCTTTCCTGCACCACTGAGGCAGCAGGCTGGGGCTCAGAGGAGGAAATTTCTGTGTGACTGATACTGCAGCAGATAAGTCATGATTCCCTTGACAAATAAAGAGTTAACTCCTGCTTAGGAAAAATAGGTTGGATTACAGATATGTAGGGGCTGAGTTTCAGGCTGCATTGCCAGGAGATGAACAGCACCAGAGCTAAATAATCCTGGACACTTTCTATGGGCAAGGCAGCCTCTGGAATGTATTGTTTCCTTGAAGGCAGCAAAGATGAGGTGACAAAAGGAAGAAAAATGGATGGAAAATGAAGCAAATATCCTTGACTAATGAAAGACACGAGGGCTAGCAAACTTCAAATGATTCATGGTTGGGTATGTGAGAACCCACGTAATATAAATGCATTTTTTAAAAAATTCTGACCAAAATATTCCCTGTGCTTGAATTGAGTCTTATGCTACCTTCCTCTCTCTCATCAAATTCCCAGTTTTCAGATTAGGGGATGTAAAGCAGGTCTTTCAGCAGGGGTGTGCCATCCCTTGCCATCCCATGGGCACGTGACTTCATGGTTAAGGGAAGCAGTTTTATCCTAATCCAGGTGAGTTTCTTCCCTTGTCCTTAGGCACAGCAGAGCGGATATCTGACAGCTCCTTGAGTGTCAGTAACACCTTCTTAAAAATTGATGTGCAATAAGAGTTGGATTTCTGGAGGGGGAAGTGGTGCCAGGATAATCAGTTTGAATCCCTCTAATTGAAAGCTCAAAGCAAAATTCAAGCAAAGGCAAGGAGAGTCCACAGCACATGGACAGCCATTAACATAATGAGAGGAAACACGAAGGCTGCAGAGAGAAATAATGGAGAAATAATCTGGACCTAAGATACATTGAGGGCACACATCTATGGAGCTGTTCTTCACTGGCAAAGGGGAAATGCATTTTCATAGAATTATAGAATGACTTGGATGGGAAGGGTCCAAGTTCATCTTGTTCCAACCCCCTGCTGTGGACAGAGACACCTTCCACTATCCCAAATTTCTCCAAGCCCCATCCAACCTGGCTTTGAATTTTTCAAAGGATGAGTCATCCTTCCACAGCTTCTCTGGGCAACCTGTGGCAGGGCCTCACCACCCTCACAGGGAAGAATTTCTTCCTACTATCTTATCCAACCCTACTCTCTGTCAATTTAATTTCAATAATTGCAGACATCTTTAGCACGGACCCATGATAGTGAGAGTTTCAGATCTGTGCTCATGCCTCTGGAAAACTCAGTGTACCCAAAGTCATGCTCAAGCAGTTAGTCAAATCCTGAAGCTGGAAAATGTCACTGGGATGTCCCAGAGCAAACTGAGATCCGAAATATCTTGTGGGATACACAAGTGGAGAGCACAAAGTGGTTCCTCCATCCCTTCAGGTGAGGAAATGGACTGTGCAGTGAAGCAGTGCAATGATGAATCTTTCCCATCTATTACAAAGGGATTCAACATCTACTCACATACAGAGGAAAATGCAATTTTCTGAACATAGAGCTTGAAACTTGCCATGATTTTTGGCCCTTTTTGCCAAACAGGCTGATTCAAGTTGTGAGTCAGGTATTGTTAATTCAAGAAGTATTACTGAATGTATTTTATGTCAATTTAATAAGTTATTAATAACTATTGGGTGACCTTTCATAAATTAGTTAGCACTGCCCCAGAAGATAGTTTGGGATGTACAGAATGATTTACATAACAGATCTTGTCATGCCTCTGTCTTCTCTGCTTCTTTTCATTTATTCATGTGTAGAGCCAGGCAGATAATGGAAAAAGTAATTAATAGATTTGGCTTGAAAAATGTTTTGATATTAGCGTATATTTTATTAATACAAACTATCTGTCCAAACTCCAGGAGCTGGATGAATAATGGGCAGAAAAAATTTCGCTTACTGCAGGTACAGCATGAAATTTATTGCATCAATCTTCTGACAGTTACCTTTTAACCAGATTTAGCAAGGTGGATAAACCAAACAAAATACAGGAGAAAAAATGAAGAAGAAGGCAAACATACCTGACTGCTTGCTCTCACAAAAAGGGCGGACTGCTGCTAGAAAGCCAAATTCCCAGCTGGAGAATGATCCCTGGCTGGGGACCAGGTCATCCACACAGAGATATGCAAGAGACGAGACACAGCAAGGTTGGCTGGGAGTTCCCTGATGGCAGCAGTGATTTACCTGCAGTCCTGCAGGTATCAGGATGGCCTGAGGCACCAATTCCACAGACTTGCACAGGAGGCAGGAGTCAGCAGGGAGAGCTGGCTGTGGCTTGTGCCTTTCCAACCAGGTAATTTGTCCTGTGGAACAAAGAGACTCAGAATACAGAATAAGGGAATAAATAGGAGGAAGCTGACACTGTTAGTGGTTATTTATCACCTATTTACTAGCAGGCAATGTCTGACCTGCAGGCTATACCAAAGAAACATCCTCAGCTAACTCCTAAATTATCAATGGCTTCTACTCCTGCCACTGAACTCCAGAAATCTCTGCCTGGCACCAGCCAGCCTTGGAATCAGGTTAGCTTCTTGGCTGCTGCTGAGGAAGTCACTGTGTCTGATGACAATGAGTTTTGAAACCAGAAAGTGCATCAATAAATATGATGGGCTGCCTGAGCATCTTGAGTGCCTGCATCATATAATTGGGGTTCAGGTACCCAGCAAAAGAGACACACTGCTCTTTTAGAATAATCCTTTAAAACAAATAAAGATACTGTCACTTGACAACTACAGATTTATGGGAATACCAAAAATACAATAGTCATGGAAGAGCCTCTCTTTAGGCTGGCAGTTGAGGTCCAATGTCCTGCTCAGAGACATTTAGAATTCTTGCAACCTAATAAAAGGGCTGGCGAGGTGCATCAGGTCCTGGTTACATTTTACTTTTACCCTGGTGCCCTTGTGACTGCCAACTTTCTTCATAGAATCATAGAATAGCTTGGGTTGGAAGGGATGTTTTGAGTTCATCTAGTCTAATCCCCAGCCATGGGCAGGGACATCTTCCACTAGACCAAGTTGCTCCAAGACCTATCCAATATGACTGACTTTCAGGGATGGGGCAGCCACAGCTTCTCTGGTAAACAAGTTCCAATGCCTCACCACCCTCATAGTAAAATACATCTTCCTTATATCTAATCTAAATCAACCCTCTTTTAGTTTAAAATCATCACCACTTATCCTATTGACAAGGTTCCCTCTTCTCCCCTGCCTTTCCAAAACTGTCCTTCCCTAGGCAAATTTGTGTTTTTCAAGGTCCCAGGCTGTTTTCCTGGGGTGTCTGTATAGCCTAAGCTATACAAACAGAAAGAGAGCTCATTTGATCTAAACCAGAGCACAAGGGAGTGTGACAAACAAGCAGCAGGACAAGAGGCAGACTGTGAAACCAAAGCAAATAAAATAAGGTCACATAGCTGCATAATTGAGCCAGTCCCTGTTTCCAAATCTTATCAAGGGTCTACTTCCTGATGTTATTACAGGGAATTGCAGCTAGTGATGCCAACCTACACACCACAGCTATAGGCACAGCAGAAACTTGTTCATGGAGAGGCCCCTGGAAAAGGACATGAGGTGGCTAGAGGACTTCTGGAGCCAGGCTTCAAAGTGCCCATGAATGCTGTATCTGGTCTGATACTTAAACCAGAGTTGGATCAGTTCCGCAGGGGCACATCTGCAGGACTCCAGCTCTTAGGAAGAAACACCTTTTGATAAGGTCCTCAAACTGTCAGCTGTCCTGCAAACTCTTCAGGTTCCAAGTTTTCAGCAGTTCTGCTTCCTGGGCTGTGTACATATTAAGACAGATGCTGTTCAGGGAAGAAAGGGAAGTGGTGATCTGCAGGTAATCTCTCCACATGAGCACTGCGGACGAACCCTGGGAAAATATCTACAGACAGCATGACATGGGTCAAATTCTGCTGATAAATGATCACAACAAATACAAGGATCATTTTTCATGACAACTGGGGGCTGTTTTGCAAGGGAAAAGGTCTTTTGAGATCCATTGCAGAACTTCACAGAGCAACTTATTTGTTATTACCAGAGTGAGTCAATTTTTTGTAGTGCGTTGCTGATTCAAGGCCAGAACTTTGCTAACCCTAAGTGTAGTATGATTAATAACCTCTTACTCCAACAAATTGCTGGTTTGTACTCTTCAACAGACCCCTCCTTTCGCAAACCTTGGTCTAATGTTTACTGCAGAGTTTTGTAGTTTGCATAGGATTCTGCTTCAGGGAAATTGCGTTTCAGGTTTCCATATCATTTCAACACAACCAAAAGAGAAAATCTGATTTTCTTTTAATTCAGCATAGATCACATTTCAAGTATCACCAAGAAAGAAACCTCCCACAACTCACTTTGTGATTTATGACTACTCCTTTCAGAACAATTACTATTTATACATTCATTTATTGTGTCTCTTGGTGTCATATCTTTGGCAAAGTCATTGGACAGCGTAGTGTGTCCCAATTCTCCCTCCATCAGAAAACATTTAGCAGAACTGCCTTTTAATAATGATACTGCCTTTTAATTTTTCGAAATGAGAATGTGGATTGTACCACTTTACTCAACTTTTCCTTTGATTAATGGGAACGCACTTCTGCATACTGAGACCAGGGCAGCAAGCTTGCTGGCCTGAAACAATTCCAACAGAAAGTTCCAAGTATAAAAAAAATGAGGTAACTTGGAATGTATTGTTTTAAGGTAGATTCAGGGTGAATTGAAAGATAAGACAGTGAAAAGGTACAGGAAGAAATTCTGTTGGAAACAAGGATGTTTACAAGAACCAAGTCAGTGCCTGGACATACTTATTGCTTGGATAGGAAGAGATGAAAAGAAATAGTCTGCTGATAATTGTAATAGATGATCCTGCTTCCCTGCTGTCTTCCATCATAAACAAATGGCATAAGCCAACAGTTAAACATCATATATTTTAATTAGTATTTAAAGCACTTAGTTATCTATGTACTGAGTAACTGGAACAAAACTTTGTCAGGCTGGAATGCAAAAGGGGGAGTTTAGCAAGGAAAAGCAATCTGATCTGTGCTCAGTGCTGTGGCCTCCCTTCAGATACCTAAACCCTTACATGCCAAATTCCAGCTGACATTTCCAAAGGAAAAATAAAATGAATGGAGAACAAAAACAACTGATATGAAGTAAATAACTCCTTGGTCCTTGACGTTTCAATGATACATGTATGGGGCAAGGAGAGCTGCACACTGGCACTAAAGCTGTGCCTGCACAATTGCTTTGGTCAAGGAATGCATGAACTGATTGCTAAATGCTGACAAACTTCTCCAGCATATTCATTATTCAAAGTATGAGGTATTAGACACTTAAATTTTTTTAAAACCATTGCCTACTTGTGAAATATTTGTTAGCATCATCAGTATCCAAGTATTCTAATTATGATTTTTTTGGGAGGTGGTGTAGGATTATGTGGACCTCTTGTTACATGAGCTTAACTTGGTCATAAATGTTTGTAATACCTGATGAATACCACAGGTGTGAAATAAGCCCTGCTTGACAGCAACACAACTGTCAATCCACTACAGTTTAAGCTTATTAGGAAGGTGGCTTTAGGCCCAAAATGTGCCCTAACTGTGATGTTTTGGAAGATGAGCCCAATGCACTGCATGGTGATGGGGGCTCATTGACCTACAGTGATTGTAAAGATTGTAAGATTAGTGTTTCCGGGAAACTGAACCCATAATATTGAGGAATTGAGACTTTTGATTAACAACCAAACTGGAAGGTCAACCTGACTTCATGAAGATAAAGTGAAGTTTTAGTAGAACTGAAGCCAAGAGGGAGCTCACCAGTGGCGACTGCTGACGCAGGATTCATCTCCACAGGCTGCCTAAGGAGAGAAATCCAGTGGCATTTATAGTCTCCTCATCCTTTAATCTCCTTGGGATCCAAGCAAACAACTGTGTGCATGGCTTAGAGGGGTAAATTGGAACAGGGTCCTGTGGCATTTCCTATGAAAATGAAAGAAAATTTTAAAATCTGAGGAACTTTTTGCTCTCCAAAAGCAAAGCCAACAATTAATGGTATGCTATAATGAACACAATTTCCTGAAGTTTAGAATAATGTGAAAAGAACATGAAAAGAAGAACGTGAAATTGCACCTCTGGGTTAATGATGCTTATTTTGCTGTCTGCTCTGGGGAACCATGCATGGCCCTCTTCTAGGGACAGGGTACATGCCAAAGAAAGGTGATTTAGGGATACTCAGTTACCGTGCTGCCCTTTAATTGAAGCACAGCTTCCCCTTTATCTTCTGAGGAGTGGACAGGAACCACAGCCAAGCACAGAGTCATCTCTGCCTCCCCCAGAGTGGGTGCACTCCCCTTTTTGAAGAGAAAGCTTTCCAAATGCTCCCAACACCAACAGCCTGCAGGGAGGCATTCAGTGTTCTCCCAGGAACCAACATCCTCTTTCTCACACCCACTGCTCTGAGTCTGGACACACACCCTGCATTCCTCATGCTTGGAACTCCAGTGGGGCACAGTGGTGCTCTCAGCACTGCCCCATGGCTGCTGGGAATTGCCTTTGGGGGTGGATGATTTCATTCTGACCAGATTGCCTATCTCTGCTGGCCATGGGGAGCCTCCCTAACCAACAGCCACGTTTCCAACGATCCTGGAAAAACCTTGTACTGCACTTCTGGTGCAAGGCTGCTCTGAACAGCTTGCCCAGTTGTAGAGTTACTGCAAACATTTACACATGTAATTTTATTGCAAGAACAGACACAACTGTGACTTCATTGATTGCTTTCCTAGTTATGGAAATGTTTCACTGCTTTAAACCCCTGCAACCTCCCCAGCTCGATCATGCTCCATTTAGAGCTGTTCTAATATTAGCAGACCTTTGTTTCCACAACCTGGATTTTCCATATTTTCATCTCTACGACCAAGAAAGCTCATGGCCAAATAACAATGAGCTCATCTCAAATGCTTAAGCAGCCAGTGCCAGGTGAACAAATTGTCTATTATTAGACTCTTTCATGCTCTAAGAGCTTTTGTTCCCTACTTGCCTGAGTTAACACCTGCTGTTGCAATGTATATCAACTTTCAGAACATCATTCCCAGTAACAACAGAATGTAAAAATGTATTCAGGGATTGCTCAAACAGAAAGTGATTAAGTTTTGTAGAGGGAGCTTTGTCAAGCACAAAAACATAAAAAAATAAGGCGTGTGGTGATGGGACTGGAGTAATTATGAATACAAATCAAAAATCTTCACTGAATCAACACAATAAAAGGTTAGACATTGAGTTGCAGGGAATTCATTCAGCAGCATTCAGGAAAACACTAATAGTTGTGAGAAATGAATTTGTATTAGTAGTAGTAGTAATAGGAATTTTTTTCCTTCAGTGAGTTTCACACAAATATAGAGTGTTTGACTGGTGTGTGAAAGCGTTGATGGGATTGTGTGGGTTGGGCATATGGAAAAGGTGTAACCCAAACCCAGCAGCTTAAAAAACACATATATAGATATTTAAAAATATTTAGTAGTGTGATCCAAATGTTAGAGAAGGAAATCATAATTAACAGGTTATAAGGTATGTTATGAGGAGGTCTGGCTTTTACTGGAGCAAGAACAGTCATGGCTCATGGTACAGAAATGGACTACTGTTCATATGTGGGATGGCTTTTTTTTCTTTGTACATTTTTCTTCTGTTCAGAAAATCAAATTTAAATGGTTGCTTTTACAGGCGTGAAATAGAGCTGGAGAGAGCAGCATGACCTGGGAGAGGAGGCTCAGCAACCACCTGGAGTGGGCAAAATTCTTGCCCATGGCTGAATGGGTTCCCCCTCTCACCAAATGAGATGTCCATTTATAACAAAATTCCCCATTATCCCCTTCTCACCTGCCACATCTATTTAGATTGTAAATGTTCCAGGCCAGGAACTGTCTCTCACTGTGTGTTCATCCCTTGCACAGCACGGGATGGCTCCAGGCTGTGTTGGGCTGTTATAGGATTGTGCTGCACACAGAAAAGTACACAGAGATCCATGGACAGTGGAACCCCAAAAGTATTTGTTACCTCATTTTACTCTGCAATAAATTCTGACCTTGGTTTAGTATTGCTATTGAAAAGAGCGTAAGGCCAGTTCCCAGAAAAGCATTGTCCAGGCATTGTATCCCTTATTAAATATTTAAATAGCAGGTAAGCTTCTCTTACAAATAACCCCAAAAATATTCCCTATACAGAAGGCAGTTTTTCCTAACAAATCTTGCTTCACTCTTCCTTCCAAAATCATACAGTATAAGCAGCTGCATCCACTGCACCTCCATGAGACACAGATATGTACCATGATACTTGCACAGAAAGTCTGCTGTGGTTCTGGTTGCACTTGGATTTTTAAATGTTCAAATCAGAATAGAGGGGATAGAGGATTATTGACTTTCCTTGCTGCTTATTTAATACATATGACCTGTCACCAGTTAAAAATTCTGAAAAAAGTATTACTTACAAGAAAGAGGAGGACTCAGAGCAGTCTCTGCTAAGGAAGGAATTGCTCTGCAGAAGTAGTTAGTCAAAATACATCTGTTAAAACAGGAAAAAATCAACAGCAAAGTTACTTAAACATGTACACCACATTCAAATCCGAGGAAAAAAACGTTATTTTTGGACCGTAACTATGGTAAGGGTACATTAGATCCTCTGCTACACTGCTAATAATGAATAAGAAATCTGGAGGCAGAAAGTGAAGTGTTCATCAGAGTTGTTTTAACTTGCTGTGTGATACCCACAGCTAATCCCTGTGCACGTGCCTTGGCTGTCCCTTGCGTCCCTGGGCAGACCCAGGGCAGGAGAGGCAGATCCACCACAATGACTGGTGTCCTCCAGGGACATTCTCTGCTTCAGGTTGTTCCAGTGCCTTTGCACCACCTTTGTCCTGTCAAGAGATGAAAACCAGCTATGGGTTTGAGGGGGCAATAGGTCAAAACCATCCCCTTTCTTCAGAACTGAGCAAAGATTAGTCCACAAAGAAATCACCAGCTTGGACTTTCAGCAGGAAAATGCTCTGTTCTGATTTCACAAAAGGCTACTCAAAATGTTGTATTTTAACTTCAATAAATATGCATAATCATGGAAACATTAAGGTTGGAAAAGACCCCTCAGATCATGAAGTACAATCATTGCCCCAACCCTTCCGTTCGCCAGTTATGGCCACATGTCTTAACAAACGTAAACGTTGAAACACCAAAAATCCCTAAGTAATAAAAACCCAGAATACTAAGGAACCAAACAAGTCAGTAGAACTCAAATAGGGGAAAAGAAAAAGGAAGAAGTTTCACTTAGGCAGGCCAAGGTCTTCCTGATCTATGATGTTTATTTGAGAGCTCTCACAATATAAAAAAATTTGGGAAACACAATCACCCCTATGAAAGTCTGGTGAGTACATGACACACAGCCTTGCTGTAAGACACAATACTCCCTATTTCATATGCAAGATTTATTCTGAGCATTTGTTATTACACCTCTGAACATAAACATAAAACACATATGAAAGATAACAGGCAGGACAATTCACTCCTATAGATCATCCAGAACACATCTGACATGATCTCTTGTGTCAGATGGCCAAGCACATCTCTCTTAAAAGATCTTATGTATCCATCAGCATAAAAAAGACGTTTCTGCCTCTGGTGTTGCACGCTGGTATCACAGGACTGCTGTAAAATAGGTTCAGGGGGCTCATGAATCTGCCTCAGCCACCAAAGATAAACAAATCTGGAACTCATTAGTCTTCACACGGCAGTGTTTTGGCACACAGAGGAAAAGGAGTTATCAAGACTAAATTCAGAAAGGTTGATATATGTATCTACATCTCAAAATGTCTGTTAAACTGCCAACATGCTTCACATAGTCCCTGTGAGGTTTGTATTTTTTCCTGCATTGTTTAAGCTGTCAAATGTTAATGTGTTTCTGGCTTAATTTATTACACTGATATGACAAGTTATGAGCAAATGTATTCTTGTTTACTACTGTTAATATTTTGGTTATACTCATTAAGAGCAGTTTTAAGATTAGTCTTTTTTGTTATTTTGCTTAGTGGAAAAGAAGTAAAAGTCTTCACTGAGGACTGCATCCCACTGCTGCTTCCAGCACAGGCTTCAAACTGGAGTGCTCCAATTAACAATTAAATCATCACCACAGATCATGACAAATCCTAATGAAAGGGTGTCCCAGAGCCTGCCTGATGGATGAACTGCCCTGCTGCATATGAGATCTCTCCTGATTGTGAGAGATGGACATTTCCACTAAGTGAAATTCCAGAATGTGCTCCTAAACAGGTAGAGTGCTTTTCTTCACTAACAGGAAGCCAAGATACATATAATTTTCTTTAATTCTAGCAGGGTCCCCCTCTCTGACTTCAGGGATGGCACAAAGTATTTCCCAGCCTGTCTTCTGCAGGGTCCAGTAGCTTTTTGTCATATTTAAGCTTCTTTAGCTCCTGAGTTTCCTAAGTGAGAGCCAGTTTCATTGGAAAGGCAATGGAGCAGTCATGGTACAAGTGCCATGCTCTGGTGAAAATGTGAGAAAGAACTGGCTGGGGTGCACAGCACAGGGTCAGTGCATTCCCTAGGAACACCTGGAGATGAGCTACAATCATCTCTATACATAAAAGGCACTGTGATGAGCATGAACAATGTCAGGCTGTTATTCCCACAGCATGATGCAATATGACACAGCTCAGTCCCAAACTCTATTGTGACACAAATTTAGAAGCAGACTTGGATGAAGATACGGGATTCTGGCATGGGAATTATTTTAATATTCTGGAGTTTGTTTTCATTCTGATTTGGAAGGAGAAGAAGGAAATCTAGAAGGTTTGAAAAATTATCAGGCAATTTGGATAAGTCTCCAATTAAAATTCCACTTGGTTGCATAATACAGAGACAGGAACTTGGAAGTCCCAGATGAATGGGAGTCTCAGTGCCTGGGAGCCAATGCTCCTGGCTTTCCATGCATGCACAGAGCCCAGAGCTGCAGCAATCTGCTCAATGGGCTGTCAAGTTGCCCATCAGCTGAAACTCCAATGCCTCTTCCACTCTACATTTAAGCAGCTACAAATCCTGCTCAGATCCTCACAAGACAGTGTACAAGTAACTTGCTAGGAAATCCACATCTGTCTGGGCGGGAGCAAGATCCTTGACAAATATGGTCTCTCTAACTTGAGGGCACGCCTGTTTATGTCCAGAAACAAAAGTACAAAATTTCATTATAAATTTCAGTGATTAAAGCACATCCAAAACAACAGGAGCATTTCTGTTACCTTCAGTTGCCTTTGGGCCCAAGGGCTACATCTATAGCATCTTGCAGTATTTACTACATATTGCAAAATTCATTGCAATAGAGGTAAATTGCCTACAAAGCCTTAGCTCAGAAGTATTTCCTTATCTGGCAGGGTTTTTTAGTAGTCAAGTTGAGATTTTTCTCTTTCAGTAGCTGAATGAGGCAGATGGTTTGATTCAGTGTGGCTACAGAAAGAGAGCCAAGGCAGTTCTGGGGCTATGTGTGCAAAGCCTTCACATCAGGGCTCAAGAACAGAGCTGCTGCAACATTCAGTGATGAAGAATGTGGCAAAGTGCAAGCATCAAGCAATTATTGGAATGACTTCTGCAGAGACAGCTCACCTGGACCTAGTGGCCTGGTGGGTTCTCACATGGGGTTCTCACATCCGTACCTCACGTGGTTCATGGGGGTACAGAGAGGAGGGTTCTGAACTTGGCCACTTCTTCTCTTGCATTATCAGGAATGTGCTTAAATGTGTGGGCTTTAATAACATGTAATGCCTTGTGATTGTGTTCCTCCAGAATATCTCTGAATGTACTTATCCCTAGCACACCAAGAATGGCATAGAAGGATTTTTTATAGCATTTCCTCAGGTAAAGAACAGCAGATGAACTCCAGGCCTTGCTCCTGTCCATATGTGACACAGAAATAATGAGGACATCGTTTTGATTGAAGGGACTTATTTTTCCACAGGCTGTGGTCCCCTTTTGGAAACACATAAACAAGAACTCCATTCTGACCTGTTGCTACACTCCTACATCTTCCACTATTCTAGCACTGCCTATATATTTAATTACATTTCACTGTATCAGCAATCCTGTATATACTTTTCTTATCAGTTACCAGATGCAGATAATATATATATATTTATTTATTTTCAATTTTCTGGCATGCAGTCTAAAACAGAATCAAGTTTCTTGTTGCTACAAGCCAGTCCAGGCACCCTGAGAAAACACGCCAATTGACAGAGGTAATTTCTATTTTGTTTGCAATGGATACACAAATTTGATCTCCTTCACATACTTTTGCCTGGAAGCAAAGAGGTATCCCAATGTTCAGGTAACCCAGATTTCAAGATTAGGATGATGAGATAATCAGGCTACAGATCTTTGCTTGCTTTACCTTGAGAGGCACCACTCTCTTCTCAATATTTTACAGTAAGTACTTGGTACAGCTTTCATTCATTTTCACTTCACCACCATTGTGTGAGCTGGCCTCCAATGCTGACATTCCTTCTGCCTAAGCATGCTTTCTCCCTTTATTTTTTTGTTGTTATGCTTCCTGACATTTTTATTTTCTGGGTCATACCCCACTCCACTACATATCAGGAGCAAAGCAATAAAATTACTCACATAAAGCTCCTGCAAGAGCTGGACCCGTTGCTTTCATCAGTGAGCTCCCCTCACATTTGATTGTTCAGATCTGAATAGCTGGAATATGTTTTAAGGCACAAAAGCACATTGTTTCATATGCTCAGGGAAGTTGGTGATGATGGGTAGATCTCAGCCTGCATTGGAAATGCAGTACCTCTCTAACAAGTTGTCAATCTCAATTAAGACATCAACGTGTCGAATTAGGAAGGTGCTGCTGCACAGCCTATTGTTGAACTGCATGTCAGGTGAAATAAGCACTAATTATACACTTAGCCAAATATGTCTGTTCAATATTACTTCAAAACTAAGGTCACTGAGTTATTGTGAAGTGGTAGTTTACACTATTTTGGATCCCACCAAATGGCAGGTGGCCATACAAATATGCAACTCAGCATGTTCTGCTTGGTCCCCACAGCTGTGCTGCCAATCAGTTAAGGATGGCTGCAAGTAAATGCTAATTAGCTTCTGTTGATCTGCATATTCCAGCAGCCTCCCAGGATTCCCATTTTGATATGCAAGATTGCCAGTTGGGTATGTGATTGAATTAAGAACCAGAAAAGATTTTATCTTCCGTGCAGGAAAATGTGGGTCTGAATCCCCAGTAGAGGCTGTTATCACTCTGATTTATGTTTGGCAGTGCCTGTCATTGGAGTGGTAGCAAAGGCTCAGTGCTAGAGGGTGCTACCTCCCTTCTTTTGGAGGATAAAGACTCCTTATTAAGAGCAAACACTCACCATCTGGGGCCTGACCCATTCCTGGCTTTTGCATTTGCAAGGCTTCCACATGTCTGCTTCTCCACACAGGGTCCAGCAGATGCTCTCCTGCAGGTTGACTGGTCCTCAAAAAATAAATAGGAAAGGAAATGAAAGAGCAGAAAGATTTTGAGTGATACATTTGGGTTTTTGCATTGGTAGGGTTGCAAGGGGGGAAAAAAAAAGAAAAAAAAAAAAAAGAGAGAGATTTCCCAAGGTTGTCAATAGCCTATTAATAATTGGCTGGTTACATTTGCATGGACCACTTAAGAAAGAAATGGCTGGAAAGTTGCACTTCTGGGAGCAAAGTGCTTAGATTTTGCACCTGTACTTCATAAGGGAAAAAAATATGATCTCATTATGTAAACATTACAATAACAATTTTCAGAAATTTTGCTTGGCTCTGCTATTAGTGAGCTCTGGTTCCCTGCAGTGAGAAATTATATTTCTCAGAAACCACTCAGTGCATATGAAGGCAAAATAAAATTTGTCTCATCTTTGTGATTTTTCACCTTATGGCTTGATTGGACATTGGAAGAAAAATGATTATTTAATTACCCTGCCAATTTTCTGTAGGTTGTTATCATATTGTTTCTTGTCTTGAAAATAACTCAAAGAAAAGGTTGGCTTCAGGGTGATGGAACATTGTATTCTGCCTTAAAATGCTGGGAAACTGTTCTTCCTTAGGGATTTGAAGTTATTTTCTTTTTTAAATGATGTTCTCCCATTCATAAAGCTTGTCAGCACTCTGCTGTAAACAAGACACCTAAGTATGTGAGCAATAATCCAGTTGTATAAAGTTTATAGGAGAAAGTCATAGGTAAGAATTCACTGCAAATTTCAGTGGTATATTTAATGTACAAAACTCTGAAATCAAGATTACAATCACAGTTTTAAAAGGTCCTTGTGTACCCTGACCAAGTTGAAAACATTCTCTTCTAAAGAATATTAAAAAAATAGATGGATTAAGATGTAACATTTAAATGAGTCCCAAACATTTTCTAAATTCTTCTGTTTCTGTGGTTGTAATGAATAAAATGAAGAAATAGGGGGAAAATACTTGAAAGAAAGAAATAACTGCCAAGAATTCTAAGTCAAACAAGATTTGGTATCCCCTCTATTACATGTACTATTATAAGTTCAAAGGGAGTCTTGACCTAACTGCAGGAATAACCTACATTTATATATATTACATATAAATATACACAGGTGTATATTTTATATATCTATCTGTGGGATCAAAACCAAGCTTCAATAAGGAGAGAAACAGAATTATTTAATCAGATGCAAATTCATCCTATGGCCAAAACTGCTTAAGTTTTTATGTGTTAATGTTTATATACTTTTATATGTTTATAAGAAAGTGGAATTATTTATAAATGAAACTGAACATTATTAAAACCTTGTAATCCCATGCTTTTGCCAGGTCATTTTTTAATAGGTTGTGCATTACCACTAAATATATGGCCCCAATTCCGCAAGGCAATGAAGCACACAGTTAACTTTAAGCATCCTTGAAATCAAAGAGACTTATTTGCTTTGATAAATTCAGGCCCTAGGCTTCTTGAGATATTAAATAATATATCATATTTCTCTCCATTAAGCAAACAGCAGAGACCAGACAGTTTGGGAGGTGTTTTGTTTTAACTTTTTTGCAATGACACTCTAAAAATAAGTATCTTTGTCCTCAAATACATATGGGCAAGAGTACCTTTGTGCCCTCACATATTGCACAGGCTCCAAGGAGCTCAGAAAGTAACACCGAGAATGGATAAGTCAGAAAATGTCAGTAAAAATGCAGTTTAATTCTATTTTTATAGTTTTATTATCTTTTTGGCATTGACACATTTCAGAAGGTTTTGAAGTGCTCTGTGGCCCCAGTTTGTCAGATCACAGAGAGTTACGTCACTTGTCCAAGCTTGGCCAAAACAGACAAGGACTTTCCAGTCTGGAAACAAGTCCAGGAGAAAAGAATAAATATTGCACTGCATAAAAACTAAACCAATGGGGGAAAAAAAAAAAAAAAGAAAAGAAAAAAAGCCAAGTAGACTTTGCATGTCTCACAAAACTGCAGTTAAAGGCTCTAAACAAGTTATCTGACAGCTAGTTTGAACTAAAGAATATAAAACGCTTTTTTATTTTTAATACACATATGTGATAGATGGGGTGATAAAAGGTAATAAACAGTACTTGGGGTGGACGTGCTAAGAAACTCATTAAAAGTCTGTTGTTAAATAAAATTCAATCTAAGAACAAAGAAACAAGCTTAGGCTATTATATTTTGGAATAAATGATCTATTCATCCATTTTTTACTATCAAGTGGATTGCTGAAATAGTGAATACTGCTTTGCAGGACTAAACAGAGAAAAGATGTTTTCAAACAATACATCAGTGTATTGGCTTTTTATATCAAAATAGTAAAAGTTTTTTGTCCACTTATCTCTAATGTTCATACTCCAGTTTTTCTGTAAATACCTAACAAGGAAGAGTGTGATTTTCCACAAGATAACTCCACAAAATAACTCCACAAGATAACTCCACAAAAGTAAATACCAGAAAGTGACAGTTATGGTACATATCAAGGAAAAAAGTAATCTTAATCAGAATTATTAACTCTTGGACCTGTCTTCCACAGGAAAAGGTTATTCTATTGAGTTCTTACTGTCCTGTTAGTTTAATTGTAGGATAAAATCTTACCTCAGCAGTGAGGAGTGAAGCAAGGACAAGGATTCCTGTGTATAAACTGGAAACACTGATGATTGAAAACAGAAGAACTTCTAGAAGGAAAAAGCGTAAATCTGACTAATCTCAACCTAACCATATCAAAGCTAAAAGCTATTCAAAATAATTTCAGGGAAGGTAGACCTAGGCAAGTTTCAAACAGGAAACTCCTTCATTTTATGGATGTGAAGCAGTATGATTCCTTTTCTTGGTTCTACAGAGACTGAACTAAAAGATAGGGCTGCAAAAATGATGGGGATAAAGATGGGGATAATTTTCCTGAGGTGGCTTCAGTGTCCCAAGAGTTCTACATAGGCAATAAATGACATCTGCTCTTGTCAAAGTCACCAGAAGCTGGTTGCTTGATAACAATCCAAAGAAATAAATACACTGGTTTACACCTAAATAAATGTCCCAGTCTTACTTTTTTTTTTTTCAATTTTACCTTTTTCGTGAGCACCAGCCATTAAAACTGACCAGCTGAGATCCCAGCTTCCCTGAACTTGGAAAGCTTGTAGGAAGTTTACTTCAGAGCCACACATCTCTCAATGAGAACAATGAGGGAGGACACTCAGCTTGACAGCTAGGGCGTAAAACTCCCATTCTTTCCTTAAACACAAAAATGATGAAAACATTTATTATGAAACATATTTTCCATTACTGTATTGTAGAATGTAAACAAGTTCTCATGACATATGGGGCCATGTGTTTCCTTAAAGAGGTGTTATGTATGTCAGAAGCAGCATATGTACCGTGTGATACAGCTACCACCATGGTAAGCATTTGTTATTGCCTAGTGAACAGGTGCATAAAATCCCCATGTAAACAGATGTCATAGCTGCACTGACATCTCTTACTCATGTCTACTCCTGCAGGAAAATGAGGGGGTTTGTTTCCCCCTCTTGGGTGTTTAATGTGGATGGCCTAGACTTGTGTGTCTGCATCTTCCCACTTTCACAGATCTCCTTCTTGACTGCACAGTGGCTTTTAGGAGGAATAATTACCCAAGAAGAACCTTTTTCTATAAGAGGTTCCACAGTCATGCTCTTTCCAGAAGTCTCCATATAGATACTGTTGACAGGCACAACCAATGTCATTAAGAAACTAATCTAATATTGAGAATCCTGAAAGGAACAACAGATTTTCTACTGATTTTTCTTTTAGTCCCTAGAAGATGGCTTTTCTCCATGAAAAATTTTTTTAAAATCAGACAATTCAAGTGAAGCCCATTAGAAAAAGACAAAAAAGACATAAACACTGCTCTTTGCTGTCTCACTTGGCAAGGTGATGCTTGCAGGTGGACGTGACCAGGTGAAACACAGCAGATCTCACTGGGAGTCTCTGCATGGCTGTGAGTCCCTGCAGTGGAACCAACCCCAACTCATTGTACTCATGTGAGAAAATTTTTCTTCCCCACAAGCGATCTCAGAGATACCTGCACATCTCATGAGCTCCAGGTGCTCTCAGATTTACATACAGTAATTAGTGCAACCCTCAGTTATCAGGTCACTTTGGTGAGAATGAACCAGAAGCTCACAGAACCCTTTGTACCAACTCCCTGAACCCTTTGGAGACTGAGTAACGTAAGGGGTAAACATAAATATGTCATTTCCTTTTATCAAACATATGCATTCAAATCAGGCAAAAAGTCTCGAAAGCTAAGTGTGGTACAGCTTCACACAAACATGAAGGGGCTGGTGTGCCAGATCTGGCTCTTCCCTTCTCACACCTTCTTTTAAACTGAGATATTTGCCAGAACTTTTCAATGTAAGCCAAGGCTGCTGCTCTCTGCTGTTCTCAGACGTGGTCACATTTGTGCTTGTCCTTGCCTGGTACATATTAAAATAATAATTTTTCCTTCCTTTCACCCTTCCAGAGCAAAGTAGTCTGTTTCTGCTCACATAGTAAATTTTTAATGCAGTTTTCATTTTAAATTCCTTTAGCACAGTTTCTGTGGTTCTTTTTGCCTTCCTTTCTTCCCCACTCCCCTCCACTATGGCTTGTTGCACAAAAGAAAAAGCCATTCTTGCAAAATTATGAAAAGGGACAGTATATTAGGAACATGAATCTGGGCTTGATCCAAAGCCCACTGGAGACAAGGCTATTCTTCACATTTATTTCAACAGGCTTTGGATCAGTCACTCCCTCAACAAAAGTCTCTCAGCATAGATCATTTAAGTTATTAACCATGGCATGTTTCTTTCCAGTGAAATGCATCACGAATGGCACCAGATAACCCACTGCAAAAAATGTACATGGTAAATCTGAGCATGCTCAGCACTTTATTTGTGGCGATTTCTGATAGAGCAGTCAGGCTAACCAATATCCATAAATTCTGTGTAAAGGGAGGTGTGTGCACTAGAACAGCATGGCTGCAAGTTGTGGCCCTATTCAGGTGCCTGCGGTTGTATCAATTCTTGGCTTCCTTGGGGCTTCTAGGGGTTGGTGATGACAAATCACAGTGGGAACCTGTCGTTTATAGAAAATGTCCTTCAAGACTCATCCTGCTGACAGAGATGAGGTGATACAGTGAAAGGAGTGAAGGACAAGCCAAGGAGATTGAAGGTAAATCTGCTGAAGACCACCTGGGAGAAATGATCCTTTCATGAAGAAACAGGCATATAGGAAGGAAGAGAAAAAGTTCTGCATGATTGGCATCCCCCACACCACAGACTGCCAGCAGGCATCACTGGTTTGGGTGCAGGTGTGGAGCCAGAGGTGGCAAAAAGGTCTCTTCCCTGGCCAGGGGCACCCCACCCAACCCCAGCCAACTGCCTTCAGTCACCTCTCACTGCTGGAAACATCGCAGGTTTGGGGTTTTTTTCAGGAACATCTCTCTGCCATCTCTCTCTGTTCTGACTCAGCTGAGCTGGAGATCAGATGAGATCACAGCCTAGAGCCAGTGGTACAGCTGTAGGCTGTAGCAGGATCCATGGTACGCCCTGGGATTAGGGAATCATCCT
This sequence comes from Leptocoma aspasia, assembly GCA_013399835.1. Taxonomy (NCBI): domain Eukaryota; kingdom Metazoa; phylum Chordata; class Aves; order Passeriformes; family Nectariniidae; genus Leptocoma; species Leptocoma aspasia. Next base: position 2,120,885 of record VXAX01005552.1, read on the forward strand.
CCTTTCTCTCCTACTTCCCTGCAGTGCCTTTCCAAGATGCTGTGGCACAGAGAAAACACAGCCTGCTGGTTTACAATGATATTTACATTTCAAGTATTTAAATACCATTAAGAGATGCTCTACAGCCATTTCCCAAGGAAGTTTTCCACAGCCCCTTATTTCTGAGCAAAGGAGCAAGTTAATTTTCAAATTAAAGGAGAAAAATAACCATCACATCCATATACCCCTGTCTTTCTCCTCATTCCCTGATCACTTCATCAAGTTTGAACAAAACCATCTTTAGCTGATACCAGGAAATTCATACCAGAGTCTTTTAAGACAGTGCTTTTTAGATCTGTATTAAACCAGAATGCTGGATCTGAAATAAAATATTAAAAATTCACCTCTGACCTTACTCATTGAATGTGTATATTTTTCCTGAGGTGTCCTCACCCCTCTGGGAACCTTTCTACTCTGAAAGCTAGGTTAGTCCACTCTTTTTTTTTTTTTTCTCAATCAGAACTGTGCAGCAGGGGTGGGACAGGTAAATGCAGAGTGGCATTGGTAACCTGTTGTTACCCAACATTTAGGTACTAAGGCAGCAAAAAGAAAAATACATTCTTTCAGAAAGAAGCAAAATAATTTCATGTTACAGCATTGACTCAGTTTTTACACTTTAAGATATGATTGTAAACTTTTATTAGAGTTACTGAAGAAAAATTACAAAAAGAATGTATTTTAGGATCCAAAATCTTGATCCTAGAATGGGAACTTGTTATGACAGGGGTTTTATTGACCTTAGTGACACATAGCTTTGGGTCTGCTTGAGGCCTTGGCCAAGACATAGTAGAAATAATAGCAAAAATATAAATAAGCCAGAGAGCAGATGATCTGCAACTGTTTTGTCATCATAAAGTAAAGAAGTAAATGGGATCAATAGGGAAATGTGTTAGAAATTGTAAAATCCATAAACTTCAAATGATTGGGGAAGATGGAAGGATGGAAAGCTAGATAACCTCCCCATTGTTTAAGAGTTGGATTTCTAGAGAGAATTAAGTATTATGGTGTATGCTAAACCATGTTGTATCACCCAAGGTCTATTAAAATGTCATTCTAGGGTCCAGATTTTATCTTCCCCTATCATTGCTGGTGTTTGTTTTCATAGAGTCTTGAGTTGCTCCTTAATGCTGTTACTGAGTAGGTTCCCTTGAGAAACTCCAATCCTCTATTTTATTTTTATAGTTTTCTCTGCTGATTAATTCCTGAAAACATATTTCAACCTTTCAATTTCTAGCACATATCTCATTTCACATGTCATGGGAAGCAAAAAATATTGCTTTTTTTGAGGGGGGGGTCTTATTTCCACTCCCTCCCACCCTCTACATTTGACTTAATAATTTCATTTTCAGCTGAGCAGAATTACAGAAAGGTGTTGTTGTGTTGCCACAGTTTTTAGGCTTGGTAAGTCTTAGACACCACAGACCAGGCTGACAGCTCCAATGACCATAGCAGGGCTTCACAGTACTTCTCCCAAACAATGAATGATCCAGTATCCCAGTATTTCCCAGTACCAGTATCACCCAATTAGCTTTGGCTGGGGTAGGTTGACAAAAGACTGGAGAAAGCGTGTTCTACTTCAGGTTTTTGATAGTTGATTTGGACCTCATGCTGTGATGAAGTGCTGGATGCTGATATGCACCAAATCAAACAGCGCAGAGGTAAAGCTGCATGACAGCTTAGAAAAAAAAAGTAGGAGAAATAAAAGAGAAATAAGTGATCCTTCATTTCCAAGGACTTCCGTGTCTTAGCTTTCCAGAAGATTGCTACAGCTAGCTCAATTATTACTTTCCTGGGATGTCTTGTTTGCTTCCACCAGACGGAAGTAATATAAAATTATGTAAATCAGCTTTCTTGAAGTAAAGAATCATGGACCAGTCAATAATGTTTATGCATTAAGAAAGGGCAGCTCCTCCTGGAAGAAATAACACAGGGAGCCGATCATAAGTAAACATTTCTAAACAGACAAAGGGCTGGTCCCTGCAGCACAATATATTATCATATTTCCACATAATTAGTTTGTTTTCCACTTGAAATCAGAAAACGATTCGACATTGCATTCTGTGCCTCAGGATGGTGCATACAGTACAATTCTCATGTGCAGGTTCATATGTTGAATAATTAGTAAGAATTAATCTGTTGAAATTAAAGTTTGGAATATTATAGAACTCATGAATAGTGCATGGAACCATCAAGTAAATTAAACCAGAAACAGAATTTAGGAAGCCAGACAATAGCAGATGACTGCTGGCAATCTGTTTTTTAATCAGTGCGTTACAAGCCAGAGGGATGAATATTGTTACTGACTTTGGAAAATAGTGCAAAACGTTAGCAGGCACAATAAAGAAGACTTAGGAAGTGAGCACATTTTTACTATGTTTGTTAAAGAAGGGCACTTCAAAAGGACCTGCTCACTTAGGTGTGTATCTGCTCTCCATGATGCTCAGATCAGAAAAGATTGGACTTACAGAGGGTCCTGTATTTCTGGTCTGCACTGCAAGCGCACTAAGGACTTCCAAGAGCTCCATATCTGTCTATTTTAAAGTTGTATTTGCCTATCTGAAGCCAAAAATGTGTAAGTTTCTTTTTAGTTCCTTTAAAATTAGCGACTGAGTTGCTTTAAGTCTCGGGCAGCATGAGACCAGTGTGGCGATTTCTCATTTTAAGAATTCAGAACAGCTATGTTTTAGTTCAGTTTTATTTTAAATTAATTTAACCATCATAAAGATTTTAGATTTTTGCTTGCTTTACTGTGAAGAAAGCACTGGTCATGCCTTAAAAAAAAAATAATTTGAGAGCAGTCAGAAATCCTGGGAGGGCTAGGTTGATTCATGCTGAAATGCATATATTCCTTCCCTTGAAGGGAAGAGCTTTAAATCTACTAGCACACTTGACTTTTTCTGTTCTGTATGATCCTGTTAAATTGGAAGAGGTTTCCAGATCTATTTGAAAAATGGCCACTACAGTTAGCTGAAACTTCAATCTTGAAAATGAATGAATGGAGCTGGTCCAGTACATTGGCTCTGGACCAGTCTTTAAAATACAGCAGAACAATGAATAACTGAATTCACAGCCAGCTGGTATCATAGTTGGGCAGTGAAAGTGTCAAAATATTAGTGACTTTTTTACATTTGTCAAAATCATTGCCAATATGGGAAGCATGGGCAGCTTGCAAATGTGAATCTTACACCAAAATAGTTTTAAAATCTTGCCTTAAGAATGCGAGTGCAGCTCCTGGTTTTATCTCACCCATCATGGAAAAGACTGAAGAGAATAAAATATCTTTTACTTAGATGATAAAAGCTATTATTGATTTATCATCAAACATCAACTATTAATGTGGTTGAGTGGTGCTATATGCCCTGAAGGAATAATGGATCAACTGGCATTTCTGTGTCTTATTTTCTGGAGTCTAATAAGTCCATTCTAATAAGTCCATCATTGGATTAGTTTCTAGAATTTAGCATGTAAAATCTCCATGAAAAATAAGTATAAAATTTATATCTCTCTATACATACTCACACAATGTAAAGGAGGAGGAAACAGAGTTTGGCCATGCTTCAGTTCCAGGAGAGAAAAAGAAAAATAAACATATGTTAGTGGTGTCTGACACATCTTTCTGCTCCAATAATTTGAAAAATGTTTGTTTTATTTTTAAAACAAAATTTCGCTGGCATTCACTGGATGCTGCAGTTGAGACAGTTTCGCTCTTTTTGGAAAGAATAAAAAAGCATCTCCACAACTGATTTACTCCAGTGCAGCAACACAGAAAGTGCCTGTGCTCATGCACTCAGTTTGTTCTCCAGGAAGATGCTGGGGAATTTTCAGTGCCTACATTGTGGGTGCTTCCTTACCCCCATGGACACAGATCCTTTTGGGTTTCAGGACTCCAGAGGGGTTGCATCAATTATCCTGTGATGAGATACACAGCAGCCCAGCACTGCTCAAAACCAAGACCCATCTCTCATGGAACACGATGAATTTTCACAGAGAGTTTTGGTGACCTGAATCTGCTGACAACTTATTGATGATCTCCAAAGGCCTGATGTGCAAAAATGAGTGAACAATTAACTCTTGTGACCAGGTATATTAGGATCTATGGAAGCAATCACGGAGCTAATGAACTTGGGAGCTGCAGCACTCCATCAGGAGCAGGTAGATTTGTGGGAGGACAGTGCAAAACTCCCATTGATGCATATTGGACACAAATCAAAACTCAGCTTTTAAAGAACAGAACATACCTCCTCATTTTTTCACTTAAAAGACTAATTTCAAAATCCAACACGTACAAAGCTAGATCTATACTTTATATAGGCAAATTCACTGCAGTGATTAAGATAATCTTTTTAGTGTCTCTGTGCCCAAATTTCTGATCGATTCCTTTTTATTCCCCTTTGAATTCATTAGTTAAGTGAATAATTTCTTTATGTTCCTTTATTAGTTATAAACTGAGAACCAGGAACCTGTGCTATTTTCCCCTGCTCCTCTGCAATGTTCTTATTTCAGCAAAGTAAGGTTTGAGCTGGAAAGTTTCCCTGAGAAGATTTTCATTTCTCATCTTGTCTGATGCAAAGTAAAGAGTATGCCAAGTGCCACTGACCTTAACTCTCCTGAATCAAAAATATCTGATGTGATATATAGAAAACTTTGATGTGTAGATATGCTAATCAGCAGAGAAATGTCAAATTTGCATACATTTCAAGTGACCCAACAATATTTACCTTAGAGCTAAGTTTCATATTTTTCTGACAATTGCAGCATTGAACAAGTGACTCATTTAGCATATCTAAGCAGCATTATGTCACAGGGATTTACCTCAGAGTTGTTTGAAAGCATCAAAAAGATGAACATCACTGTCTGAAATTAACAACAAGCCTAATTTGATTTGACAAATGATGTTGATTTAGATAGGGTCACTAGCTATTGAAGATGCGGAGGACAAATAGTGCCTTGAAGCCTTGATAAAACTGAATATTTAAACAGTTCATTATGCAAATTTGCCCTCTACCTGTCAGTAGTGACTAAACTATAGGGTTAGAGTGCTGCAGAGGCTTGGTGCTAAGGAGATGAGTACTCTATGTGTACCTGGATCTGCTTAAAAAAACAACTCCACAGACATTTACAAAGTGGATGTGCATCAGTCCCATCCTCCCCAGGTTTGGCAGTGACAGAACCAACAAAGGCTTGATTCTGAAACCTTTCAGCCTCAGTGCAGAAAACTTCACTTTACCAAGGGAGCAGATAAACCTGGACATTTTCCTGTTGCATATTCAAGGACTTGTTCTCCAAACCTTTCTCACAAGATGTACTTTCTGGGAGCCCGGTGGAGCTACCTGCATCACCACTGGTGCTGCTCACATGAGGATGCTGGACAAGAGCCCTGTGGTGTAAGCATGTGGGAAAAGACTTCCAAAATCACCAAGTCCAACCCTTGGCCAAATACCACCATGCCTACTAAACCGCAGGGACTCATGCATAAGGACCTGGGAACCACAAAGATCCAGGCTGTTTACAGCTGTGTGCTACACCTACACATAAACCTCCACTATTGCTCCCATCAGCACTTGGCCAGCTGGTATCCTTTAGCAGCAGAAAAAGAAAATCCCATCCAAGATAAGACCTTGGGGTTTGAAAAAACACCTTGGGATATCATTGCCCATTCAAAACAGATGGCTTCAGCTCTTTAGGATCCATTCTAAAAAAAGAAATATACTTAAATGCACCAGTCTTATATAGTTCTGGATGAGAACACACATTGTACCAAAGGAACAAAATGTGTAGTAACTTGGAGTGGATATATAAGTGTTCAGGAATAATTAACAATATTTACATGTTCCAAATCTGCAGTACTAATAAATCCTTATTTTGAAAGGAAGTGCTGCAGAGTAATTAATCTATACAACAGCAACTCCTTAAAGTTATTTTCTTTTTTTTTTCTATATACATGCATACAAATAATGGTTTTAGTATTTAGTATACTTCAATTTACCACCACAGTGCATGGCCACAGGTCAGCAGCTTTTAAGATACCACATAATGTCTGGGTAATGTTACTCTTTACAGTTAATTTTTTGTAAGACTCTTTCCACCACATTTTTCTCAGAGCTCAGAAAAGCCCATTGGCATAAGCCAGGCTGAATTCTGATGAAGTGCATTAAGAAAACTGTATGAAAATGTCAGTTTAAGTATTGGCAAGTAGATAATATCGGAATAGCAGACAGAAGCTATTTAATTAAAGAAGTATGGGAAAGCAAGAGCAATACAGAGGGCAGATTAGACTAATATCTACTCTGATCCCAGGAAAGCCTTGCCTGGAGTGAGCTGTGCCCCCATGGGCCAGGGTGCCTGTGCAGCAGGTGAAGGATGTGGTGTCAGCAGAGGGGCTTGGACCCACCCTGCCCCACATCCAGAGCTCCTGGCAATGCTGGTACAGAGGCCAAGCCAGACATGACTCAGGAGCAGCACTGCTCTTGCTCACAGGCCTGTGCATGAACACAGCATACTCACCAAGGAATGGGATTTCTTAGGGCTGAGGAGCCAGGGAAATGTTTATACCACATGTGGTAGACTTGGGCTAAGGTATAGAGCAGCACGTTGTGCAGACTTCCCAGCTCAGGAGCTCGTTAGCACCCAGGAATGTAAGCCAAAAGCATCATGAACTTTTGCATTTTATGCTTTTATCATGCAATCTTATTCATTCATTTCCATGTGTTTTGGAGTATTTGTGTTTTCTTTATCCAGGTTTATCCCATCTCTCCCTTGCTGGTCAGACTAATTGGGAGATGGCTGTATTTACCATTTCACCGGATCTGAGAAAACATGCCTTGTGAGCAACCTTGATTTGTTTATAAACTACTCCCCTAACTCTGCTGAGCTTGTAAGTTCTTGGCTAATTGCTCTCATGTCCATGAAATGGGAGAAACCCAAGTCTGAAATACATGGAAACAATTAGGGCAGAAAAAAAAAAATAAAGGCTTTCCCTGTAAACAGATGTCTATGCCAAGATACCCTACCTAGAGCAACTGGCACGTGGTATGTTTGCAGATGGATCCACAGTAGGATCTAGCCACTTATATTTAGCATGCAGTGTTATTTGTTTTAGCTTGCCAGTGAGCAATAGGCAGGAGTTGGAATGAGAACCCATCATTTTTGCACAGAAGTGCACCAGTACCACCCCAGTCACATACTTTAACTCTTAATTATTACAAATGCAGCAGCCATTACAGGAATATCTGCCTTTTTTTCTTCAAAGTTGTCTTAGAAGAGCATAGGTAAGATGATTTGTAATGTGCTACCTCGTTACATAGTTCAAGATGACATTTTGTTCTTTACATGTGGAAAAATAAAAAGCAATACAGCAAAGTGTTCCAGCCTGTTTCATTATGTTGGTAATTTCCACTGCATGGATTTACTGTAAACTCTGGTTAGCATGCATGAAGTAATTCAGCAGTCTGAAGGCCAGGAGGGATCATTTGTGCATCTAGTCAGATCCTCCTCCATAAACTGTGTCACAAAATTTCTCTATCTTCATCCACTATCTGTACTCTGCCTTCTAAGTGAGCTAAAAAGAAAATAATTTTGAAGATTTGAAGCCTAAAAATTATGAGAAAAACCTATTCTCCTTTTTCTACATATACTGTTCAAAGGTCAAAATTAGTCTCTGTACTTTTGATTTTTTTCCCCATTCGAATGCATTGATTACAAAATCAGCGTTGTCTTTGGACTGGACATAATTTTAAGCTGATGCAGGACTCCTGAAGCAAAAAGCTATTATTTTTTATGAGACAAAAAATCACTTGAAGGGAATGAGAGCACTGAAATGTCAGACAGACATGGTCTTTGGGCTTACATCCAAAAGGAATGGCTACATTTCCATGACCCACAAAGCAGGCATAGATGGTCATATTGACCCTTTCTGTCTTAAAATAACTGAAAAGTTTATGAGCTGATACCTTGGAGGGGTTCCTTTAGCAAAGTCTTGCTGGTATTTGATCCCTACCAGTTTACATATGACAACATTAATATTAAGGTTTCATTCTTATAGGAAGGTGTTCCAAGCACTGATAATCATTAATATATTTTTGTCTTTATGAAATCATAAGTTAAAATACGTTTTTCTGGTAAAAGGAGGGGGACTGCAGCAACAGTTTTGATGGAAAAACTAAAAGCCTAGTCATTTATGTATCTATTTAGATGCAGAGTTCATTCTATCTTATTCTGCTGAACAAGCATCTCTGCAATCTCTGTGTGAAAATGAAAAGGCTGCTTTAAAACATCTCAATATTTCTGAGTTACTGCAAATGCCACAATCCAGAAATCAATAATTGAACTAACTTCAAGGAGTGCTGATTTTGTTAAGAACCCAATTCTCTTTTTCCAAGCATTGTTATTCAAATATCATTAATTTAATGGCTCAAAGTGACTATGGATTTATTTTTGTAAATCATAGTATCTTCAAAGCAGATTGAGTGGTTTTGACTCCTCTTTTGCCACAGGACAGATTCTTCAAGTTCTGCTAAATGTACCCAGTGTTCTCTAGTGCACATTCTACCTTTGAAGGTGTTTCTGAGACATTTCAGGGTGCTTTGTGCTGCAGCTGCTCTAATACTTGGTGTTACAGCTCCAAGCATAGGCAGTAAGGATAGGTAAGTAACCACTAAATCAGATTTGAATAACACCAGAAAGATGTGGTCCTTCACCATTTCTGGAGCTCTCCAGAAAATTAAGTTTTTCTCTAGAGAAATGCCAGTAATGGTAGTCCATTTGAGTATTTCATAAGGGATAAAGATTGAAATATATTATCACACTCTGGCTTTACAGCCTCCTTGCTTTGTGAAGCTTTAAAGGTCTGTGGTGGCTTGTGAATAAATACAGGTAAATAAATAGGTTTTCTCATTAGACTTTATTTCTTCTTACTAGAGGAAATGGAAATCACACATAATTTTTAAATTTAAAAAAAATAATAAAAAAGGATGTCTCAATTGTGAAAAGAACAAGCAACTGACAAATACCAGGAGGATGAACAGCAAGCAGTGGTCTTCAGAATATTCCTGGAATGAATATCATTCTGGTGACTGGATTGCTGCCAAGATTTTTTATTCTGTTTTAAAAAATGCATAGACTAGTAGAGTCATAAAAGAATGTTTTGTCTCTGGAATATGCTGGAACAAAAGCCAGATATGCTTAGGCTTTGACATGGACATTCATCATGTCCCAAGCTGAATCAGTTATTAATTCTGAAAGTATTAAATATGAAATGGGCTGAGTGTCTAACAAGTCTGCCATGATGTTCAGTTATAACTAAACTGTTAAGACTGAATTTTGAGAAACATCCTCCTGTATATTAAGTTGTGTGAACTCAACCAAGCAGCCCCTCCAGTCCCAGTCTCCATGGGGACCTCCATCACTTTGCCTTACAGGGTGAAGCTGAAGCACCAAGATTATTTTCATTGGCACAGAAGGGTTTTCCACATACAGAGCACAAGCTCCACACAAAACTCATAGAAGCTTCTCATTCTGAAATCTTGCTCTGCACTGACTCCTTCCTGCTGGCCAAATTGACATCTTCCCATGAAGGCTGCTGTAATCAGATTGTTGGAGCAACATCACAGGGGCTCAATACATCCTCCACCTTTCAGTTGTTTCTCTCTATCCCTTCAGACCATGTTCAGGGACACACATGCAATTATTTCTGCTATTTAGTTACACTCTTCAGCAAGTTACTGGCTCACCAGTACTGACTAACATAGATGTAGCATTATCATATCTTACAATGCTTAGAAACCCACCAATATTTACTGTAATGGTTGTGTGAGCAGCAGTGCTGTGAAATTCTGAAGTTGCAACATCGAGCCACTTCTACAAAATCTGTATTTAAGTGCCATTTTATTTTTCATTGCTATGTTTGTGCTGCATTAAAGAGAAAAGCAGAACACTCCTCCAGCTGTTCATCAGCACCATTGCTTATCACCAAGAGGAGCTTCTTGGGAGGGGAAAGGCTACAGCTATAGCTCATAGAGGATACAGGAATTCTTAAGGACATTCATCATACTAACAAAAGAATTCAGTATTTTTTAGTCCTAAATGAAGAAAAGTCTTTACATTCAAGGAATAAACCCACCTTTACAGGCTAAAATATTGTTAAGTGTGGATTCCTGCACTCCAGTTTTCAACATAAATGCATATCCCGCAAAAAAAAAGTATTCCTAGACAGACAGCTGAATGCTTTCTTAAGCTCCCAACTTAGACTGTCTTCAGACGCTAAAAACAGAAGGGAAAAAAACAAGCCCCAAATCAGGTTAAGTCTTGATTAAGAGCTGATCAAGAGGCTCTGTTAGGCTCTCTCAGAATGTGCTTCACCATTTTCTAATCAAATTTTTAAGTGATAGCAATAGCAGTAGCAATAAATATTAATATTAGTGCTGAGCAAAGCCACCACTGGAACCCATTGCACTGTGCACTACAGAAGCAGGGAAGGGACAGTTCTTGTGCAGAAGGACTTCCATGTGAAACCCATCACTAGGCAAAGGGATTACAAAGCATAGGAGCTAAAAATAGGACTGGGAAAGTGCCCAAGGGCCCAGGCTCTACCATCCTATGGACATCCCAGGATCTGAGCTGATTTTTTAAGAGTCTTGCTTTGATGACAGTACAAGTATTACTGTATTCATGTATAAGAAACCTGTATTATTTCTTTTTCCTCACTTGTAGGAAAATCTCTACACCAGAGGAGTGTCCTTCCCTTCCTCCTGCCTGCCCTCCTCCTGCCAGAAGTATTTTCTCAGAATGGGAAAAGCCATACATATTAACACTGCCCCAGACTGCGTTACCAGAGGAAAGTGCCTTTTGAACCATGAATTCCTGATACTGAAGATCATCCACCAGAAAAAGCCTTCAGCTTTACCTCTGACATTCAAAGCTTTTGTTTATTCCACTAAGCGTGCATGTAATTTCTTAACTCAGAGAAATAGAAGACAAATGTTGTCTGATGCCTACCCAATGAAATAAAGACAGGAGAGGATAAAAGGATGTTTGTGCTGTTCTGTGTTAAACTGAAGTGAGATTCTCATATTTCCTCTTAGTTTTAACACCATGATAGCAATAACATAGCTGGGGCCTCAGTATTTCTTCTCTCTTCAGATTGGGCTGTGGCTGCACACATTCTATAGCATTTTAGCTGCTCAAAATGATCTTCAAAACCAGTTTGTCTAAGTCCCTACTGGTTTTGAGCCCTGCCCCTCACCTGTATGATCAGAAGTTTGTTTTATTTAGCCTGTTATATACCAGATCTGTTCAGCAGAGGAGATGCTCTGCACAAAGCAGGAATCCTTACGCAATTTCTGCATAAACTCTGATTTATTGTCAGAATAGGCTGAAATAAGTCACCCTCAAGCCAGATATGAGCAATTACATACAAATAAGAAATACTCTAACCCAGTTAAGTTAAAAATCACTCTTTATCAAACCAGTGCAAGTTTGCTTCTAGACAAGGCCTACTAAAATTTGCTACGCTGTTTTAAAACTACTTTTTAATACTTTTGGGCAAGCAGCTTATACATCCAGTGTGTGGCTAATATTAATGGCAGAGCTGTAAATCCCTCACAAGGGAGTTTGTGGAAGTGCTGATATATCCATTACCAGCACAGAAAAGTGCTGCCAGGCTCTTCTGTAATTACAGCTTCTTCAAAGGCAGAGTACATCATTTGGTCTGCAGAGAGAAGCAGCGAAAGCCAACACGAGAGGAGACTGACTGATTTCAGAAGTCCTGGTGCCAAGGGCATGAGTACTTTGGAACCCAGACATCCTCACCCAGGTCCCACCGCAGCAGAGAAGAGCAAATTCCTACCTTCTCCACACTTTTCTGCTCTTCTTCCTCCTTTGTTACACCCACTTGTGCTTTTGCAACCCATGTTTGCCCAACACCCATCAACACAACAGTCATGCCATCCCTCTATATAGCATTTCCATCTGTAACTCTCAGAGTGTTTTGCAAAAGGCAATAAACAAGCTGCTTCCTCCACCCAAGGTCACCCAGAAGGTCAGTGCTGAGCCCAGGAATTGACCCCAACCTCTCAGGACCTGCACCAAGGATGGGACATGCTGTACCACTCACAGCCACCTGTTAGGGAACACCACAGCCTGAGGAAGAGCTGAGCTCTTACAGGGTGCTTGACACTACTCCTAATCATGTAAAAATAATGAAAACTATTTTCTGTCCATTTGAGGCACTTGCAAATTACCATTCACTGTCATATCTAAGTGCCAAACACTATCAGGCATACTGACAGGCTTTGAAGGCTTCCAAGATGAGGTGGTATTAATACAAGCCTGTCTCACTACAGTACCACAAGAATTATATAGTAGATACTGAAATGTTGGGCTCAGTGAGTACAATTTGGTTCCTTGCAATTGGTAGGAACAGAGCCATGGAATGGAGCAAGACTGCTGTGACAGGATCATTTGGCTCAGCACCGTCACACCCCTGTGGGGTCATCCACAATGAAGATGTTTTGGTCATGTCCCACAACTCAAGGGCAGTGGGTGGTACCCCACAACATCCCCAGGAGTAAGTGGCTGTTCCCAAATAAATGTCTGGCTTTCTGCTGACATGAAATTCACATGAATCTTGGTATTACAGACCAGACAAAAACATTGTGCTAGTAGCCTTTTTGCCTGTCTTTTCTCTGCACTGCAAATAGCCAAGGAAGAAAAGCTTCCTGCTTCACATGCATGAGAAAATGGTCTCCCACACTCCTGGTCACTGCCCAGGGCACCAGAGTTCATAAAAATGCAGCACAAACTTTCTAATTCTGTAGGGGGACTTCAAGGGGAACTCCATACCATAGGATGGGAACCTGGGACCTGCAGTGGCTGTGTTTTCACTGCTGCATGATGGTATCTGAAAAATAAATTAGGAGGAAAAAAGAAAGAGAAGGACAACCCTTTATTGTGAATGAAAATTCCATATTTTGCTATCTTGGGTCTTGCTCAGGTGTGGAACCCCTGTTCACGTAGTATTGAGTCCTAAGAGGATTCAAGGAGCTTGAACTCATTTTGAGCGCACTACACTTGCTCTCGTGCAAGACAACATTTTCCACTCTATTTCAGATATGACCAGCTATTGTTGGGAGAGAACTACTTTGGACCAGGATACAGGAGTAAAAAATGCTATTTTACTTTCTGGCAAGGTCAGCAAAACTCAGGTTATAAATCAGTCAAATTCTTTGCATTTTTTATTGGCTCATTAGCTGAACAATTTCAGTGATTCCCTGCTTAAAGGGTATGTGATTCTTTCTCTAGCTTGTGACAAAATTCTGCCAGCAAGCAAGCAGAAATGAAAATCTCCTAGACATTGTCAGTTACTGCAGATTTAAACCTGTGACTGGTGTGGAGATAAGTCACTACACATCAGAAAGACTCCTTTAAAGCTCAATGTGTGTGTGATAGGTAAGCAAATACTTCTCAAACAATAATGAAAACATAGTTTTGGGGTTTTTTCACCAGACTTAAATAATTTTAAGACTTGTTCTATCTTAAGGGGAAATCTGACAGTTTATTGCCAGCAGAGCTACAAAGCGTGATTAAATAATACAAAATAGGGAAAAATAATCCAAAAATTCAGTTACTTAGTGTTTTCCTTCCCTCGCAAAAATAACTGATCAACCATCCTACGTTACTTCATCTCTAGTATTTCTAATTCCTTTTCTATTTCAAAGCCATGGGTTGGAAGTGTTTTTTCCAGCAGCATTTGGAGCACCACATAGGTCTAAAAAGCATAAACCTGCAACCCTACTACAGTGTGTAGTTGCCTAAAAACATGCAGAGTAGGTGAAAAACATCACCAGCACAGTGTAGTTATATAATTACTGTATTTTGGACAAATTACTGAGTACAGGATGAAAGGCAATGTATCAGCAAACTCTCTCCCACCTAAATCAGATCTTAATTAGAAATTAAGAATTTTTTTTTTCAGATTTTAGGGCTTTTTTGTGATTTTCTTTTTTCCTATTATTTAATCCCGAGAGCGATCTTTCAGACATGGCCATCCAATTCAGATGTAGTCAAATTACTGTTTTAAGTTACAGAATATCTAATGAAACTGAACAGGACATTGAGCAGTGAATTTCTGCTCAGTCCTTAGTGGACAGCTCTCTCCAAGATGAGCATACCTGTTTGTACTACTTAACATTTCAGGCAGATTAAGCAGGGATTGAACACACCTCCACACAACCAAAACCTGCTTTTGAGACCGTGCTTAAGTCTCAGTTGCTCCAATACTGCTGTTAGCCTCTTTTATTTTCTGCCAATGAACTTGGGCCAGGAGCTGGAAGCCTGTCAGGTTTTAGAAAGCAAAAGCAAAGCATGTCCACACTGGGCAGTTGCAATTGATTCTCTTGTGACTCTTCCCAAAGATGACTCACACATTTCAGTTTGTTCATGCCTTGACAGAGCAGAGCATGACCAAAATCCTCCTGGTGATCCACGAGCTGTCCTGCTGTGTGCTGGTGATTGTCATTCTCCCAGTAAAGCCTCCCTTGGGCTGGAGCGGGGCTTCCTGGGGATCACTTCTCTCCCTGCACACCATCACAACACCCAGGCTCAGACCTCAATGCATCTGCTGGTAATGCAACTGGCTGCATGTTCAGGGAATGATGCTTTAAGCCAGGGGTCACCAGATGGCCATTCCTTGTAGCTTCACTTGACCTTCAGAGAGCACTGCTGTGTCCTACGCCGCGCGGCACCGCGGAGCTCCAAGGCACAGTGTAAGATGCATTAGTAGGTCAAACACTTTCTTGGCTGGAGACCATTGTGGAACTATTTATTATGGCCAATTGGGGCAGATTGCACTGGGCAGGGATTTGCTGTAATAAGCACATTAATGCTAAGTGTCACATGCCAAGATCTGACAAAGAGGGGTGAAGAACATCAGTTCATACTTCACTCATCTGTTTTTCCTGGGTAGCTGCACAAGAGGATTAGAGAGCTTCTGCCCATTCTACATCTAACCTGCTGAAAAAGAATCAGAAACCTCAATTTTCCAGCCCAAAACTCACTCCAAATCCACCCAATCTGATTCAGTTGCAGTCAGAAAAAAATCCTGACTGAACTACATAGGGTTAAGCACTGGCCAAAATATCAGCAGAAGCAGGAGGCTTGGGTGCTTTGAAACTCTGTTCAACATATGTCTGAAGGATTTTTGGGACTGCACAAAACTGTAGTAAAAGAAAAGATTGGCAAGGCAGATGTTCGTTGTTTACTGACCCCTGATGAAACCTGCCCTTTCCTTTACCCATTTGAGATGTTCAATAGATACGTTGGTGCTGATTTTTAAACCATGTGCTGCCAAAAATCTGGTGTATTTCTACGTCCCTGAGAGTTTGAAAACAAGAAGTACACTAGACTAGTGTGAAAACACACTTCCTTATGGCAGGTTTATAAGCTGATCACTGGAAATGAATTTCTTGCAAAGTAACATGTTGAAAACCATGACAGGCTCATTGACAACAAGCAAAGCCCTCACATTTCTATCTCAGGAAGAGGGTCAGTTTGCAGAGCAGGCACCAAGCGATTGTTTATTGGAGCTTTTGCAGAAAAAAAAAGGAAATTTTGCCTTCCGGGTATTTATGTGGAAAAAGCTGATACTGTCGCAAACACAAATAACACAAAAACAGGACTGTGAGAACTCCCAAGCACACTCAAGCTTTCCTTTCCACGCCATTTTTCTATATGGCTAACATGGCAACCTTGGAATCTCAGCCAACGTGGTAACACTTCCGACTTTGGAAGGGACCAGCACTTTGCTTCGCTTGATTTTTCCCCACCTGTCAGGCATGTCTTGTCCAAGAATATTTCCCAGGCAGCTGAAGGGATGGAGGTGCAGACATGACAAACACAATAATGAAGATACTTTCTAGAGCAGCTTCCTAGAATTGCTGGGGCAGCAGCAAGCGATAACCCTCGGGACTCTCATTCATGGGAAGCCAACACCATGGTGGTCCCAGATGGAGTAACTCAGCATTTCTGAAGTCACAGGCACTATTTCTATCACACATTCACACCCTGCTTTCATAGTCACACTTGTCCTAGCTTTCACTTATATTTCCAGGTCTTGTGAATGCCAGAAAATAATCCCCACACAGGTAGTGTGTAAAGCTGCTGTAAATGGGGCACAACCTAAGATCTAAAAACCTGCAGAGCAAACTGGTGTTAAGTGACATCCCATCAGGGAAACCTCCAACTTCCCATGCATCATGGAATCAGCCTGCTCATGGGAGTACACATATCAAAAACTCAGGTCTCATGCTACAGGACATGCAAGACACTCAACTTCAGAACACACATAAGTGTCTGAGTAGCATATCAAGCTCCACAAAGGACCACAAATATTGTTAAACATGACACACAGTGTTCTGTGTTAAGTGGTGCATGGTGCAGACAAAGTAGCTTTCTTCAATAATACTAACTAGATTAAATCAACTATCATTCCATACATTATGGAACAGCAGAAATTGATGAAGAGTGGATTTCAAAGTCCAGGATAGGTTATTGTACTACCAACAAACTCTTCAGCAAGAAAATGTGTTAAACAAAGTTATAGACAAATACAGGGCAAATATGCATGGAATACTGAAAAGAGCAGAGGAAATGTGATGCTTGGTGTCCCTGGAGTAATCTGGCAAAATCATAGGGTGAGAAAGGAAGCAGGAGTTCAGAGAAAGCAATTTGTCAGTCACCATCACTGTTAATGCATCTTTCAGTCTTCACAAAGCTCAGCTGATGGCCTTTGCCATATTTTTAACAGAATACATGTCATTAATGCTCCATATTAAATAATGTGAAATATCACAGACCCATGAGAGGCTACTCCAGCGTGCTGAGCTGACAGGGAGGAGAGGAGCCAGGGAAAGCCTCCACATACATCAGAGCTCAAAGGAAACTCAGTACAACAGAGATGACTTTGCATACCAGCAGCAGATATTCCTACAAGAGTTGCTACTGCATCTTCATCAGCAAACTCTAAACCTGTCTCTGTGTGAAAACCAGAGAGAAACATGGCTTCAGTAGGAATCAAGGACCCTGACTCCGTTCTGTGACTTTAAATCACTGTTCTTCAAGAATAAATCCTTGCTTTGCCCAGTGTGGCCCACAACCTCCAGCAAGTTTCTCTTTCCACAGAGGCAGACTAACAAAGGCAGGCTGCAGATGCTCCATGATCCTGAGCACAGAACTTGGAGACACCAAGTCCCTCAGGCAAACCTGGTAGAGGAGTGGCTGTCACAGGCAAGGACTCTACCCAAGGCAGCAGACTCACCTCACAATACCAAGGAGGCACCATAATAATGCAGAACAAATGAAATTAAAGAATCTATACCAACAATAACACTTCTAGTAGTCTCACCTCAATATAGCAAGCACAAGCCCCAGCAGGAAATTACTTTGGACAACAGCAAGAAGCATCAGGGAGACTTTTCCCCATTCCAATCTCAACAGGTTCATCCCTCAGACAAGCAGGGGAGCTCCCTGGTTTTTACTGGATCAGCAGACAGCTACAATACCCAGCCCACTGCTGTCACATGCAGGAAGGTTAATTGTAATTACACAAGTGAAGTTTCCTGATGAATGTGTCTGGGGATCTGCCATTTGGCTCATGCTCTTTCTATTTTACAGGTAAAGCTAATGAGTACACAATTAAGCACTTGAGAAACAGATCACTGACAAAGTCCACACCAGGTTCACTGGAGAGTGACATGAGCAAGTTCAGGGAATATTCTCTATTCTCTCATATCATCTTTCCTGCTCTTCAGCAAATATGAAAGAAATAAGCTACCAAACACCTTTAGCTGTTGTTTTCATTTTATTAATGTATTCCTACTGCCATTTTCAGCTCCTAGTCAATGTCTTTGATAGCTGACACATCGTTTCTATCACATCTTATTTTGCTGAAGGCATTTTCCAGCTCCCTTAAGCCTTTCCATTCCCAACTACAGTGCATACTTTCGAGCTAATATTAATTTAAATGACCTTTTTCCCCCTAGATCTGCTTTTTAAATTTAATGAGATCCCACAACTATACCTGTACTTACCAACACCCTCAGGGGTTCAGTCCTGTATGGGCAGATTGTATCAGCTGAACTAAGGAACATAACAGAGGAAAGAAGATTTACAGGAAGCCTAAGTTCATATGAGGGCCATGTTCCTGCTTCCCCTCCAGGAGCACCCATTAAGTTCAGACTCCCTGTTTATGTTTTGGCTTTCTGGCACAGCTGGTGATGGAGAGAAAAGGGAAGCTACTGAGCCTGAAACTTCACCCATTGAACACCTCTGTTTCCTAAATGAGTTACCCCAAAACCTGGGCGGTCATACATCCAGCATCAGGGCCAAACATATGGGACTTGTAAGTTCAGTCTCCTCACTGGAAACCATGGGCCCCACATCCACCTTCTCTTTCAGCTTCCAAGCCAGCATGGAACAAGCAAGGGACCAAGCCTTCCCACCCCTCCCAGCTCCACCAGCCTTCCTTGGCAGGCTTAGCCTCCCACAGCTTGCTTCTCCAACACCTCCCCACCTACTACTCCTATTCCTGCTGGGCTACAGCCTTTTATAGCAGCTGTTTTTTGATTGGCATTTTTTCACAGATGGGGGAGGCAAATAGGTCCTTCATTAACCCTTTGCAGGTTGTTGCCAAATGTGTGTGGGGGTTATATGTCATTTTTTTAATGAAATGCCTTCTGGAATTGAACCCCGCCCTTCTTAACTGTGTGGTTCGGCACATCTAACTGGAAAGTACAAACAATATCTATTCTTAATCTTATTTATTGTCAGCAAATGAGGCAGTGAAGTGGTTGGGTGAAAAGCCAGAATTCTGAACAAACAGTTCCCTTTATCCAAGATAAAATTTTGAGATTAGCAGACTTTGGAAAACAATGCAAGTATTTTGTCTCCATAGTTCTGTTTGATTTTTATTTTGCTAAATGAAGTCTAGGATAAACAGGAAGGAAGGAAAGAAACAGCTTGCTTCCCCACTTTCTCCTTCCATGTCCATGGATCCCTAGCCTGTTTAGATCTCTAAGGTAGCACTCAACATCTGTTTGCAGGTACTGCGTGCTGCTGGTGTGGGACAGAACTCAGCAGTACACGTGAGCTGCCTGGATGGCTGACCCATGTCTTGCTTTGCTGTCTTTTTCTGTCCTTGCTTTGCACACACTCCTGGCCTAATGCCCCACAGGAGAAATCATTTTGAGAAGGTTTATTAAAATGAAAAGCTCTCTGCCCCACAAGGGGGTTTATGGAATTTTGCTGTTGGTGAAACATGAATAAGGTTATAGGGAGAAGTTCTCAGAAGTGAGATTTCAGTGATTTAAACCAGAAGCATCTAGAAACAGTATTTGTTCAGTTTTCCTATTTGTACTGTGGCTGGAACTAACTAACATACCCTACATCCCTACATGCTCACCATGTCTCAAGTTCAGACACTTTCTTCTCCATTTCTCTTTCAAATGTGAGGTTAGGACCAAAGCCAGGTGGCAAATAGGATGGGAACAGGGCAAGGTATTCTAACTGCTGCTTGGGACAGGGAAAGGTGGAGGAGAAATCATCAACAGTGGCTGGAAAAAACTTCCCACCTCTTCTCAGAACAACAATCTTAGGCATTCTGCAACCATGAGAAAGGGTTGGTTGCTTTACTTACACCTTGAACAAGCTCTGTGGCTTCTTCTAAAAGGACACTTGCTTAGCACTTATCTAAGTCATTAACACAAGTGGTCCATTCCACCCAGGTTTGGAGGGAAAACACAGCAAAAAGCATCAAATAAAATATATTAGATATCTTCTGCATGATGATATAATACATCAAAAACTGATTTTAAACTTTTTGACAAGTTGCCCCAGGCTTTATATCAAAATTAGCCTTGTGCTTCTGCTGCTGAAAGGAAGGAGGAGGGGGGACAGCAGAACACCACGCATTAAGGAAATAAGCAACTACATGAAAAAGGTGTTTGAAGAGTAGCTGACCCCAGTACTCCAATGATTCCAGGGATTTATGTGACATATGGTGAAAAGGCACAAGCTCAATCTATCCCCTTTCCAAAGTGGTCAAAGCCTTGTGGTTAACACCATGCCACGACCAAATGGGAAAGCCTGCCAGTGACTAAATAAATTATCCTGGACTTGGTGCTGTCTTGATGCAGCTACATGGAATATAGACAAACTGGAACACAGACAGCGTGAGGCTGTGTTTGCTGATGATGTACTTTATGTTGAATTTTATGTTCATCCACAAGACCAAACAAAAGGTCTTCCTGCACCATGTCATTAAGGGAAACATGCAAGACATCCTTTCCAAATTTCACCATAAAATGGAATGCACAGGCTAGAGCTTCCTGCAAGCAAGGACACATGAGATGCATGTTTGGACAGGCTTCTGAATGGCCAGAGTTGTGCCTTTTCCAGTGTGCATTTAGTGTAAACTCTGTGTACTCTCTCATAGGCATGTACAAAAATGTCTCTCCTTGGGGGTATCCAGAGCTTTTCACCTTAAAGGTGAAATTACACCAGCAGGCTCCAGTGCCAGCATCCTTGATGATCATGGAAAATGCAGTAGCTGCACAGAAGAAACCAGCACTGGTTCCCCATTAATGCTGTTCTTATTTGTTTAAAATCCTGCCTGTTTTGGTGCCTTGTGCAGAATAACAAAAGAACCACTAAGGTACTGACTCTGTGCAACTGTATAGCCACACCTTAGGGATTTAGGGAATAAATATTCTTTCACTTATGGCACCGTCTCACACTGATGAACCTTGAATTGGTAGTGCTGCATTTTTAATTAATCTCTGCAGATTGGTAGTAGGAGAAGCCCTCACTTCTCCAACAACCCGCACCAATGAAGTCTCAAAAAGTGACTTAATTTCCCTCCCCTGATTTCATTTACTTTCCCAGTGTAATGTCACATTTCCTGGTTTAATCTGGAATAGAAGAAGAAACATCCTATGAAAGAGCATGTTCTCTTCAGGCTGCTTTACCTCAGCTTGGTTTATTCAAATGGCTTTGAATAAGCATCTGGAACAGCCGAGTGCTTTATCCCATCTTAACATTTAACACCCATCTCTGGTAGTGGAGTGGACCATAGTGGAATTAGATCCAAAAAAAATTTATCTGCATTCATGAGTGCCGTGTTCAGTGAAACTTCACATCCATAGACAAAATCCACAAATTGTCACTGTGCCCAGACAAGTTACTTGTCATTACAATGATCTGCAAGGCATCCATAGAAAGAAATCATTTTGACTGAGCTTCGTTCCTCAAGGACAACGCCAAGGTTAATTTATTTGTTTTTCACTTTGAGTTGGGGGTGGACAGTCCCTGGAAGAGTAGCAGTGTTTGCCAAATGCGTTTCTGGGAGTATTTGCTCAACAACTACTCTTCTTCCACACCTTCCCAAACGTCTCCAGGAATGTAGGCTGTGTCCATAAGCTCAGTTTGTTCTCAAGGTTTCACTCCACCCAAGTGGTCCCTGGATGAATTTCTCAGGATTTGTAAAAGTGAAAATGGGGATAGCTAAATGTCAGTGACCAGTGCCACGAGGAAGATACTAAGAAATAATAGGTACAATATTACAGAAAAATGCAAACCATAGAGTTGGGAAACAAAAAAGGAAATTAAACACTAGAACCTAAAAAGCCCCATTTTGTTCAGAATGTAGTCACACTGATGGAAGAAGAAAGTTCTTCTCCCTTCAAGGACTGCTCTCTGTTATAAAGGCAATATATTTACCCTTTCTTCATGGTTTTTTGTTTTGGTTTGGTTTTGGTTTTTTTGTTTGTTTGGTTTTGGTTGGTTTGTTTGGTTTTCTGGGTTTTTTTTTTGTTATGTGAGGTGGTATCTTACAGTCTGCATAGAAATTTCCTGAGGTCTCCTCATCTTTTAGGGACTTTCTAAGCTTTCAAGATAAAATCTAGAGGTACATATTGAAATTTAGAGCCTGTTGAGATTTCCAGAACTCTACACTCTATTTTTGTAAGTAACTCTCAGTGTATTTTTGCTTTAGCTTCCCAGGTTCAGAGACATGGCCATGAGCATATAATAAACAGCCCCAACTGTACCTTTGGAATCAAGCCTTTCTCACAAAACCACATCCACAGATATTTTTGGCTCTCAGTAAACACCAGGATTAATAACCTCATCTCCTACAGATTATTTCCAAACTAGAGAAGAAAAATGCATATTATAAAACCACACTTATTTAGGGGAAGTTGGATTGTAGAAACACTGACTGCACTTTGAACACACTTGTGAATGTCACCATAAAAAGTAAAAAGCAAAGGTCCTTCTTAGTAAAATTCAGTTTTCTGGGGCCACAGTTTGGCAATTAGAGACCAATCAGTGGTCAGGGGAATTTTTTTCCAGTCCTGACTCAGACTTAAAGGGTTTAATGAAGACTGACCAGTAACTTCTGGAGGATAGCACAGTTCAGACATTACATCTACAATGACAGAAGAAGAAACACCCCCCCAAAAAAGTAGATAACACAGAAAATTGGATACAAATGCAAGTGATTTTGTTCAAAAATATCAAGATATTTCATGCACATTGAATAAAAAATTGGTGTATTTGCTGGGATATGGTGCTTGCAATCCAAAATAACAATGTCAAAATTCAGCCTCACATGAGATATCCATGTCCCATATATTTGAGCAAATGTGGACTTGAATCAAAAACTGTTCTTAAAATTCTGCATGTATGTTTAGTGGTAAAATTACTTTTTATCTTCAATGTGTGTTATATCCATTTGCATTCTGGCCAGTCCTCCAGTATTGAGAACCATATGGCTGTTGTTTTAAACAGGTTGAACTCTTTTCAAAATCCATTATAGGGAGCATGCTAAACACCAGCTTTCTGGAATGAGCAGAGCATTTATTCAGTCCTGTCTACATCAGGACTTACACGTGTGTAGGGAATTCATGGAACTTCACCTTCATCAATAACAGCAAATGTTGTCAGGACACAAAAGGTGTATTTAATACATTAAGAATATAGAGAATACAGAGAGTTTAGATTGAAATTAAAAGTTCTAATTACATATCTGTCTATTAAAAATGCCTGATTAACAACAAGCAAAAGGAAACAGAGTTAGGATGGAGGTGTGATCCCAAGCTACATGACTTAAATGTAACACACATCCCAGTGTTTGGTAATTTCAGAGATGTGAACTTCATTATGGCCTGTGCCTACAATGCCCCATTCAACACCAATAATAATTACTATTGTTATTTATTATAATAAACCACACATAGCTAACAGTGATATCTGATATCCAAAGTGGGTTTCCCAAAGAAGAGAATTTCTTAGATGACATTCCCCCTGCCCCAGACATCCTTTCTGTGCTGAGTCACATGACTTCCCAGGATATCTGACTGGGAATAGGGAGCCCTGCAGCCTCCCATATAATTTCTTCATGTATTTCTAGTGTCACACATTTCTGTCCCATTCCTGAAAAGCTAATCCACTGCTCTCAGCGTATTACAACTGCCTGTAATAATGTTTAAAAGGATCACTAAATACTGCATCTCTCACTACTTAATCCTGGGTTCAGAGATAGGACTGACTTACCAAAATCCTGTTGATATCAAGGAGATTGTTTTGCTTAGGGTGAGTGCAGAATTTGGCCACTATTCATTATTACACCACATAAGTGGTAAGGTGATTATTTCCAAACTCTCACTCAGCATGTGGCCAGGTGACTCAGCTATTTCCTTTATTTACTTATATCCTTCTGTAGTTAATTACAAATTGTTGGCCCCAAATCACGACCACAGAAAGAAACAACCACTACAGCCACAAGGGTAGGAAATCATGTTTTACAAGGCTCCCGAGGAGCTGGAAACTCAAGTTTTCTGTCTCCAAGCAGTGACAAGGATAAAGAAGAAAACAAACTCATGCAAACCAGGGAAAATGCATCTTGGGGAAGCCCTGACTTCTTGCACCAGGTTACTTTGTGCAATACATTGATGTTAATATATGACACAGCATATGACTGGAGAACTCAAGTTAAATAAATGAAATCAGCTGTCTGACTTTTTTAAGATAAATGATATTATTACAGCATAATTGTATAACCCCATATAGCTTACAGCAGCAAAAGGATGTGTATTTCACATGCCCTACTATAATTACATTCCCATTATAATTTTGCAGTTAGTTGCTATGAGCTCTGGTCATGAAAACATGCCAATTTTGTATGGGATTGAAGTCTGCCTAATTTTAGCAAATTGAGAGCTGCACAAAAGAAAAGAGATAAATACTATGTTGTTATTTTTCATTAGAGAATTGCTATATTAAGAGGCTGTGATCCAGCTGTGTTTGTTTAAATAAAAGTGTGATTTGAATACCTCCTACAGCTATGTTCCTGCCAATGAATAAAAGATAAAATGCAGCTCTCGTTGGATGTTAGTCTCCGAGTTCTAGCTGACTCAGAGATTTATTGTTTAACATAAGGAAGTGAAAAGCATGTAGAGCAGACCACACACAGGGCTCTTTTGTGTATTGTTTCAAGCCATACCACTAATAGATTTGTTCCACCAAGGCTTGCAGCAATTCAGCTGTGCTAAAATGCTCCACTTAACTGTGAAAAAAATAATAATAAAATAGTAATTATGTCTCGATGGCAAATGCAGCTTAGACCAACACCACAAGTAGTGTAAACAGGAACTAATACCGTTCAAAGCTGTATGTTATCATCATTATGATAATGAAATTAAGCTTTTATTTCCAAGAAACAAGCCCTTAACATACTACTCAGTGTCTGTATAAACATACTGACTTCCTCTCATAGCCTGATATGACTCTGTAGTTGCTGAGCTAATATCCTTCTAACAATACTTATAAATAAATCTACATATAAATACATACACAAAATGTACAGTGCACTCCAGCAGCCTGAAACTTATCACAGACAACTTGGAACTCCTTGTGTGTTGGAAGAGCCTTTTACAGTGCAAATAAAAAGATGCATATAAATAGTCCTTGCTTTGTAGCTGCTTGTTTTGTAGGTTCCTTCATGGTAATCTTAGATGGAGGCACATCATTTTCCAGGAGCTGATATGTTTGAATGGATTTCATTATGGGCAAGTGCAGCAGTGAGTGGCTGTGTGCCAGTCACAGCCGACTACCGAAGGGCTTGGGTTGTCAAAGGACTCACTTGGGCTGTCGGAGTTCATTTAAATAACACAACATTCTCCAGTTTGGGGAAAAGAAAAAAACTGAAAAATCAAAAAAAAAAAAAAAAAGGAAAGGAAAGGAAAGCAGGACTTTTTCAACTGTTATATTTACATTGGATTTACACCTATAATGGATTGAGAAATTACATTACATATGTACAGATTTGTGCAGTGATTGGTAACTATATTCCAGATTTGCAGTAATCTGAATTACAGGCTGACAATGAGGTGCCATGTTCCTTGAACCAAACAGGGCAGAGTGCAGAGTATCCATAGCCAAAAGGACCATGCATAGTCAGCCTGAGACTTGAACTGTGTGTTTGGAGAAAAATCTTGAATCTGAATCTCGCATTTTAGATGAGAAAATGGGACTTTGTGCCCAAAATTTATCTGCTCTAGGGCAGGACAAAAGCAAAGAGAAAGACCAAAAACCTGATTCTACTCACTGGCCTTTGCGCAAACAGCACAGTCCACACGTGCACAGGAGAACCAGCAGCTCTGGGTGCAGTGCAGACAAATGCTCCATTCTCCTCTTCTCACTTCCCCACGGATGCAGAGGGTGAGCCACAATTCAGCCCTGACCTGGAGTCACTCAGTCCCTGGAGCAGAGCAACATTCACTGCTCTTTGCCCCAGCTTCTGCTGTAAGGACTGCCCAGAGCCTACGAGCATGTTGAAGCTGTAAGATGTGTTTTTTGAAGATACAATCTCAGCTTGTTCTACAGGACTTCATGCTTCAAACTCTCAAGACTCTTAATAACAATATCCTGTCTGCTTTTTATGTAACACCTGTCAACCCGGAGGGACCAAAAGCACTTCAAAAACTCTATGTGGTTGTTGCTGTTAAAAAACTCAGGAATCACTGCTTGAGTTGCCTGCAGGAGGCTGAAATGTAGGATATTTAGCATTAAAGAAGAGCAAATAATTAGCTATGAATAATTTATCCCCTCAAATCAGCTTCTTTTTGACTTTATTGAACATCTGCAAATAGGTCTCAGCCTCACTCTTATCTTTATTTGGTGGCTTCAGTTCACTTTTTCTTTTTTATATCAATGCATATTTTCATGAACCATCGTCTACCTAAAAACATGGAAGAGAGAAAAGAACAGCAAAATTTAAATTACCTGGCTATAAAAACAATAGAAGCCACTAACAAATAATGAGGAAAGACAGAAATTTTAAATAAAATGATGGACAAAAAAAGCATCAAGCAAAGGGTTGGAAAGAGACGAACGAGAGCAGAAGAGAGTGAATTGTCCAGGACACAGCTGGATAGAGACATTTTATGGAGATATTTTACAGCAATAGCATTTTGGCGCTCTAGGCTGAAAAGAAGAGAGGCTCTGGGTGAAACTGGAATAAATGTGGTTGTTTGGATATGCATGTCTGGGAGCAGACATCCCAAGGGAAGCTATAATCATCAGAATGAAAGGAAGAGAAGGTATGAGTAAAATTTAGGGAGGGAGACATCAAACCTGTGGCACGACAGAAGCCATTTCTGAAGCTATGATTAATTCACAGCTTAAAATGCATTAATTTAGACTTTCTTCTTCCTGCTCAGAACTTTTCTGTCAACACACTTAGTTTATTTGAAATTGTTGAAAAGTTTTCTGAAAATCTGTTTCATTTAGAGGTTGATGATGAGATATTTGGTTTCACGTGTTTTCAGTTAGACAGTGTCCACAGTATGGGATGGGATGCCCCAACCATGTGAAACAGATGCTTTTCTAAGCAGGAGGAGGGAAACCACAGCTTGGTATGTGAGGGCTTTCTGCTACACATAACCTATGCTGGAGTGAAATTCTATTTATATATAGGCATATATTATGCAGGGTAAGCGCAGTGAAGGATTGGTTGGATGCCTTTTTTAAATTGATGCACCTAAAGTTTTGTCTCAGGATAAAATTCAGAATTCCTCAAGACAAGGTGAAGCAGACATAGAATGATAGCTTGAATAAATGCTCCAAGGAGAGAAGCAGAGGAAAGAATTTTTCTTGACTTCTCTGACTTTCTAACAAAAGTCTTCCTTCACCCTCCTGGGATTTGCTTGTGACAGAGAACTGCCCCACAGTCCAAAAGCCTTCTTAGATTTGCTGTTCCTGGCTGTTTAACATTATTTGTTTTATTTTTTGCTGGTTTTCTAGGGATCTACCAGCACAGTAATGCTGACATTTCATTATTTTCTAGGCTTTACTGTTTGAACCCTTCACCTTTTCCCCTCTTTTTACTGTTGGCAAGGTTTACTTGCAGTTGCAAAAATACCGAGGAACTGATTTTCTAGCTGTGACTGAACTTAAATAAACTGAAAGAAGCAGAACTATTGCAGGATTAAAGCAGTTCAGCAGTTTACAATGTGAAATGATTTAAGTTTTGACACATTTCCTATCTTTCCTTATCGAAATATACCACAAATAACAGCTCAGCATGGCAGTGCTGACAGCAGTCACTGCCTGCTGAAGGTTCGAGCACCCAGTGCAGGGATCCCAGTGACTGAGCAGCATCTGCCAGGAGCAGGAGATGGCAATGGGACCTGCTGGGAAAGGCTTCATCCCTCAATCCTTCTGAGCCTTTGGAGCTGTGGATAACCCCAGCACAGACATTGGAGCCAGAACAGACAGCAGGTCACCCATTTCACGTGGCACAAAATGCATCCCAATCCAAAGAAAGTTCAGGTTCTTTGCTGTAGAAGAATGGAAAGCTATCAGCCATGACTGGGAACAGGAGGCTCTCCAGATTCCAGGTGCTGAGCACATACGGCTAAACCCACCAGTCAATCCAGGAAATTAGGATCATAGTATCACAGGATCATTAAGATTAGAAAACACCTCCAAGGTCATCAAGTCCAACTTTGACCAAGTGCCACCATGCCCACTAAACCATATCATGAAGTGCCACATTCACTCATTTTTTTAACACTTCCAGGAATGGTGACTCCTCTGGTTCCAATGAGCCTGTTCTAGTGCTAAACCATTCTTTCAGATAAGAAATTTTTCCTAATATCCAACCCAAACCTCCCCTGGCACAACTTGAGCCTATTTCCCCTTATCCTGCCCTTGTTCCCTGGGAGCAGAGTCTGATCCCCCCAATACCCCCTCCTGCCTGGAGGGAGGAGTTGTAGAGAGCGAGAAGGTCCTCCCTGAGCCTCCTTTTTTTCAGGCTGAGCCCCCTCAGCTCCCTCAGCCACTCCTCATAGGACTTAAGTTCCAAACCCTTCATCAGCTTTGTTGCCCTTGTCTTGACTGCTCCAGCCCAAGATGCACCACGGGAAACAGGAAAACATCTTTAGATAATGCACTTCTACCTGCAGCCAGACTACTACATACTGCCTCTTGTATCTAGCCAGTTCCTATTACTTCAGAGGAAAATGGAAGCCCTAAAGCATGGAATTAGTTAAACACCACACAAATATAACAGAACTCATTCAAATCTCTTTTCACAACTGTTTTGTGATTAATGAATCAACAAGGCAAAACAGCCCAAATGACATGATCAGAAACAGTGGTTTCAAGATTGCCATTATTCTGTTTTACAGTCTCATTCATTAATTCGTTAAAGTTGCTCTTGCAACTACATCCTTTTGGTGAGGCCATTCCAGAACTTCTGGCAGCTACAAACTGTCTTCTAATTCCTGGTCTAAAAATATTGAGAACAATATATATTCATTTGATATTGTACCAGCTTCATGTTACCTCTTGTTAGGCAGCTAAATTAAACATTCTGATGTTCCAACACAGTGTTAGGAAGTTCACACGTGTTACAGCTGCTTCTCAGCAACATTTGTGGTAATGTAGGAGAATGGGACTTCATTGTGCTGTGTACGGCAGAAATACATAGAAAGAAACAGCTCCTGCTATTCAGATTAGAAATGGCACATAGATCTTGGGGAGATAGGGGAGTAGTATAATGGTGTATACATTATTAATGTGCTTTAAAAATATGGATATTATTAATCTGTCCTCCCTCTCCATGTCTCTTTCACTGATTGATTTTATTTTGTTTTTATCACAGAGGTGTGACTTGAGAACCAAAAGAAAAATAATCTTTGCTGGTGTCATTTGTTTGGACCGGCTGAGAGAGCTGGAGTTCTTTAGGCTGGAAAAAAAGGAGGATTGGGGGAGACCTCCTCACTTTCCAAAACTCCCTGACAGGAGGGTGCAGCCAAGGGGGATTGGACTCTGCTCCCAGGGAACAGAGAGAGAGTGAGAGGGCAAGAGGAAGCGGCCTCAAGTCCCACCAGGGAAGGTTTGGGTTGGGTATTAGGGAAAATTTCTTCACCAAAAGGGTTGTCCAGCCCTCTAACTGACTGCATAGAGCAGTGGTGGAGTCCTCATCCCTGGAGGGATTTAAAAGTCATGTAGATGTCATGCTTGGGGACTTGGGTTAGCAGTGGCCTGGGCAGTGCTGGGTTAGTGGTTGGACTCAATGAACTTCAAGGGCTTTTCCAGCCTCAATGACTCTATGTTCTATGGCCAAATGGATGATAAGGTAGATGAGAGAATGGAATTATTTCCTTGTTTTCTGGGTCAGAGACTGAAATGGATCAAACCTGACCATTGCAGGTTGCAGACCTGAGCTGCAAGGGAAGAGTGGATCATAAACAACAAATACAATGAGGGAAACACTAAGGATATGTTAGGAGTTAACTTCTGCCTGTAAAGCATTTCAGTTATAGCAAAATATCCAGGAAACCACATCCATATTCTGAAATGTATGTTCAGAAACAGTTCAGAAGTAGAATTTCAGAAAACAGTGGGTGTAAAGACAACAGGTGAATGTGCTGAATGGCCAGGTTAAAAAATGGAATAAAAGAGGTATGAAGAAAAGACAGGAAAGCACAAATAAAAAGAGCTTTGGGGCACTCTTACTTTGAAGCAGAAAAAAAGAACAAAAACAATATTTAAGGAATAAAAGAAAAAAACCCTGCATGTTTCCTCTTAGAAAAGAAATGCTAGCCTATATGTCCTGCCCAAATTTCCATTCTCCATTGTTTTATTTCAATTTTTCACATAGATAAAGGTGTTTCCCCCCCCTTTTTTTTTTTTGTTCTATTTGGTTTTGTAATGTTACCTGATATATTCCACATAAGTGATGAATGTTTTTCAAAAAATGCCTACTGTACTATATATACATCACTTGATTAAATGCATGAGTGTTAGGGATGAGAGATACTGCTCAACAAAAATCTATTATTAATGTTCTTGGACCATCAGTGCAGAACACAACAATCATTTTCATTGTAAGGTTTTATCTCTCCTCTCCTTCCGCAGAAATGGTAAAGTTTCTCATGCAAGAGCCACAAAGCAGGTTCAGGAGGGAGCCTGGCTACAAGTACGTATGGATTTTGGATACAGTTTTGTTATGCCTTACTTCAGCAGAATATCCAAGGCAACAAAGAGAAAGGAAATGTGAAACCGTCCAAAGCACTGGCTGAGCCGTAGCGCCAGGGGGGGAAGAAAGCACAGAGAGACAGAGAATGCCTGAAATGTCTGCAAAATGTAACTCAATTATCAGAGATCAGCCATAACAAGGAAAAAAAATCACATAAGGCTGGAAGAGCTATAAGTATCAAATAGTTACGTTTACTGCATTTATAAACAGATATCTTTTGGCAGGAGACTCAAAGAGGCCTCCACAAGGCACGAGAATCTGGGCTTGAATCCATTCACTCTGTGAATTAATTGACTTGGTTTGAACTCTACTGTTTTCAGTTGGAGAATTCACTGTGAACATGTTGTACATATCTCAGATATCAAATAGCAAATGTACTGAAGCCAGATACTGAACTGGAGCCAGAAATTTTTCATTAATCAGTATTGTATGCTTTCTGTGAATAGGAAATAGAACAACAACAAAAAGCAGACAAGAATGGGGAAAATATTTTTCTCTCTCTCCCTGTTTCTACACCCCCACATATGCTATTATTATTACTCAGTATTTACATTGCAGTCACACCCAGTGGTTCCAACAGAGCAGGAGCCCTGCAGTGCTAGGTACTGTACAAAATAAATACAATTGAAGAGACAATGGCTGCTCTCAAGAGCTTAAAGTCCAAACAGATGGGACAGATGAGAGAGAGGTGTAGAAAGGTGACTGAGGTGGCCAGAGGTCAGACAGTGAGTCTGTGTAAAAGCTCAGAATACTTTTCTAGGGGGAAATCCTGAAATAATTGTCAAAACCTGTAAGTTTTAGCAGAGAAAACAGTTCATCCCACACCACCAGTAATCATTACCCACCAGGCTCCAGCAGCTCCCCAGTGCTGCAGATCAAAATTCACTTCCAGGCAGAAGGGGTAGCTGAAAATCACAATAACACATTATAATATCACACTCACATGCTTTTGTGAAAGGGCAGATTTAGCAGGGAGTTGAGACTACAGTAGCCCTCACCACCATCTGACAGAAAAGAGGCAGCCCCCCCTCCATGTGCTCCATTAATTAATCCATTAATTTCCTCATGATTTACGCCATCTAAGAGGTCAGAACCAATGTCTTCACAACCCAGGAAAGAACGATAGGTTAGATTTCCATTTCTTTGCAGTTCTCCTTGGCAAAGCACCACACAACTGGCAGCCATCACAAACAAAAGCCACCCCTCCTTTTGGGCAGCCAGGCAGAATACAGACATTTTGCAAAGCACCTTCATTTGCTCAGCAAACCCTGTGGTTCCCATCCTCACTGTGCCCAAGTGAGGTGGTGACAGAGCCTGCAGTTACTGTGCATTGTGTTCTCTGCTTCAGTCTCATCTCCCACATAACCTGTCTTGAGTAAAACTTCATCACTCTGTGTTTAGATTATGATGTGCCATGGCCAAAAATATTTATTTGGGGAAAAACTGCAGGAATATAGTCTAAACACATGAGGATTCTGCTGGAATTTGATCATGGCTTCTCTGTCTTGTCTCAGCTTTTTAAGCTACCTATTTGCAAGCCAAATATATACATAAAAGGGAAAGCACATTACACAGTTGCTGGAGGGAAGGATATTCCTACTTATACAAATGAGCAGGGGGAAATGGAAACAGAGAGAAGAAGACCATAACCAGGAAAATAAATGAGCAGATGGAGAAAACAACAAATGAGGAAATAACACCAGGCAGAGTCATGGCTGTGATTCCAGACGGCCCACCTGCACATGTTTTATGGGGAGCATGCATAAGAAGAATATTTCCATTGGCCATCTCAGTGTTTGCTTCCCATTACTGGCACATCCTATTTGTCCTAAATCCTGCTGAATGCTGGAAAGAATACAGAAACAAGCAAAAATAACAACACAAAGGGTTTATTAATGTCTCTGGTACTTACAAGTCTGCTGGCAGCAAACTGGGGAATCCTCTCAGGGAACCCACTGACCCAGAGCTCTTCCCACTTCATTCCCCTGAATTCTGACCCCAAGCATCCCATTAACCTCATCTCCAGCTCTTTTGGAAATCAGAAAAACTCACAAAATAATTTTACTTCCTAAACCACTGACCTTTGAAATTACATTCATACTTTAAAGGCCCAGTCCAGAATAGCCTACTGTGAACAGAAAGACACACACTGTGTTTAACACATTAATTAATCAGAACAATCATGGGGTACATACAGATTCCATACATGTTATCTAGCTAACTGCCAGGTATAAGCCCATTACTAACCCCAAATAGATAATGCATGTGAAATACAACTGCTTTGCCTTCAGCAGGACTTTAACATGGTTTAGCTCAGACTGGCTTAAAAATTACAATTTTTCCTCATGAAGATATATAAAGCATTTGAGCATGGAGAAATGTCTCTATCCTGTTCTGCAGAGCTCCTTACCTGAGATTTATTAAAGATTGGTGATCCTACCTCATCTGGTCAGAAAGCACAGTTTGCTTCTGTCTCTTGAATTTTTATGGTTTACATAGAGTGCTCAGAACAGTTCCAGCCATGTGCACTCCAACTTCCTGAGCAAGAAAATGTACATCAGCTCCCAGCCCTTCTGCCCAGTAGCCCTTTTTACAGATTTAGGAAGATGGACAAACACCAAGGAAACACAAAAACATGAACACTTTTCCCCCCACAATGGCCCTGTATTTGCACAATTAATTGGAACAGAAAGGAAGGGAACCATCATTTTCCTGAATTTCAAAGCAGAATCCCTAAGTCTCTCCCATAGCTAAAATTCACCCCTCCTCCAGATGTATGAAACTCTTGTTTATGTATAATGATGAAAACATTGGACAAATGAATATTCAGCTTACACGTTCAATAATATAAGGAAAAGGTCTTTGTTACTTTGGGGAGTAGATTTCAGTTTCATTCATCCCTTTTTACTGTTTTGTTTGATTTTTTTCAAACAGTTCCCCAAATCACTAAGCTTCCTCTGGCAAAAGGAATACAACTCACTAAGAATTGACCTCCAAAAGCAGTAAGAGACCCTGACACAGCTATCTATGCTCATGAAGTATGCAAACTGTATTCTTCCTTCCAGCACCCATTTAGTCAGTTCCAGAATAAATATATTTGCTTGTAGCCAAGTCTGAAGAAAGTACAGTCAATACACAGATGTGTTATATGTTTGGGTAAGAGAGTCCATTTCCTCTCCATGTCACCTCCCATTTCTGGTAGTTCTATACTCTAAAAATAGTGTGAGTAAAATCCCTTATTTGGCATGGGAGATT
The DNA here is from genome assembly GCA_013399835.1 of Leptocoma aspasia. Taxonomy (NCBI): domain Eukaryota; kingdom Metazoa; phylum Chordata; class Aves; order Passeriformes; family Nectariniidae; genus Leptocoma; species Leptocoma aspasia. The sequence continues at coordinate 2,154,774 of VXAX01005552.1, forward strand.
GCCAGCTGTTGAATCCAAAGCAGTTCAATTTAATCTAGATGACCACTGTCTGCTTCAAATGAAATAGGAATATTTATTGTTACTAAATACATGAATTATTTACATTCTTTATATTAGCCAGAAAAAGAGTTGCAAGCATCTTTAAAAAAAGAGATGGTTATGCTGCTAACTGTAAAGAGTCAGAAATATAAAAATATTCTTAAAATATTTTGTTTATTGATTGAGCATACACAGTTTGCATATAATCTAGTTTTGGGAATATATATAAAAACATATATATATCTATGTATATAGCTATGTATGTATGTATACAATAGGCCAGGAACTGAGAGGAGCCCAATGTTCTTGATCCCTAGGGGATCAGAATCCTGTAGGATAAAAGCCAGGCAACGTAGGAAACAGGCAGATGATAATAAGCAAAAAACTGGGACTGGGAAAAAGTCTACAGTGTAAGTGTCCATAGGAAAGGGAAGAGAGTGGTAAAAAAAGGGAGTATTTAGGAGGACATTTAGGGGGAAGTCACAGAACCTGGAAAGGAGCGAAGAGCAACTCACTCAAGTGCAGTCAAATAAAAAACAGGGAAGAAATTCGAAGCTGAGAAACTCGTTATAGGTGGTGATCCTGAGAAAGGGGAGCCTTTCCATTTGGTCTCTGTAGCAGGCAGACAACTGCTGCTAACAGCCTGTCTACAATTTGAAGAGAGGAGCAGGGGTTGTGGGAGTGAAGACACCCAAGGATTCAGCCTGAATGAGAATGGCTGGAGCGCCGGCTGCAGTCCCAGCTCGGTGCTAAGCAGTGCTCCTACTAAAAAATCCATCTCCTTTCAGAATGTGGAGCCTTCTTGTGTTATTATGCAGCACTCTGCATGTGCAGAAGTGTCTGGGGTCAGCTGTGTGGCACTCACAGCGCAGAGCAGAGGGATGCCACAGGAAAATGAAGCAGCGTGGTGGAAACAGAGCAAACAGGACAGCACTTGGATGGCTGGGAAAGCTGGACAGGCTTTGAACAAGGGGAGGAAAAGGATTTATCTGCACCTCCACCCATTTATTCTGACATTTGGAGACTATTTTGATGCAGAAATGTGGAGTAGCAGGACTACTTCAGCCAACAGCTAGGAATATCCAATGTGGATGAAATATTTTTCCACATATTGTTGAGAGTTTGCTCTCAGAGGGCACCTTGGACTGCAGGTGACCAATAAATACCCTCCAAGAGGTCATGATCTTTGAGAGGTGTGAACAGAGGCAGCACTGAGTGTCCTGGCTTGGCTGTAAAGGTCTGCACTTGACTCAAACCAAAGAGAATGGGATTTTGCTTTGGAATCTTTAGTTTTTTCTGGAAAAAAAAATCTAATTTAATATAACCATAGAATCGTAGAATGATTTGGATTGGAAGGGACCTTAAAGATGATCTAGTTCTACTGGGGATCAAAATGTTAATATTAAACAAATGATCATGGAGAAACTGAGGCACAAGTTTTATTGCTAGGCAAATATGAAGAACAGCTGCTGTTAAATAATGCAGCAAATATCCAGGATTTTTTAAATCTGAAAAAAGTCCAGTCACTGACTCAATAGTTGTAAAAAATGTTTGTGACCAGAACATTCCTTAAAAGCCTATTACAGAGTACCCTGCATTTGTTTTAGGACTGTCTATACTTTAGTTATTTTGACCTGGGGTGATCTGAATTTTGAAAGCAAAAGCCATTTTTGAGTAATCCCATGCTAGACAAGCCACAGTCACATACTCACATAGCTATCTTATCACATAAAATAGCATTGCTGTGTGATCATATTAGGTGCTGGGCAAACCCAAGATGCTGATGGTCCCTGTTCAGGGGCAGAGACCAGCACAGAACTGGGACTGCCTTGCTGAAACCCTCCAATATCCTGCTCTAAGTGTTTCTGCACTTTCTCATGCTGATCAGCAGTCTGGTGACTGAAGTAATTCATCTTTAAAGCATAATGCCCACAGAACAAGCCCTCTGCACTTTTCTGACCTACCAAGGTGTATGAGAGGGTTGGGAAGGAAGATGGAGTTGTTCCTCCTCCCTGCCCTGAATCAAGGAGATGCTGAGAACAGCTCCAGCAAATCCACATTTTCCTGCTCTTAGCCAGTGCGTGACCTCTTCAGTGAAAACATACAACACATTATGTAGCTGCTATTAGTAACAGCACTGTAGCCCAGAAACTAAAAAGGTCAGATTAATATTAATTGTCTCATAGGTATCAAGTTATATGCCATATATATTCCTAGTAAAGGTCAATATGGCCTTCCCTTATTTTATATCCATCTGCTTCATTAGGTAAGGAAAAGTAAGCTAGATATAATGGATTTTTTGGTAGTTTTAATCAACAATTTCATCAAAAGCACATTTTTCACCTGTACTAACAACATAATGGAAAACTAGATCAATACATTAATTACACCCACTGCTTTCTAAACTCTATTTTTAAATGAATTATGGTAAGTGTTGTTGAAATGGGAAAGAAAAAACCTATACAACCAGACGACATTCACTTTCAGTGTCAGGCGAATAGACAAGAAAATATGTTTGCCTATTTTTATTTTTCAAATACTTTCATTATTGTTCCATATAAAAGATCAGAAATTAGCAAGCCTTTAATTGTAATGTCCATCCAATGGCAAACAAGCATCAGAACTGATTTTGGTAGCACATTACACAGAGCAGGGCAAAGTAACAGCAGACTGCTAATGGCAGAAATGGCAATTGCAATATTACTCTGGGGAAAATCCAAAATGTTTATTTGTGGGACCTCCTCCTCAGACCACTATGGTGTGGATAAATATCCTCACCATCTCCATCCACCTGAGGTTCTGTGACCAAAATAACACGAGAGGTCAGAGCTGTAGGGAAGCATCTGTACAGCCAGGATTCTTTTTTTTAGAAGGTCTTGTCTCCACATTGAAAGACCTATTTGTCTCCCAAGGTGTTGAGTTCTTATTTGTCTCCCAGGATGTGGAATTCTTATAAGCCTAGAAAGTAGAAAAGAGGTACAAATCAGGTGAAATTTCTCTGCAGACCTTAGCAGGCTTTGAACATTCGTTCTCCAGGGAAAGTAGGAGCTGCAGCTCTCTCCAGTTTTCCAGCCTTAATAGCTCACTATCCACACCTAAAGCTCATCATACATCTCATATGTGCTTCATTGTACAACAGAGAACAGTGCAGAGAGCCCCAGGCAGGCACCATTTTGGGCCAGAAAGTCTCTACACAGCACAACTAATTTACACAGCACAAATCCACAAGCAGCTCTGCCTTGGAGACAGAGCTTGTTAATTTGGATGCAAACCTGCAGAAGTCTGGCTGTACAGATTCAGATCCAGCTCATGGAGAGGGAGGAGGGTCTCTCCCTTCTTGCCTCAGTGACTCCACTTCCAGAGTCAGCTGTGACATTTTTAACCTGCAATCTAAGTCAGCTTTACACATGTACAGTAACTACTCAGCATCTGTTCCAGTTTCCTTACCCCAAAACACACTCCTTTCATCAGCTTGTTTTCCAGCCCTGGGAAGTATTGAGAAGACTGAAGACAGAGCAAGAGATGGATTACTCTAAAAAGGAACAAGATCATTTTAAGCCAGGAACTCTTCCATACCAAGGTCTATTCAGCATCATGCTGTGCTACTGCTCCCATTTCTTCTCTCCATTCTCCCCAAAACAACACCTCTTTTTCACTTATTTCCTAATTTCTTCATATACTTTAAGTATCCACTTAAAAAGGAGAGCTGATTCCTGCATTATTTTCTTCTTCTTCTTGCAGGTTAATTCAAAAAAAAATCTTGCTTCCAGGCATTCCCTGAAGCTTCCTAATGCACAAGTCTACACCATTTGGGGAGCTTTAGTTACATAGCCTACTATCACATGATCCTGATCCTCTGACCCAAAGGACAGGACAAATTTAAAAACATCTGGGACTAGAGTCTTCACTGGTTGTGGGGAAAGGGGGGAATTTTAATCTTCTGACTGAGAAGTGAAGGGAGACCTCTGCAATATTAAACAAATAATTGTGTGAGGAGTGGAATGAATTAAGTCTGTTTCTTTATGAATTTGAGGTGCATAAAAGCACGACCTTGGACTGAAGCATTTCTGTATAGCTGTGTTATTTATTGCAGCTCTCACCTCCTTGAATGCTCTGGAGCCTCATAAGATATAAGTTCATGCTGCAACTTTCCCTCAGCTGGGCAACATCAACACTTTTTGTTCATCTATCTGGCCCCATATTTTTAGGAAATGTGTTAGAACCCAGATACTTCGAAAATTCTGTAGTTTCATCACACTTGATTGGAAAAGGCCACTAGATTCAAAAATTATTAGGGGGTACGCAAGGACAGATACATGCACAGAGACAGCCTGATCACAGATGCCTTGTTTCCATAGGAAACCAAACTAAAAATAGACAGTTTCTTAAGTGTTAAAGATGGAATTTTTATTTGTTTTTGCAGTTGAGAACCAAACAGACCCACTATTCACATGGCTGTAGCACATGAGAAATACGAAAGAAAAGTAATCTTAGTTTTTTCTGATAGATACCCCAGTAAGTATAATTCAGTGACCAGTGACACAACAGCCAAGTGTCCAAAGGCCAAAATACACTGGGCTGGATGAAAGGTTGTCTGTGGGACAGTAAATACGAGCTTTTTTTTCTTTTAGCACTATCACTAAAATACTTTGTTAAGTTGTTTGCTACTAATGCAACACACAATGACATAAAATCTGCGTAAATCTCATTGTTTTGAATGATCTGTGCACAACTAAGATCTCTGTTTGGTTTTTCATTCATCAAAAAATGATAAAACAGATGTTAGCAACTCATTTTTTCCCCCCATCAGTTGCTAAGTATCAACCTCAAAGTGACATGCAGCAGCAAATGATAGCTAGGCATAACGATGAGTGAGAAAGCACAGCTTTATTTATAATCAAAATAATATGGACATTATAGCCTGCATATGAGCTGTGCAGGGCAACCTTTGCCTGCATCCTCACAGAAGCAGACATCTTACATCCAGATGTCTTTAGTGTATTTGAGGTGTTTGAGCTGAATCCCTCGGGGATATTGTATAAAGATGTCTATAGGAGTGAGGTGAGGCTCTCAAGCAGTGGATAGGAGAGATGGAGAGAGTGATTGACAACTCAGGCTATCTGTTTATCATCCAGCTCAACATGTAGGGATCATAGGACCACAAGAACTATATAAATACAGATAATCTGAGAACACCAAAGGACCTTGAAACAGAAGGCTATTTTTAAGGTGTAGTAATAACACAGAAAGAACTTCCATGGCATTCTATATGGCAGTATGTGAGATTGTTGGGTGAAAACAGCCTTTTAAACCCACTTTTCTTGAGACTTGAGCTGCACGTAGTTCAGTCTGGTTGTGCCTATTGTTACCACCACACCTCAGGTGAGATCTAGTAGTCAATAGCTTAAGAGGCTGAGCACATCTTTTTAGCTGTATAAATATGAATGCCTGGGCCATTACTAGCAAATAGTGGATGCAGCTGCAGATTTCCCTGGAAGCAGTGTCATGGCATTAATTTGTTTGCCTTCATGAGACAACAGACAGTCATGTAAGCTGGTGTGGAGGTCTGTGTCTCAAACCCCTGTGCAACCCAGCTGCTGCTGGGCCTCAGCTTTACTGTGAGCTCTTTCTACTTCCTACTTCAGAAAAATAAAATCATGGAGTCACTGAGATAGGAAAAAGCACTCTCAGACCATCACATCCAAATGTTCCCTCAGCAATGCTGAGGCCACCACTAAACCATGTGCCCAAGTGCCTCATCTGTACCTCTTTTAAATCCATCCAAGGATGGGGACTCCACTGCTGTTCTGGGCAGTCTGTGCCACGGCTGGACAACACTTCCCATGAAGAAATTTTCCTTAATATACAATCTAAACTTTACCTGGCGCAGCTTGAGGCCATTTTGTCTTGCAGGAATCATTAATAACCTTGTGGTTAGTAGCGTGCTCGGAGCCCCCTCATGCAGCTCCCAGGCTCCAGTGGGGTGGGTTACAGCGAGGGCAGCCATGTTGCCACAATGTTCCTCATCTTCCCGCCAAAATGTTCCCCGTCTTCCCGCCACAGCCTTGCTTTAGGAAACAGAGACATGTTCTGGAGAAAGAAAGTAGGAATGTGGAGTAGGTGTAAGACCCAGGTGCGGGGTGAGCAGGGAGCTGGGGACGGGTGTTTGTGCTGACCAGCAAGGTGGGAGGGAGGGACAGGAGTCCGTGAGGGAGAGCGGCTGAGGTGGCCGCCATGATGGCAGTCTGAGGGAGGGAGCCGGCCGCTGTCCATGAACGAGTTAAAAGTCACATCTGAAAACTTTTTCCACACCGCAGCTTGGATGCTGGGTAGGGAAAAGGTTAGGAAGTGCTAGCTTAAATCCAGGATGGAGTTTTTCAAGGATAGGTTGTTACACACAGATTGATGCCACACTGTTGTCAACATGCCAGGGGTAGTTTTAGCTGTCAGCTCTGTCAGAGTCTGCCAACCAACTTTAACTTGTTTTCTGACTTTTCCAAATGTTTTCCAAGTTTTTGCTTGCTGAGCTGAGGATAAATTGTCCCTCAGTTTCTGTAAAACCACATTTGTTTACTTGTTTCCTTTTCATCTCCATTTCTTTCTGTGGTTTTCCCTTTTTAGGGAAAAAAAAAGCACAAAGCTTGCACCCTTGCCCAGCCGTAATATAAACACAGTTCACCGAAGCCGCCTCATAAACCATAAAATTTTGCTCATCCATGTTTGTACAATGCACACGTGGATCCCTTCCCTCATGGGCTGGGATGTGCTCCACCACAGCCCTGCCCAAGGTAAGGGATTGGGCAGCACATCCCAGAATAAACTCAGGAATAAAATGTTACTGTGGCTCTTTCCTGCGTTTTCCTACAGGTGAAGACTTCTTTCTTCTGGAATGAAAGATTTTGAGGAAAAATCTTCCAGTTTGGTCAGAATTATCTGACCATGTGTGCAAGGGATTGGAGCAGGTAAACCACAAGCCTTTCTCCCTTTCCCAGAGCCTCACTGGACTGGTAGCGAATAACTCCATTTGGGAAAACAAATCTCTCATTACAAACACAGTAATTACAGTGAAATAACATTTAAGGAATGTTAAAAGGACTGGGAACTTCAAAGATTGAAACATTAGAAAGCTGAAATTAAGACTGTACAAGTTCTGTGTATGCATTATGCTACGTTTACTCGACTGTGTGGGTTTTTATTCACATATAAGATAGATGGGACAAAAAAACTTCTGTTTTTCCTCACAGTTCAATGTGTGGTCCCTGGCCTTGTTTACTGCCCTGAGTTATTAATTTCCTCTTCAGCTTTTTACAGTCACATTTACGTATGTTACAAACAAGATTTAATTTATTTTTGTTATACCACCAGAAGGTGAAGGGAAATGATGTACAGAAAGCAGAAAAAAAAATCCAAGTTTTATAATTATTTTAGAATAGTTATCACTAGATCCTCACATTAATACACTAATTCAGGGTTAAGTACAGAAAATATGTTCTTGTGACTATCATTTTTTAAAATGCAGCAAAACAAAAATCTGCAGCAGTTGGATCACCTAAGTGACATTAGTGAGTTGTTAACTTCAATAATTTTTTTCCTTGGAATCCACTGAATTCACAGTAATAATATGTATGAAAGAGAATTTTTGATTCAGGCTACTTTCTATTTTCAGTGTATCTAAAAAAATTTCCATCTTTTCCGTATACTCATACTTCTTTTTTACTGATACTTGAGTTTACTATAAATGTTTAATATATGTTGAGGTACTATAAATGTTTATGGGGATACCAAGTTAAACTTTATAAGTTCCTGGCATGGCCCTTTATGTCCTCACCTTCAGCTGGTTCAGCACTTCAGTGTTTCTAACCCTGGAGTATCAGTTTGAGCCCTCTGAAAATGAGACACATATAAGTAACCATACATCACTGACTACATGATTTGCCTATCCCCACATGATGACTTTAGTAATGGCACTTAGAGAGTCCAGACCTCAGTTGTAAGTGGACTTAACTTTCCTATAACTCCCAAGAATCTCTACCTCATTTATTAGCTCTAGTTTCTCAATATGTGGAGATCCAGATCAGTCTGCTTCACTATTTAACTCTGGTTCATCCCAGCATAGGTCAGAACTATGCAAGGAATAAGGCAAGAGACTTGTAGAAAAAATAGCACACAATTATGTTATTAAAGATATAATGCATATGAACAGAGAGAATTCAATTTCAACTGAAGGAATAACATTGATTCAGTAATCTCTTTTCCCATAAGTCCTTGGCATTAAAAGACGTATAATTTCAGTATAGTCCCTGCCTGTCATCTTTCTAAAAGGATCATAAATAAAATGGAAAATAGATCTTTCATCACACTGACATCCCTGAGGGTTGCTCCTGAGTCTGGGACCTTTTGTACCGTAGCTTGGACCTCTCTACCTGAGCTAACAGAGCAGTTAACAGCAGCTTCTACACATGCTGTCCTTATTGGCTTCCACTTGCAGGTTTGTCCACTTACACCCTTTCCATAGCCATCTCCAGTCCTTTTTCCCCTTGCTAACTTGTCAGACCTGCTTTTTTTATAACCTGTAAGTGTCTCTGGGACAGGATTTGTTCAGTGAAAGGCTACAAAAAAGACCTATGAAAGGCTGCTGAATCCTTCTCTCTACCACAGTACAGAAAGTTAGGCTTGTCCTCTCAGGTGTGTCCTGGAAAATTATTCAGGATTAATTTTGATAATGGATTAGTGTAAATGGAGTGATGGAGGGTAGAGGCATATAACCAAAACATTCCAGCATAGATTTGAGGATAAAGTTGGTGGGCATGAGCTGCTCTGCAGTAACTGCATGTGTGCTTGTTCTTACTCCACTGTAAATTAAATATAACATAAATTAAACAAACTATTTCACATTTACCTCTACAGGCTTGCTTTCCTACTGGCAGTGATTATGGTTTATATACTGCAAAATCAAATTCAAGTTTAGGTCACTGTCATTTATTTGTAGACCTGTGTGAGAATGAAGGGGCCCTACATTGTGTGAGTTGCACTTTGCAGCAAGGTCACTGTCATTCTGCAACCACCAAGTGTTTCGTGAAGGGCAACAGATCCACTATGAATTCATATTTCTATTTAACTCAGATTTTCATACATAGCACCAAGTAAACAAACACTTTTCCACCTCTTTCAGAGTCATCATCCTGGGAGGAAATTGTCATGTTGTGATTCAGCTTTGTGAGTGGACCAGTATTTGTGGTAAGTCCAAGGCAGAACTCTCAGGGTTTTCTCACTCCAAGTCATATAAAGCATAACAGTAAAACATGCAAGAGGAGGTTGTACATGATATATCACAAAATGTGGTTTGGCACCCAGCACAGTAACAGTTTAGGGAACAGGCTGTTCTTTAAATAATATGCTTTTGTTTTCATGTTTTAATTCTTCATGCTGCTGATTTAGAGCAAAGGCTTTTTTTCTTTAAAAAAAAAAAAAAAGAAGAAAAGAAGTAGATCCTTATCTAATGCATCAAAACAGAAAAGTATGTGGTTTCTTTGTCAAACATTTCAATAAAGGATTCAACTTTCTCAAGGGGCCCTTGCAGAATTCACATTGGAATAGGATTCCGGGTGGGTGTTTTTCATTTTAACCAGGGGCTGGGTTTTCAATTGTTGATGCCTGCAGATGTACATGCACAAATTCACATGCCTGACTTCAAAAATCTGATGTAAAGCACATAGCAGGTGAGTGAATGATGTGGGACACTGAAGAAAACTTCATTGTTCATCTAAAAATATCAAAAGAGCCATGACCTGAGAGGTGCCTGTCACCAGGCTTTAGCAGAGGTCAAGGGGGTGATGTAATTGGCACCTTTTGAATTTGGTGGTGCTATGTCACAAAACACAGACCCAGCATTTAATCCTTGAAAATTATTAGAGGTTCAAAGCTGCACTTCATTTTGTCTTTTTTTTTTCTCTCCCCCCTTTCAGAAGGAAGCTTATTTTCTGTCTTACTGGGTGTTTATATTGAAGACACTGTAGAGCAATTCCTGACTTAAATTTTAAGTCTATAGTAGTCTTACAGGTAACAGAGGAGTTTAATGTGTGGTGAGGGGAGTTGTTTGATAATGCCACTACCATCAGCTTTCTGGTTTTCTGTATTTACAAAATGCAGAAAAAAATAGCTCAGTGATCAATTTTTCAATTCCATCCCAAAATAAATACTAAAAAAGAAAAGTGCTCTGCATCATCTCTGAATTTAACATTCAAATGTAAATTGATTTTTTTCCCCCCTATTTATATCACTTAAAATTTCTCGGGAGTCTTGTCTTCTTACAGGTGTAGGTAAAATTTTAATGACAGATACTTGGTTCTGAGGGGAAATTCTAAAATATTCATAACCAAAAAAAGATAGATTTCCTGAAATCAGATATTTTTATTTTGAAAAGGACCAGAAAAAAAATGATTTGCCATTTATATTTTCTGCATATTTTTTTCCAAATTATTGACCAAATCTGTTCTAAAAGAAGAAAAAAAGAATTCTCTTCAAAACTGTCCAAAAAAGCCCACCTGATTCTATTTTGCACATTGCATTTATGATGAAAAATAATATAGAACAAATTTTGATTTTTTTAAATTTAATAACAGAAAATTAAAAGAGAAAAGGCAAAAGTAAAATGGATTTTCGCAAGATGGAGCATTTGAAACCAATTTCTCATCTGTCTTTGTGGAAATAACTCATTTTTCACTAAAATGTGGTGATAGATAGCCAAGGCATCTGGTCTTCAGCAGTACCTGGGATATTATTGAGTGGACCTACAAATATTGGGCTTGTAGCAAAGACTAAAGGGGAAACAAGCGGGAAAATTCCTTATTTGGTGGACTAAAAAGCAGTGAACAACTACCGAGATTGTTAAGCTAAGTGTAGACTGAACATGAATAGAGGGGAAACATTAAAATGCTAAAAACCACTTGGGCTAAACTGTGTCAGTTTCAAAGTGAGTTCTCTCTTTCTGAAGCTCCTCATGTTGATAAGCCCTGCTTATAAACCTCCATCACGATAATGCTGGTCATTGTAAGTGTGGAGGCCCAGGGTGAAATCCTGGCTCTGCTGACATCATTAACAGTTCTGCCTTTGATCAGAACTGGGTCGGGTTCAGCCCAAATGAAAGCAGTGGCCTTGCTGACAAATGACCAGTGGTCAAAGGGAGGCCCAGTCACTGAGTTCATCAGTCCTGTGCATTACATTCAGCAAAGGTCAATAAGATGGAAGGTCTTGGATTTAGATCACTTGGAAGATAAGCATGCCAGGCTGAAACAAGACTCCAGAGAAATCAAGGGACAGCATTATTTGGATATTTGCTGTATGACTTGTTGGCGAATTTAAAAAATGTACTTTATCCATATTCAAATCCAGTATAAATCAAAGTAGAAGAATATGATCTCTGTGGGAAGAAGTCACGGAAACAATATCTGTGCACCTGCCTACAGATCTATGAAAGCATTTTCAAAACAGACATTTTGGAAAGAGGCAGCTACTGCTAATCTATTATCATTTCCATGCAGATATTTATATAAATCCTCTTCTTGTAAAATGCCACATACCCTGCTTAGCTTTGCATTTAGGCAGAAGAAGCACAACTTCAGCCTATGTAAATAAAATTTAAAACTGAGGTGGGTTAGGAATCTGGGCTTAATAGATGCAACTGTGTAAGAATTGTCTATTAATTATAAAATCATTAGATTAAAGGGATAGTAACTTTTCTTACTGACTTTTAAACATTTTCTGCTTGATCACATTTCCTTTAGGAAAATCTAAAAATACAGTCTGAATAATAGCCACAACCCTATCCTATCCATCAACTGTACCTGTTAATTTAAGACACAATCACTTGAACACAGATAACACATGCTGTAACGCCTTGTGTGCCAGTGCACACACATGTGTTTATCCCTACATGCCTTCTTTAATTTTCTTCCTGAGACCAGCACGCTTTGGAATGATATTTTAATTTATTATTATGAAAGGAATGGCAACTGGTTTTTAATGGTTACAGAATGGTGACTCACAACACTGTCCCAGATGCTGTCACCGTCGCTATGAGAGCAGATTTGCAACATCTTGTCATGGGCACACATCAGTGCTCATGCCTGCTGCCTTCATCCCAGAGGACAGCCTAACACCTGCTGCTGGCAGCGTGCCGGCCCTTCGGGGAACAAATGTTCCATTGCTGCTGGGTGATAGGACAGGACAGACTCGAGATTCCAAATGAACTGGCTAAAGGCACCCTAGGGCTCGGTGCACCCACCCCAGCACCCAGATGGTTGCTGTTTCTGTAGGAATATTAGAGAGTGAGTGGTGTGCCTGTAGCTGTCCCCTATAAATAAACGAAAAGAGAAAAAATCAGGATCACCCTGGATAATAAGATTTCTAGCATTTGCTGTTGTTTCTTATGAAAAGCCCCCCAACAATATTTTTCCAGTCAGTATTATACTGATGGAGTATATTGTGCCTACTCTGTATTTATTCATATAAAGAACGTAGGAGAGTCTGTAAAATATAATGTTTTAATAGGAAAATACAAGTGCAAATCCACTTCTGGAAGGATAATGTGCTTTTTTCCTGCAGAATATTCTTAACCTTACACAATTTACAAATCCTGGACAAAATAGACATGATCTTTATATTTCACATGATGTTCAGCTGCTGTACCTTTATGTTGACAGAGGTACTACATTTAGATATAAGAACAAAACAAACAAAAAAAAGAGTAAATACATTTTGTGTCTTTTAAATGTATTTTTCAGTGCACCTATCCTAGGGTTGTAAGAATAAAGAATACTGTGCACTAGCTCTGGGGAGCCCAGATTTCTCACTGAGGTCATGGAGAGCTAAAAGGGCTCCTGGCTTGGAATAAGAAGCTCAATGCAATTCAGGATCAGGTCTCTTGGACAGCGTGTAATGTGTTTCTTTCCATTTATTCCCACTCCACTTCCAGTGGGGTGATAATAGCAGTGTTACAATGTCTTCACTTCATGTGGATTGAATAGCAGCCTAATAAAGATGAGGGTGGTGCTTTTTTCAGCTGTTATACTCAAATTTCAAATAAGACCATTTTTATTCTCTGTTTTTGAAAAGGCTTTTTGTCCACATTATTCCCCAAAGCTTGGATCAAAACCATGTCATGTGTCTGAGGGAGGTACAGTCCAGGACACAGTGCATTAGTATTTCAGCTACTGTAATATAGTTTTGATAGTCCTTTCCATTTTAGCTTTTGCATAGGAATTTACTCCCATGAAAATGAAATACCTTAAAAAATAAAAAGATCTATCATATATTTATAGAAGGGTGGCTTGATCAGAACGCACTAGATTGCCACAGTGTAATTCTGTGTGGTTTAAATCAATGTGCAGTGGAGGTGATATTTCACATTCTCTGCGGTGTGCTGCACTTATCTGCAAAAAATCAATCGAATCTACATCACAATACACTGAGCAACACTGAACTGCCAACGAGAGAATTCTGGATGGCTTCCACTGGTTAAAATTTCCCCCCTTTTCTCTTATTAGGTGAATGGCTGGGATATATCCATAATTCTTAGGAAAGAGCATATCATACACACGGTGTCCACACTCTGTGGAGTTCTTTGAACATGTATTCCTATGCTATTCTTTCTTATGATCTCTAAATGAAGTTCCCAGGTAATGCCAATTTACAATAATCTCTCTGCTTGTGATCCCACTAGTTGCCCTGGGCAAATCTCATTGTTTTTCTTTGTCCCCTGACTGCTTCCATAAAATTATGCTAATAATAGCCACACCAGAGAGATGCTGGGTAAATTTGTGTGCCTGCAGAGGACTTTGAAGATGAAAAGGCTTATTTAAATGCTACATATTGCCACAAGTATTATTATTAAAGATTAAGAGTGCATTCTGCCCTTGGACGGACACACGCAGCTGCTGCTGTCCCCACTGTCTGGGTTTACACATGCAATGGGGCAGAGCTGTACAGATCTAGAGACTGTAAGTTCAGCAAGTCAGCTTTGCTGGAGCAAAGACAGGGTTTCTGTGCAGATGGCAGGCATGCAAATTTGGTATGATCACAATTTAGAGGTGCTTGTAAAGCATTTGCGTCGGTTGAACTCTTTGCTGCTTCTATTTCTACAATGCTATTAACTACAGGGAGAAAGAGTAGAGTGGGAGAGCAGGAAACATATTTATCATAAACTTCTGGATAAATCTCCTATTCAAAACTGAGCAAAGCTAGGGTAGTCCTGGTGACAAAGACCAGGCTGTGATTCCGAGGTCAGGCTGAGCTCTCATGTCACATTTGGGTCATGCTGCATCAATTGTCTGCAAGGCTTCCTTGTAACCTGTCAAGTGTCCTGGGTCATAATGCAGGAAATGAGCTCCAAAGGTCTGATTAATCTTAAAGTGCCTTTGTAATTCAGAATTTCAGTTCAAACTGAAAAAATTATGAAGATCCTGTTATTGCTCAATCATTGCACTCTGTTTTGCCACTGTTAAAACTATTTTGTTCACTGTCCTGCAGATAGTCTTTACAGAGGATTTACAAACTAATCTTTCTGACTGTGCCATGTCACTCTTGTGGAATTCAATTGCAGTTCTACAGTCACACTGCCTTTGATTAACTTGCCAGGTGTAATGACAGTAAAATCTGGCCTAGTAAGAAGAAACTTAACCTTGTTCTCAAATAAAAATCAAAGGAGAATCTCCCTAAATAGATTGTCATATTCCACTCTTCAATATAGGCTTGTTTTAATTCTCTTTTTTCTGGTTTAATCAGAATGCTTGCAAAATAAAGATAATCTGAATTCAGAAACAAGATAAAGAACACTGCTACTGCTGTTATTTTAAAGACCGTGTCAGCAAAGATCAGAGATACTTCTTTTACCAGCAAAAGCTGGTAAAAGCATTTATTGCTTTATGTTCAGAACATTCTGCGAAGCAAGCAGAAATGAGGTTGATCCATGCAAGAACCAGGGTTTCAGAAGTCAAATAAACAAGTTCCTGCAGTTAATGGCACCTTCCAATACACTTTTTAAGGTCAAGAACAAGTAAATCACAAACAGGAGCTATATGCATCTTCAAAATCCAACCTCCCAGACCTGTTGTGTTTTTCTAAATAAAAAGATCAAAAGTGGCTTAGGGTTTTGAGTACTCAACATTACTATTAGAGAGTTTGGAATTAAGATAAGGGAAGTCAGAGAGTGTGGGCCAAGCTGACTGACATAGCAAGCTACTGTCTGGGCAGCTGCCTAACTGCTAAAAGAGCTCTCCTTCCCTTTCAAAGTTTAAGACAAAACCAGGGGCAAAAGAAAATCTTTCATTAAAGCTCTGTCGCCCTGGATAACCAAGGACAGATTCTGGGTGGTCCCCATAAAGTTTCTTTTTAACTTGATAGCCAAACTCATGTGTATTTTCCAACAGTTGTAGGGGATGAAATAACACTGAATTAATTCCTTTTTTAAAAATAAAAGGAATGAAAGGAACAGCTAGATGTCTGTACAACTGCCTTTGAAATCATCCCTACTGGGCTTGTCTGCATGTTCTGTGCAATTCTATACATTAACAGGTCTGGCCCTCCTTCAGGGCCAACTTGATCCTTCAGGGCCAGCAAGATCAACAACTGCTTGGTAATTTCACTGGTGCGCAGCAGGTCTCTTGGGCTGGTGAGTGTTCAGGAAGGTTATTAAAGTTATTTAGTGGTAAAATACATGCCCTGCCCACCTGGCTTCTTAAAATAGTGTAGTCATCTGTCACCTCCAAATCATGTTCTCCTGTACTGTAGGAACACTATGCACAGGATATAAAATTTTTAAGCTGACAGCTCCTAAAACCATTGATGTAATTAGCTATCTTATATGAGGTTCCCAAATAAGTCAAATATTTGTCAAAAGGATAAACAAGAAATATTCACAACCAAGAGGGGATTTTAACTGCTTTTCTTGCTCCATGTGTCTCTGTAGCAAAAAGCTGCAAAGAACAGTGAGCCTTGTTCTGCTGAAAGACACCTGAGTTTATGTCCCAGTCACCCTTATATAATTAGAGTCAACACACTTGGAAATGGGGAGAGCCAAATTCTGACATCACCATTTTGATTTCATCATTACACAAATAGCCATAAAATAATAAAATAATGGTCTTATCTGGAAGCTCAGTCTCAGGTAAGTGGAAAGGTGCAATGAACACAAGGCAAATTAACATAACCAAGAAGAAAAAAGGAAATATCTCTTGGAACATCTTAATCTGAAATTTGAGTTAAGAGACAGTTCCATTTTTAAGAATTAGAAAGAAAGTACCTTTGATAAGAGACATAGACATCCTCAGAAAATAGTCTTAATTTGTAAATTCTATTTAAGGGAAGAATTTATATTCTCTTGCAATCAAATTTCCAACTGCTCACATTCTGGCTTCGTTTTCCCAGATGTTCCTTCTCAGGCTGTCAAAGAAGTGAAGTAAATTTCTGTAGTTTGCAGGTG
This sequence comes from Leptocoma aspasia, assembly GCA_013399835.1. NCBI lineage: Eukaryota > Metazoa > Chordata > Aves > Passeriformes > Nectariniidae > Leptocoma > Leptocoma aspasia. The sequence goes on from VXAX01005552.1 coordinate 2,171,290, forward strand.
TTAAGTTGCAAGTACATAATTTCATTTTCAAAGACAAAATTCAATAAGGAGAAATAAGACTCTTGGAAGAAAAATGTAGTCTTGTGGTTTTTTTTGCATTCCTATCACCTCTTTCTTGCTTATATTAATAGCAATAAAAATCAAGGAAGAGGTGTGAGGTAGATTGATGGTTTCCCAAAATATAATTTCTAAATACAATCACACATGTATCCAAGAATACAAGTGCTAATTGGACAGAAATTTGATTCTGCATTCACCTGCACAGACATTAAAAGCCTTCCAGTGGCCAATAATGAATGTTCCATGGCTTGAGATAGTTTAAGGACACTTCCCGGCCCACTAAGTCTTCAGCCAGGAGATGTCTGGGAGAAATCATGATCTCATCATGGAAAGATTACAGTCAGTGAAGTGAAATCAAAGCAAGCCAAGGTATCATGAAATATTTTGTTTAGTTCTAGATGACAGTCAAAGCTAGAATGACCAAGTATTTAAACGGGCATGAAAGCAGCTCATGATTATTTGTCCTCTGAGAAGTGCTGGAGGCACGTCGGTGGCCTCCTGACTCCCCCGCTGTGCCTGCTGCAAGAACAGTTAAAGGACTTCAGCTTTAACCAGGCCATTTCACTCACTAAAAGTGGCTTGATTTTTTGGGTGGTTTTTTGGTTAGTTGTTTTTTAATTTACAAGAGCAATGTTTTTTATTAAAACTCTCAGAATTTAGAGCAAGGGAAAATTAGGTGACAAATTTACCACACTAGTACTTTTCCTTGAGAGACAATTGCTTACTCAAAGATGCAATTCCTATCTCCAGCTTTTCTCTTCCCTCGAATGTCACAGGTTTATGGCTCCCACCTTCAGTTTTGTACCATGCTCATCATTCCAGATCCTGGATATCTTCCAACAGTGGCTATTCTGGATGCAAGGACAGGTCACATATTGTTTGTTCCCTTGCTCTCAGGACAGGCAAATTATTTTGGTAAAGGAAGCATTAGAAGAGGATTGGGTAGGGCTTAAGTAAACATCTAAAAAAATTATTTTCATTGCAAAGGATTATGGAATATTTTTGTCTTTTTCTTTTCTTTTCTTTTCAGCAGAAAAGACTGCTTAGGAAATTCTGGTTATCACTGTTCATAAGAACACAAATAAGCCTTCCTGCATGTTTGATTCTTCTGACCTAATATCCTCTCTACTAAAGGAATCATAAGTGAGTTCCAGGGCCACTTTCCTTGTGAAATCATTCTGACTTTCAACAATCAGTAGTTTAAGGACTCAGGACTGCAGCTGAATCATCTACCTAATGGATATCAGTAGTTATATTCCCCATAAATTTGTTTAACTCCTCTTTTTGTACCATCAGATTTATTATTCTCCAGATCAGTGCCAAGGCTTGGAATTGGATCATTGCAAGAGTATACTATCCATTATTTATATTCAAAATATTTAATGTTTCCCTCAACAATATAGCTTTACTTGTTCTAAGATTATATATGAGGGTTGATATTGCTGCATGAATAAACATACACTGACAAGTTAACAAAAATAACATTTTAACTGCTTGAGTGCAATATTCCAGTGACCCATAAGATCAGTTCTAGGCTCTTTGCAGTCCTAAGCTCAGCACGAGTTTAACCTTCAACCACGGGTCCACAGCAACCATTGAACAAGTCGTGAACTCCCCTAAAAGAAGAGAGCAAAAAATACGAACACCAATTTAAATGACTGCATGGAAAAAGCAAAAATTTGCTGTTAAACTCCAGCAGGCTGAAATGAGAGCTGAGAATGACAGAGAGGGCAGGTACTGACCCCCATACTAAAAGATGTACAACAAAGGCATTTGCTCTAAGTTCTCATGGAAAGCCTTTTAGACAAATTAATTAAGCAATAAGACATGACAGGGTGTGAATCGCTTGGTAATGATTTACGCCTATTGTGTTGTTAGGCAGAAGGCCAAAGGCCGAGTGCTGTCAAATCACCTAGGTGTAAATTATCATTTGATAATTTGAGCCCTGGAGTGCATTATTGTAATTAGAAGGTGTTCTATCATAAGTTTTCTACTAATTTCCATTTTTTTCCCATTCTCAGCTCTGTTTTGATACTTAGAATGCTATCATTAAAAACTAAACCTTTTCTTACAAGATTATTTCAGACAACTAATAGCCTGAGAGACTTTACACAACAAACCCTGTCATATACCACAATGCATAGGAGATAAGTCAATGCAGGCATGTCATCACTGTAATTTAATCACCGTGCCTTCATTCATAAAGCCAGTTACAGACAAAGGGGGGTATTAGGGTTATAGGGGAATATGCAATCCAAATTAGTTGGAAGTTAGGTGGAGAGTCAATGAAGAGGAATGAGGCAGCTGCACTTTTTCTTTTCAAATTAAATAGCACAAAAAAGATGGAGAGATAATAACATTAATTCTTCCAAGTTGCAGCATCCAGACAGCTGCAGAAACCACAAGAAGGCCACTCCAAAGCTTGAGTATTCAAACTGAGAGGATTAAAGTGCAGCAAGGGTTGCTCAGTGCAAAGATGTGAACGCCATCCCTGGCTCTGGAAATTCATACAGTGCAGCTTATCAGAACTTGGGAGAAGGTTATCACTGCCTACTCGTCTACTTGTTCTGTTCCTATGTGTTTCTGGAGATGGGATATTTAAGTAGCAGGATCTCCAATTTGATTCAATTTGCCATTCGTAGCTACGTGGAGTCATTAATCACATGTACTGAGCAGAAGAAAGGTCTTTTTTCAAGTCTGGCATAGAAATGGATGTCATGACACTCTCTTTTTGCCTCTTGCCTCATCTGTGGCTCCACCATAGGGAAAAATATTTTATCAAATCCAGCTATTGTTTCCTAAACATTAACCAAGATCATATTTATATGTAATAGAACATCCTTAACGTTCTTGCATGACTAGACGACAACAATCTTCACTGCAGATTTCCTAACACTGAAATGATTCCCACTGATAAGAAGCAGTCCCACAATGGCAGTACCAGGGTGAAATGTTAAGGTCAATCAAGAGAACATCTTTCTGAGCATTAGACACACTCAGAAAAATAGAATTTTATCACTGGTCAGTCATGATTTCAAAACCAGCAAGAAACCATCTTGTAAGTGATATAACTGTAAAAACAGAACAGGTCAAATTTGTTCTGATAAATGACAGGTCTTAAAATTATTTTTCTGGAGTTTACTTTTGATGTTTGCTTTTCAGTGGCATATGCTCCTTTTTTTTTTTTTTTTTCATGATTCTTTTTATATCTATTTTTTTCCATACATTTTTTGTTGTTACAAAAGCTGCCACACATCCACATTGCATTTATTTAATCAGAAGGATTCAGATAGCGTGATAGTTGGTTTTACCATTCGTCTAGCATATTATTAGTAGGTTAGGGTTTGGAAAACTGACAGAGAAACAGATGTTGGGATTATTTTATGTAGCTTGAATACCATAATGATATACAGTTGTCAGAAGCATCTATTTCCTTATTTTAGGAAGATGATTATTTTATGGAGGAAATGGCTCAACTTTTTATAACCCAGAGGGGAGAGGAAAATAAAATGAAGGACCTGAGGAAAATATCTAAGGAAGGAGTGATGGATGTTTAGTCTGTGCCTAAAAGTCTGTGCAGAACATGTGCAATTTATGAAATTGTTCTAAGGGAATAATCCTGGCTGTGCTTGTTTCCCTCACAGATACATATTTAATGAAATAAGGTAAAATAAATCTATAGTCTCATGATTTGCATGTTCTTAGTCTGCTGTAAAGTGTGACAGGAAGGAGAAACTATTTTTGCTAGTTGGAGCCTAATAATGTAATATGCAGAGGTTACTCCCTTTCTCAGAAGGAAACAGAAGGCTTGGAAATGAAGAATTTGGACATGCTTGGCGTGGCTTCATTCCCTTTTCGCTATGCTTATCTGTCACAGTGGGGAAAAAAGATCTAGCTGGTGTCCAAAGGACAAAGGTCAAAAAAACTTTATTTCCATTTTTTTCCCTACATTTAATGTCTCAGCTTTAGACTTTTAGATATGAAATAATGATACCAAGTTTTCTTTTAGTTGCTCGTGAGTTTGCTTGCTTTCTTTTCTGGCCACCTGCTCAAATGACATTTTAGGAAGAAACTGAGGGACAGTGGAAATACTGTGAAAAGGACATATCACACAGAGCTTTGGTGCATACATTTAGAAATTAATATCAATTTCTACCTTTCTTTACCTCTAATTCGTCTTTTCCTGCCTATTTCATCACTCCATGTTAATGCCAGATGTGGAAAGAATTCAATATCTGGTAAGATAATTACATTTAGTTCCCATTACTATAATTTAAGTTTAAATTGTGCAGGCACTCATCTACTTCTGGAGGTGAAATAAGTCCCAAAAATGAGTTCGTTGAGCAGTGGAGAAGCCAATATCTGTATATTTTTCATCCAGCATTCATGAGTAGGGCTTGATACCTCGACCAAAGACGTCTGCAGAAACACTCTGGGAAAAAAAAATTGAGAAAACAGAATTGAGTGTGGATTGGTGTGTCTCTGAGTCCAAAGTGGGGAGAAATTTCTCTGCATGTACATGCACATTCACATGCAGACACATATGCACAGAGAGATATGTTCTATGACTTCTGAAATCTCTTATTTAACAAAATAGAAAAGATTAATTATCAGTCTTCAAAAAGAACATGAAATTGGGGATGAATAGAGTAACTGCACAGGATGATATAGTCAAGTAAATCCCTAGGAAATTTGTGAAGGTCTTTATTATTAATATCAAATATTCTCTTTTCTTGTTAAAGGCATAAATCTCTGTAATGAAATAGAGTTCATCACCTCCGGATTTGTATTCCTAGTAGGGGTTTAGATATTTATGGATGCCTCCCAAAAAATCTAAAAGGTAATAAAGAAGTACTCATCTAATAAAGTCAACAGGTAGTTGATGCAATATTTGAATTTAGACTTCACTTTTTAATTATAAGGTTGCAACCTGTAATATACACAACTGCCTCTGGACATTCATTAGGAGTGTCTCCTTTTGATTCACTTAATCTAGCCATTGGTTTCTATCTAGTATTACTCAATTCATAGGCAACTGGGAAAGGAGGTACCTGTTAGTAAAACTATTTTCATTAAGATATTTAAGAAGCAGAGCATGCATTTTTTCTATGCAGTTTTAATCAAAAAAGCTCTGTTCATCATGCTTTAAAACAACAATGGTTATTGCCAGTATTACCATAAGATTATTAGATTAATCTACCAATCATATTATTTATTCTTTCTTCTCTCTCCTTTTATTTACTTTAAAATATGAATTTCATGGGTGTTATTGACAGTGAAGAACAAAGAAAAGAAAGTCAGCTGAGTCTCCACTGCTCCATTACTCCAATTCTGTTCTCACAGGAACAAGTTTTTAGTATTCGGCTATGCCCAGTCATTCTTTGAAGTGAAAAAAATGTAGACATTAGCAAAAGGTTTAGACAAAAATGCTGGATCAAAGCATTCTTTGTCCTGGGGAACTCTCGTTTAAATTCTGTACTTCTTTGTCACAGCCTAGTCCCAGGCTCTGAATTCAGATTAACCCAGGATATTGAAGTAACTGTGATCTGAGTCTTAATTTTGTAATTATGGTCCATCTTAGTAACATCCAGTGACTCCATAACATCCACGTGCTACTATAAGTAACCAACTTGGAAATGCAAATAGAGTCTTGCAAGGTCTGTCAGGAAAGCTTCTAGGATTTGCAAATCATTATTACATAAGGCAAACCAGAAAAAGTGTGTATTTGAAATATTTGAGAAATGTTTGTGTAGTTTTGTGTGATTTAACTGCACACCAAAAGAATGGAAAAAATTACCTGTCAAAGATAGCAGACAGTGACTAAAGCTACAGAGGAAATGAATTGGGATCGCTTCAAACAGATTATTTTATCCTTAAGGTAGATGTGTAGGAGAACTGTATTCCAAGATTATTCTTCTCCTTGGAGAACTAACCAGAATAATGTGACAGTCTTTGCAGCCTTCAGTGTAACATAACCAGGATCGGTAATTTAGCATTTTTTATATATTGAACAGATCTGCACTGGGAAACGCTAACGACAGCAACCAGCATGATACAGATTGTTCTGTAGCTTTGACCTATGAGTACATTTTATAGCTGAGCTGGTGTCAGGATTCTGTCTGGCTGCTGCACCAGCCTCAAAACCCAGCCCAGCTCCCTCGTACTACTTGCAAGCAATTCAGACACAGAATATTTTGGGGATCGTAAATGAGCAACATCTATTCCCAGGGTAAGGCAAGTCTATTTCACAAGTTACTTTATGGACCATATGGTTATACTTGGTTACGTTCAGTCACATAACATCACATAAAGCAACTTAATCCAGTATATTCAGATCCATGCAATGCAAATGGAGCATCATTTCCAAGCTTTAAAGGAGCCTTGTCTTTTCCCCTAGGGAACATGGTGTAGACTATAGTTTTAAATCAAACTTCTCATAAACTTTTAACACTCAAGTCTTTCCAGAAATCATGTCATCCTCCAGCTTGGTGTGATACAACTTATTATCTGTATGTCTGAGCATAAAAAAAGGCACTCTGGTGTTCTACTAAAATTATGCTGAAAATAGAAAATGAGATTGCAACCAGTAAAGAGGAGAAGTCAGAATTGCTCCAGGATTTTAGTACAGTCCTTGCCAAAACCAGCAAAGCATCCCTGAGGCCTCCTTATCTGGTGTGCTGATCTGAAGCCTTCTGGAAATAGCAGGCTTAAAGGTTGCTAAGCCAGACACTTTCTCAGATAATTTTAAGGCTTATAACCAGGACATTTTAGTACTATACGGGGAAATAGTTCTCAGTCTCAAATATGGCAGATATTGGATGTAATTATGGGGTGAGCAAGACAGAAAGCATTGCTCAAGAGGCAAGGAAGGAGTTAAGCATTATGCACTCAAAGGTAGGATTCCATCCCAGGCTAACAGCCCTCCAACACAACTTCCCATTGTTCACAGGTCTGGTGAGTTCCTGGGGTAAAGTACTTTTTTGGCTGTTGATGTCAGGAATGCTATCACTTTTGTGATATAATTTGGTTTTCTGTGTAATTACACCCTGGCAAAAACATATTTCTAATAGCACAGCTAGGATTTTCTGTTTAAAATGCTCTGTTTAAATTGTTGACTTTCCGCTGGAATGCTGTATTTGGTTACATTCCACCCTCATTCTAGAGCTCCCTGTACATCCCAGAGCACAATAGCGTCATTATGCACTACCTTGGCCTCCAGGTCATGAACTACAATTATCTCTTTTCATGGCAACAATCTTTATAACCTAGAAACTACTCCCAGGGACAACATTATAAAGAAGGATTGGCATATGCATAAATAAAGATGAATAGATATTGGCACTCCTCGGGGTTTTTGCCATTGATTATGGAATGTTGATTAATGCCATAATCACTACCTCCCCTCGAAAGCGATAGTGGCATTTTGTGCTGGATTCACTTTTCTGTCTTCACATCTGCTGCTTTCTCTCCAGTCCCTGGCTCTTGTCACCCATCTGATTCATCCTCGTAGCACGATGACAAAAGTCACAATGTTTGGTTGCCAGCGAGAAAATTTCAGAGGAACAATTTTGAATCTGATTGTTCTCGACTAACATGCTGCTCCAACGGATTATAGCACTTTTATATGCAGTTGCTTTTTGCTAGGTCCATCTGTCTGCACTCCAAGCTGTGCTCCTAAGATTTGACATTTCAGGCAGTTCTGATTCTGTTTTCTCTCATTCAGTTTCGGTTTTTAAGAGCAGAAATCCAGTCAGGAAGGTTATTTGGGGAGCAGTAAGCAAAGAACATGATTATTATTAGCACTCTTCAAGCTATTAACCACAATGCTTTGTATTTACTTGACATTACATTAAAAAAATTATCTACAACTCATCTACAAGGCAGATGAGTAAATAGCACCTGCACTGCATGTAAGTAACTCAAATCCAGAAATCAGACATTCTGTAATCCACAGAAGGAGCTTATCCACCCTAACAGCTACTCCCAGAGCAGTAATTACTACAATATTCCCCATCCTCATTAGATCAATTATTTGAAAGTTCATCTTTGCTTCATATAGGATGCTCACCTGCATTAACAGGTAATGAATGAGTTGTGAGATGCAGCTGCATTTTAACAGACTGGCCCCACAGACTTCACAGAACATGATCAGAATCATGAGCGATAGAGATTGTTTTGCAGGAAGAGGCTACGCTAGAAATGTATGTCAGAGTCAAATAATTAATTTACATGCATTGTCATTTTATGCAACATATGTTCATTTTTTAAATACTTGCCTTGCCAGAAGCTAAGGAACCAGCCATAAAGATAAACTAAAGCAGACAATGTCTGATAAAGTTTAGAGTAAAAATTGCTCCAAGTCGTACTGCACTGGTCTAGATGTCCTCCTGTAGACTTTAAAAGAGATGGTCACATCATGTTGATTAGGTTAGTCCAAACACACTAGATGAAAATTACTTGGTTTTGGTATCAGGGAAGTCTTTTGGTTGCATGAGAAGAAAACACTGGCGGGGAGTTTGTTAGCAAACACCAGCAGAGGCTTTGTCTATAGAGGCTTATGCATGTCTACATATTTTGTGTATCTGGTTTATGTGGGACAAGTACAAGAAAAGAACTTTGTCCCTTTAGTCCTTCTGCTGTGGGTCAGGTATTAAAAAAAAATTGCATTATCCCTAAATGCCACAGGTTCACTCTCACGATACAGAAGCTAGGAGCAAGAAGGGAATAAAATACATAGGTAAGCGGCATAAAAATATATCAAAGCCAGAAAAAAATAAACCAAAAGTTTGTTCACTTGTACAGGACAGAGTAGAGAAAGCTGAGCACAGAAACCATGGGTTTCCAAATAATAAGAACATTTAAAGACTAGAATTTCATTTTCTACATCAGAAGACTGAACATTTTTGTTGTTTTGTAAAAAAAAATCATGCTGTTTAATAGCAGCTTAATGAAAGAACTAATGAAATCTTTCAGAGACAAGGAATTTCCTGAAAGAAGTAGAGGTTGTACAGATATTGTTTCCCTTTATCCAGGAGCTGGCAGAAGAAAGAAAGCATGTTGCAAGCCAGAAGTTCTCTGAAGATACCTGGGTGAGCAGTTGCTAGTCTGCTGATGCTAGCACAGTAATGTGGCATATGGATAAAAAATCCAACTTTTAAATTCTCTTCTTCCAAAAGGCTTGTAGACCTGTGTCAATGTACTGGCTGTATGAAGTGGCCCATTGCTGTCAGCCCCCAGAATGTTCAAGCCAGTTTCTTTCTAAGATGGGAATTCAACTTCCATAAAATTTGCTCAAAGATTTGGCTGCATGCACATTCAGGGGGAAAAAGAACTAAAACAAAAAAACGAGCAAAAATCCTCAAGGTGTGTTTAATTACGTGTTGGCACAGGGAATTAGTCACACTGAGCAGGACACCCATAGGATGGATGTAGAGCAAATCCCTTTAACATTTGCTCCTGCAATCCAGAGGGGTCTGCAAACAACAAATGTGTTCTCTCCATGGTAAAATGAGAGCAGCAGAATGGAATGATAAGTAATATCCTACTTTCTGTATAAAGTACAGAAACAGAGTAACTGCTTTGAACAATTCCTCAAAAACTGTAAAATAAAGAACAGTTTATTTGGGTATATGAAAGGGGTGAAATGCAGAAAAGGATCTGCACAGCAGGAGAAACAAGTTTGTCCAGTACAGCATGATATGCCCCCAACATTTGACAAATGAGCCAGGAGCTGCTCTGTCCTCATGCCTTTCCATTTTTATAACTCCAAATCCACAGTGAATACAGTTTTATGTAGCAGGAACTGCCTCTGACAGATAAAAAATTACTTCAACACCAGCATATTTTATTACCCACTCCTGTGCTGATTTACACACAAGCCAAACTTCACTTCCCACCAATGTCTGCTGTCCCTTTAAAGAATTCAGGTGTAATGCCTGAAGTTCATTGACTCTTTATCTGTTGCATGATCTTCACTGAAAAAGTAACATCTGAACTGAGCAGACTTGAATACATCCATGCCTGTGGAAAATCAGGAATTCCTCCCCTATTCCTGGATAAAAGCAAAAAAGAATTATATCCCTGCTTTTCAGGCTGTCTCTTATGGACAAATACCATCTAAAAGGAGCCCAGAGTATTCCCATTCAGCCTGGTGACAGACTACGTAGGTAGGCTGGAACTAAACTGAGCCCTGTCTGTCTGTGTGGCAGCAGAGGTGACAGGAGAACACCATTTGCAGTGAGGCAGCCAAAGAGCAACGACAGCAGGGATGATGGTAGTTGCAAAGTGCCAGCAGACTCAGCTTTGGAACAGATTTGCCAAGGCTGCTGCACCATGTGATGACACAGATTCCATGCTGAATGCACAGTGACATGGAAAATGTCTCCTAGTGGTGTCCAGGCATCACCAGTTAACTCCTCTAATAGCTGCTCTGCCCTGACTTTGTCCTGTTTCACCAGCTGTTGTGCATCTCCTGTTCAGGAGGAGACACTGGCACAGTGGAAGAATCATTAGGGAAATGCAACAACATATGGATGTGAGAGGGAGGTTCAGTAATGAGTTTCTGTGTGTCTGTGTTCAGTACATGCACAGGGAGCACCATCTCATTTACTTGAGCTTGATTTACTGTTTGTATCTTTCTGCACCAAGGAGCTCCTGGAAGCACAGGGCATTCTGGAGGTTACAAGAGCAAATCACCAAGCACAGAGTCAGTTCAACCTGGCAGTGCAAAGAAAGTCTAGAGTGGAGACAATTCCTGTTTGGTGAAAAGTCAGTTCATCAATCCAGTTGAATATCCTTCACTGCTGGTTGTCTTCCAGGGCTGAAGACATTCACCTGGTGGCACTATGATCTATGACTGCTGAACAGCCCCTTGAAGTTTGTGGGATCCAGCAAGAACTGCCTTGGGAAGCCTCAAGAGCAGAGACTTGAAACACCATATTCATGAGAATTAGAGCTAATGAAGCCTGGGCTTCTTTGTGAATTTATGTCTTAGTCTAAGTCTTTAGATGCAGGGTCAAACTGAGGTTTTTGGAATGCTAGGTAGGAGCAATTCTCTGAGGATTCTCTGAGATCTAATACTGTCAGCTTTATGAGAAATGCTTCCTTAGTGTATACACAGGTTCATTCAATGGGTCAGCTCTTCTAAATATGAATTTTTACCCAACCTGGAGAAGCTTAGCTGTCTTTAGGATACGTTAACAAAATATTAAAGGCCACAATGCAGTGAGATAGCACGTGTCTCCTAAAACCCATGCCCTCAGGAGCCTAATTCTGCAGGTCTTGCTTCTGTATGAAAGGTAGTTAAAATAAATTAAGAATTTTTTCACATTTTCCTGTCTGGTTTTGCCTGGTTGGTCAACAGCGTGGCTGTAGCATGTGAATCCTGGCATGCTTTGTTCTGCAGGTCATGAAACCCTCAGGAACGTATTGGGGCAATGAAGACTGACAAAGTAATTGCACCATCTTTTGCCTTTCCTAGAACCTGTGGCCTTTCCTAGAACCTCCAGCTGCCCTGGGGCAAAATTCCTAAGTTTTTGAGGTTTTTTGATCTCTTAAGTTCACACATCCAAGCAGCACACAATTTATTAGGGCCACACTTAATTAAATGCTTTTAACAGTTTATTAGCATTTCTTCCAAGCTTTCCATTTATGACTGAGATAAGGATGTGTTCCTACATTCTACCTCACACCTGCCTATTATGTGTTTCATTATTAAAAGCTTTTATTTGTTAAATCTCCCATGAGATGCATACCTCAGAGAGTAACTCAAATCAGGCAGTCACAACCTGTCCAATTTAATGTTTCATAAGAAGGAAGCTTTAGGATTCCATCTGGCATAGTAAAAAATCACCAGATACACCACCATAACATAATGCATTGGAAAAATAATCATTAAAATTATTTTTCTGTGTGCTGGGGGCCACTCACTCAACTCTCCTGTTGCCCAGAGAAGCTGAGGCTGCCCCATCCCTGGAAGTGTCCAAGGCTGGGTTGGATGGGGCTTGGAGCAACCAGATCTAGTGCTTAGCATCCCTGCCCATGCTAGGAGGGTTGGAACTGGATGATCTTTCAGGTCCCTTCCACGTCAAACCATTCTGTGATTCAAAGCACCAATCTTTAGAAACAAGACCCAGTGTGGCAGAGCCCAAACTAACTTTTTGTGATGGTTCTCTATCGATAGGGCCAGAAATGGTGGGAGGATAAGAAGAGACAGAAGAAAGCAAATTGGGTCATTCTGAGAAAGGAGATTATGATATGGTGGTTGTAATAGATTCCCCAGCCTGCACATTTTTTGACAACTCATTTGTTTTAGGCTTATCTGCATTCAGATCACATTAACTCAAAGGGCAGTGGATCCAATTTTCTATTGCCTGGCGCTTTGTATAACATTTGCCTCTTCTCCAAATGAATGGAAAAATGGACGTAAAATGCTGCTCAGAATCTGGGCTTTGTTTTCATCTCCCACTAGTTTAGCAGAAATGCCTCTGCATTGTTATTTTTCCTCAGTTACCCTCACGTGACAGCAGTGGAACAATATGACCTTCTTTTGTCCTTGCTCTACTTACATGTAGCTTATGTTCTTATCAAACCAACCCCAAGCCTGTTCTTTGCCTGTAACTGCAGGTCAAAACATCAATTTTGGCAATTCGGCTGCCCCCTCTGCCATTTGGAAGGAGCAAGGTGGAGACAGCTGGCAGTTAGGGGAGCACTAGGAAGCATATGGTAGCTCTGTGCAGTGTTGTCCAAGGGCTCATAGGACAATCACTCACTTGCTTCACTGATTTCTAAAATGTACATCTCTTTTTTTGGGTCTTTTCTCATAAGCCCCCAGGATAGCCATTGTTTCAGCAAAGGTCATTTTAGGAGAAACTCCATATTTTTATATTATTGGGTTCTTTTCATGAAAGAAAATCTGTTTAAAAATTATCCTGCTACCATAAATGACCACAGAGAAAATAGAGTGACAGATAAATAAAGGTTACTGGGTAGAGACTGGGGCAATAAAATGTTAAAAGAGACCACCCTAAATTTAAGAAATTATGTAGCTGGGCATTTGCAACTTGTGTTTTTAGTGTGGCAGCTGGTCAGAGGGTTAAGAAAATATGTGGCCATGCAATGTTGGCTGAGATCCTGCCTGATCTTGAGAGTTAAACACAGCCAAGCCCTGTAGTGTTGGATGGGAAACCACCAAGGAAAATCCAGTGATTCAGTAAATGGCATCCTTCCTGCACGATTACAGCAATCCAAGTGCCAGCATGGTGCTCGGGGATAGTTTTGTTGGTGGCAGTGGTATTTTAATATGAGATGTAAACTTGTTGAAGGATCTAGTGATGATTTGCACAAATATAAGGAAGTTTTAATAATTACTGCCTTGTAATTTGACTCTCTGCTTTCTGTTTCATGGAGCTTTCTTCCTATTTTATTCTGTTGGTTGATCATGACCATCACTACAATAGAAGTGGATCCTTCCAAGGAGGTGGCTGCGTTTTTATAAATTCTGTTTACGTGTACTGCCTCCAGAACATGTACGGCATTTGGTGAGGTGTAGGACCAGAAGTTTGTGCCTGTATAGAGATATTTTAAATACTCTCCAGCAGTAGAAAATACTTTGGGAAGCTTGTTATAAACAATTTCTCTCCCTTACTGCTGTTGTTGATTTCAGTCCCTGAACTGCAATACTGCAACTGTGCTTTCTAAACCAGATCAGTGAGCTGGTTTGGACAAAAAAACCCCTCTAAAAGCAGACATTTTTCAACTTGTATAAATTCTGATCAAGTTTGAAGTGCAGCCATACAATCAGTTCCTAAAGCACAACTGTGGAGGCAGTAAATCCCAATGCAGACCTAGCTGAGGGGGAGCAAGGAGGCAGGAAACACCTTCATGTGGCTTTTACACCAGAAGAAACAGTCTGACACATTTTTACCATTGCCAGAAGAGTAATGCCTATTTTAAGTTTTAAAGTTTACCTACTAGACATCAATATCCAGTCTTTGTGCAGCTAAATTTACATTATGTAATTAAAAGTTTGGAGTTTATAAAGGATATACAAAGTGCTTTTGGATCCTTGGGTTATAATTGAGTCCTGTAATACTACATATAATGCATATGTAGTATTGTATCCTGTAATACTATATATAATGCACTTATATAATAAGTGGGAGCAGATAGATGAACATCATTACAGAGGTCAAGCTGTAATTTTTGTTTTTTCACTTCACGATTTCCATTTGAAATAAGAGTCCATGACACATCTAAATGATTATACACAAGAGTCTATTCTAATAGCAGTAGGCTCATAAAAAATAACAAGACCAAATGATAACTGTCTCCTGACCCATACATGTATTTACAATAGAAGGCCTTTAATAATGGTAGCTACATCCTCTAGATCCCCAGACCTTTGTTTGAACTCTTCTGTACCATAATTGACAGACAGAATTAGAGTATATATTAAGACCTGGAACTGAACTTTTTCATAGGCTCAACTTCACTTACATCACTCATAATATTAGAAAGAGTCTGTGACAATCATATTAAAATGATGCTACCCTGACACAGATTAACAGAATATGCAATTATATTTAAATGCTGTAATTGGAACTTGTTGTTAAGTGCCTACTGTCACTTCTCAATTCCCCTCAAGGCAAGTAAACCACTTCTTCCTTTGCTCTATAAATTTAATGCCATATTCTACATGCAGTAAGAGCTGGTATTTCATCAAGAGCATTTTGTTTGCCTTAAATGCTGTGAAAACACAGGCCTTGTGAACACTGCAGGATATAAATCCATCCTGGAAAACGACTCTGTTAAAAAAAAAAAAAAGGCATTTTGCCATTTCATGCTTATGGGGACAACCTGGGTCTTTGCATTTGATTAGTTTCTTCACCTGAAAGCCATTTCCAGCTCAGTCTTTTGTAGACAGCATTATTAGGTGTACAGATTCTGGAGGCAGGGCCAAGTGAGCCTGATCATACTCAGCTGAATCTTGTTAAACCCCAGGGAAAGCACCCAGGTGTTTCTGAGGGCCTCACCTTGATGGCAGAGCAGCTTTTGCTTCTGGTGGTGCACAACGAGGGAAGGCTCTGTGGCATCTTCTTGGCAGAGGAGGAACTGCAGATGGGGTAGGTGGGAAAATGGAACTGTTGTTTATGCTTTTAAAGTAAGCTTTTTATGGGAAATGTTTAGAAAAATAATGATGGGAATGTCTTGCGTGGCTCTTGGGAAATATCCTCCTCTGAGTGCCTCCTCAGTTCTCTGTGAATGTGACAGTGCTGGCTGTTGGTCGTCAGTCAGTTTTTTATGTGTTTTCCTAGATTTAGTCAGAATTGTGTGTATCCCGAGTTCTGGTATGATTCCTTATTTGGGCTGTGCTAGTTAGCATCTAACATGTCTAGCTGTGTAAAGAGAAAAGTGTTAAAGTTTGGATGAGAGTCTCACTCTTCTCATGGTCCCAAATGACTGAAGCTGGAATTTTATTTTTCCAGCACAGCCAGGAACAGCACTGCTTTTCCTTCATGTCCATTGCCAAAATGACCTAGACTTGAACTCTCCCAAGGATGGGAATGTGATTTTGTGTAGTCTCCATGCTGGAGCAGTCCTGGGGATCTCAGCTAATAGGTGTGATAGCCCAGTGTATGTTACATTGGTAATGCATCAATCTGCAGTGTTGATTCTTGCTCACTGGAAACTTCATCTAAGGCAACTAAATCTTTTCTCAAACCTAGCAGTTAAATAGTATCCATTTGGAGGTGCTTTGAGAAAGGCTTACTAGGAAGGGTAGGAAGGAAAAGGTAGAATTTTTTAAATTGTTGTGATTGACTATAGCTTTACTGTGGAAATTGGTATTATCCAGACTGGGGTGCAATTAGATATGCATTCTTAGTGGTGTTGCCTTTCTACATACTGTACTTGTACTAATTCTACATGATGTCTACAGGCCTGTGGATGTTTTGAAAGCAGTGACTGTAAAGCTGTAATTGATGGCTTTGATAAATGCATAGGGCACTCAGATCTGAGACTGGGCATTGATCTGCATTGTACAAAAATCCCTCTATTAATCCCTTTCCATTTTCTGTCTTGAAACCGTGTATTTTTCTGTGAGCAATGAACTAGAAACCAGCACACCCAGATGCTACAGAGGGCCTTTGGCTCCTTTACAAAATTTGGTCTTAAATAATGTTTTTGCGGTGTGGCAAGTGCTAGAACCCCACATGGTGACCTACATGGCGTTGGCTAGAGCTTTTCTTGTGAATCTAATCCAACAAAAGCAGCTGTCTCTAAACCAGTAGAGCTGCAAAAGCACTCATGTTTCAGCACTGTGGCCATTCTTCAGGGTACCTAGTAGTAAATGTGAATATTTCAAATGGGATACAACACTCAGTAAAACCCTAGCATGCACATTTTCCTGTAAAATTATGTGTTTGCTTGTGGGTTTTTTGTTTGTGATTTTTTTTTTTGTCTTCACACTATATATCCACACATGCTGTGCTCCCTGCCTAAACTGGTGGAAGGTAAAAATGCAACTGAAAACTCTCTTAGATAGAGTTCATTCTGCATCTGATTGGCATTATTGTATGTGTATGGCCTCATTAGAGAATAATAAATACAATGGAAACAGTAATATGAAAACATACTGTTCCTGCTGATTCCAAATCTGTATGTTCTCACATCTCATCTCTCTCTCTGTTTGCGTCAAGGCAAGAGTTCAATTTACAGGGTGTCCCAAGAATCCTTCAATCATCCCTTGTAAAAGCTTCCCTTTATTTTGTCGGAGTCCAACAGCATTGTTAATTCAAGGGCTTTTTCCAAGTACTTTGAGCATTATCCTACAACAATAATGCACTATTATTTGATCAGACTTTGTGGCATTGGCTGCTGCTTTCTCAGCCACCTTAGAAAGTTTCTGTAGATCAGGTCCTGCCCTACATTATCTGAGCCACAATCTCCATTATTCAGACAACTGAGGATATTTCAAGGCTTTGTTTGTTCCACTGCACTTGTTAATCTACTTTGTTAATTAAATTTTCTCTCAGGATTCCCTGTAAAATATGTAAAATTCTGGCCCCAGTCAAGCCAGTGGCAAACCTCCCATTGATTTCAGTGATCTGAGACTTCATCCTTAAATCCAGACTGGAAGAGATACAGGCCAACAGGCTGCAAAAATACTAATAGAGTCATTTTCAATCCAGTGCCTTGACTGAGGCTTATATTTTGGAAGTGAGAAGCTTAATCCCAATAGCAGGCGACAATACATCTCTCTAAGGAGCCAGTGGAAGTGCTGGTGAGGCTTAGAGGTTGTGACAGGCCTGCTGTCCTAATTAATAACTTGTCAATCTCAGGATGGAGTTAGGCTGTTTCATCAGCCCAGGACTCCAACCTGGGGATATGCAAAGGCAGGGTTAATTGAAGCTCTGCTCTAGCTTAAAATATCACAAAGTTTGGGGGGATTGAAGGATCTGGATTAAACTTCTGATGTGCAGTGATACTTCATTAACTTCAGGATATATTTCTAGCAAACAGCATCATAGTATAAAATAAACTGGACTTTCACGATTTTCATCCGTGCTACCAAAGATACACCCAAGGGAACGGTTATATCTCAAAGTATTTTGTATTTAGTAAAAGAAAAAAAATCTTCCAGGCTTTTAGTGGTTGGGAGGATAAAGGTGCAGATTTCCTAAAAGATCTGTAGTGTTGGGAAAAGTATCAGGGACAATAAACAGAAGAGGAAAGACAGCATAAAATTATTGCATGACTCTTTTGAAAAAAATAAAACCAGTATTTGAATACAGTGACCTGAAAAAGAAACAATAGCAACTGGCCAAATTTTGCATCAGTTTAGTTCCAACATTTTCATTGTCAGACCCTGACAATATAAGAGGGTTATTTTTTTCATGCCTTTACAAGGAGATGGAAACAATTGGAAACGAAAGCACAAAAAACATGTGCCAAAGACTGTAGGACCTACTACAGTCCTCAAGAATTTTGAGCCTGCAATCCCTATATCCTAGCCTTCTAAAAAACTAAATGCAACAAATTTGCAGGACTGCCTGCATAAAGATAGTTTTCTATATCATGTTTGAAAATTATACTTGGTATTCAATGGCTTTTTGTGAGACAATATTCATCAGTCAACTGAAGCGCATTGTTTTGAATCATGAATATCTCTGCAGCCAGGTAATAATTTAAAATATTGAAGGAGTCTCCCTCCTATAGCCTTGTGCTCATTCCCCTCTACAACCTATGGATCTGTAAGTCCTGGGACACCGGTTAGCTATCCCAAATCCACCATCCCTGGTAGTCACTGGATTCCTTTTGGGGAAGCAAACGGATCTATTGTCTCATTCTAGCAGGCAGCCAGAAGGGGGGGATGACAGCAAGGTTGTTTAAGACTTAGAGGGCCAAATTATGCTTAACTCCACTAATCACCTCTAGCACAAATAGAGAGGTTTTGTTATCTGTGCTATTGATTGGGAAAAGCAGACTTACAACTAGAAGTGAGGTATGAATGGAAATAAGGGAAGAAAATGCTTGAAAACCTTGGGAGGCCATGAGGATATTGATTTTGGGTGAGTGTAAGTTCTGCCTGCCCCTAAGGGGAGCAAGAAAGGTGTCTGTGTGGAGGAGTTTGCATTGAAGGACTGTGTGTTGTGTAAACAGATCATGTTAAGTTCACCTTGTCATTGGCAGCTGTCAGGTCTGATGGTTATAATATCACCTGTACTCCTAAAAAATTAAATTATTTTTCCATCCAGGCTACTACATGTCATTTCTGTATTCAGCAGCAAGGTGTAAGGGGAGTAAAAAGTCAAGTGCATGTTGTCCATTAGAGCTATGTGTAAGAACCTATGAAATTCAGGGAAAATATTGTATATGCATGAAGACTCTTGTGCCTGGCAAGTGCTGCTTCCTCTTCCTGCTGACATTTTGGATTGCTGACTGCTTTACAGCTCGTTGTTTTTTAGCTGAGATTTTCTGTGTTACCCTGATAAAATCATAGTGTTTGATAATAAAGTTGGGAAGGAACAGTAGCCAAACATGGGACTTATCTAATGCTGAAAGTGGTTATTTGTAAGCAGATGCTGCTACTAAGTGCTTAAATTAGATAATAAATGGTACCTATCTCATGAATTCCTTCCCTCCATTTACTGTGGTGTGCAGTCTGGGATTTTTTTTTCTGCTTTTAAGATGTTTTAGGGATGCAATTTGCTTGTGAATCTTGTGCAACTGTCACTGGCTCAGTACAGGCTTAAAGGGATTAATTCTTTTCTAGAGGGTCCCAAGTGGATTTTTTATTAACCTTTTGGGTAATAAACATTTATCTCATTTTTACAGCAGCGTTTAACACTATCTATTTATGGCCAAATATCTCTAAATCCATTACATGAGCTGAAAATGCACCTGCTTCAGAAAAAACCTCTCTGGAGAACCTGGAGCAGGCACTGATAATTGTAAACAAAACAAAACAAGAGCCCATAAAATAAAAATAAAAGTATTACCTTGAGTATCATGTCTTACAGAATGGCTGCTTTGAACAAAAACCTAATTATTATCATAGCATGTCTATTAAAAAAAAAGAAAGAATGAAGAGGATTGATGGAGTTGGTGTGAAACTGAGGTGGGTTCTTGTGTGCCCAAGCCACAAGAGCAGCATCTGGGATGCTGTATGTATATTGATTGAGAGCATGACACTGTGATCTATGAGCCCACCCTCTGCCTCGTTGCTTATAAATTTATAACCTCCAAAACTGCTTTGAAAGCTCTGTATGAAGAAATAATAATATGAGCTAGTTGTAGAAGCAACCCAGGTAAATCCCACATCTGCTGTTGTGTCTTCTCCTCAAAACCGTGGAGAATCAACATAGGATATAAAGAAGTAAGGATGAGAAAGGAATGGAGGAAAATGAGCCAGAATACTACCTGCCATCCAAAGAACATCTCTGCATGCTGTGTGCTGTGAGCACGGACAGCCCAGAACAGAGAGGGTGCACACCTGAAATCTGTAACAGCATTCTCAGGGGGAACATCTCAGGGAGATTTTAAGCACATGTTGATTTAAATGTTGTCTTACTTTCCTAAAGTTAGGCATGTGCTTGATAGCTTTGAATTGGAATTGTAGTAACAGATAGTCCCATTAAAAAAGAATCAAAAAGTTTTCTAAACAGTGTGTTTGAGTTTCAGGGTACAATATCATTCTTCTTGCAGGTCTGTTGGACTTTTCATGACCTCAAAATCTTTAAGCTAGCTTCAAGTTTGGGACAAGAGTTGGGATTTAATCAGAGCTGCATTTCTCCTTACCAGTTACCAATGGACTGCTAATATTGTACATGTACATCAACCTTTCCTAAAAGGTGATAGTTTTCTTATTATGAAGCATACAGTTTTTCATAGTTCCCATGTTTTCCAAAAGTTACACAATTCAGTTTCCTGAAAAGATATTTATCTGGAGCAACATGACAGGAGGTGTAAATGTTCATGGCATTGAGGCAACCTGAAAATTTGCCATTTTAGAAATAAATATTTTCACTTACTGAAATAATTATTCTGTAAATATAACTCCTTATAATGCAGTAGTCACTATTTCAAAATATGTGAACCTCTTACATCTAAAAGGTAGAAAGAGGGATCAAAGAAATTTCATCATTGCAGCATGAAAGAAAGAAGCAAGCTTTTCACTGGGCTGATCAAATTAATTATGCTAAATAGCTGAAAATAGAGGGAAATGAAACAGAATTAGCCCTTCAAAGGATGCTTAAGGCAAAGCCAGAAATGAGCCCACTTCAGAGTGGTCCAGTGATATTTACAGCTGGGGATCTTATGCTGTGCCCTCTGGCTCTGGCTGACACCAGTTCAAGTTACTGGTGCGGGTTCCTGTGGCAGAACTGCGCCATAGGAGAGCAGAGGACAGGAGCTGTGAAGTTCTGGTATGCCACTACCACTAAACATGCAAGTTTTTAGAGACTTTTTAGCAATTAGTAACTGCTGAATTTTGATTTGCCATTTACATAACGTGATTTTTCTTTTTCTGTAAGTGGAAGCTAAGAGCTTCCCAAGAAGTTGTGTGCTTGGAGGGAATAGGTAAATGTGCATCAAGCCAAATTTCTGTAGCATGTACACCTGTGCAGCCCAGAGGGAGCAATGGAATCAAACAAATTTAATGGAAGGACAGGGAGTGGGGGGAAAACTGTTATGAGTTTTCATTTATATATCAAAATAAATGATAACAGTGTTTATTCCCAACACTGAATCCGTTCACAAGGTGATTTTGATTTAAGTTAATTTAATGAGTAGTCTTCCTACTGCTGCAGTGCTCTGAAAATTATTGATTGTGCTCAATTCCCAACATAAAAGCAGTTTGCTAATACTATCAATTTAATCATAGCTGTATTTTGGTTAAAATGCTTGTCCTACCTATATCAGTATTTATCTCTCTCCTTACCTGAGTTGACAATGTTATCAAAGTACCAGATGTACCAGAATCTCTACATGTTTTGTAGAGATTTTCTTAATATTCACTACTGTGCACGCAATCTCAAGCAAGCAAAAATAGAAGACAAAATATTGCATAGTCAAGGAACAGATCAAGAGCATTTGCTTTGGTTTTGGGGTTTTGTTTGGCTCTGGTTTTGATTAATACAAGGCAAAACTTTCTTCTGTAGAAGTCGTGGTATATCCTTCCCACACCAGCAGTGGGCTTAAGTCTTCCCCTCCTGTCTCTATCAGTTAGGAAATGTGTGAGTAAGAAGTAGAAACTGTTCCCAATAGTTCTTATGATTCAGTGAAGGTCACTGGTTTTCTGGTACTCAACCAGAAAAGACTTAACACAAGAAATTAAACAATGGCTTTACTGAAGGTTAAAAGTCTTTTGTACTAGGAAATATTCCACTGTATAGGGAATAATAAATGGAACAAGATTTGTAAGACCACTTTTTCAAATCTAAAATCCCATCTTTACATTTACATATGGGTTATTACATCCACTTTCTAAATAGAGAGCCTTAGGCTCAGGAATACTTCATACCTGGGTCATGTAATGTATCCACAGAAGAATTAGGAAATACTGAATTGTCCTTCTCCTGTCTGAATCTGACTGTATATTAACCACTACACAACACTGAGTAAATAAAAGGCTGATGAGAGGTTTGATAAAAGCTCTTTCTATTGTGAGAAATTAACCCATTGAGAATGAACTGTTACTTGTTGAAGTAGACAGGAAGAAATTCACTGCAGTAAAGTTATTAGGAAATATTCTTGAGACAAGATAAAATGCTTCCCTGGGTGGAACTACTTAGCCAACAAGGTTGTTAGGATTATATAATGGTAGAGGTTCCTCCATAAATAATATATATGTAAATCCCTTGAGAGCTGTGTATTACTTAATAGAATATTCTGCATACTGAAAATGATAACTGCAGAAAAGACTAAATCTACAGGCACTATCAGCATTGCTAGGACTTAAATTATGCTTCTTCACACCAAAAAAAAATCCCAGCCTTTATAAGAAGATGTTACTTGCTGATGGTCTGAAGCATGTAATTTAAATTTGAATGGTTTCAAAACTTGAATTAGAAACTTGAGTGACTCACCCAATTCAACATAAAGAAATATGAAGTAATGAGATTGGAGGGGAAGGTAATGAAGAGAAAATTTTACTGTTATTTCTTATATGTTATGGGGATATGAACAAAAGAAAGATATGGTACTGATTTGAAATAAGCCCTTTGAAGTAATGAAATAATTTTCAATAGCAATAACAAAACCTTGGGAGCAAGGAAAAGTTTTAATGTTAGGGACCTCATTTATTAAACCAAGAAATGCCATAGTAAACAAACTGTCAGGGTGAAAGGTTATTCCTCTGGGGGTGTTCTGGGGGTGACACATTAACACTACAAATCCAAGCCTGAGAAAAGAAAAGAAGCTCCTGAGCTCTGTTACAGAATACACATGACTTCAGAAGTGATTTGTGTACATATTAGGAAAAAGAAAACATGGAAATAAAGCTTGTTATCAGACTTCAGTGGCCCACGAATTATGAACACAGGGGTTTTGTGCTTTCACCATCTCAGCTTCCAAATGATTTAGGTATACTGGAAACAGAGCTGTAGCTTTGGCTTCTCTGTTGTAGCCATCAATACTGAGATTAGACAGGTGCCTAAAATCCTGCACTTGTGCTCCCTGAACCAGGCCTCCAGTACCTGCTTTCCTTGGAGAGATGCTTTGATAGGAAATAGGGAAATGTTAGTGGAGCTTCTTACTTGCCAAGATAAGAACTCCCTGAACTTGAGCCCAAAACTGAACTAATACCTGATTTGAATTGCTACAATGGTTAATTACATTCAGATTGAAGAAAAATGGTTGACAGACTCTTGGATTCTTCAGTACATGCAGAGTTATCTCTCTCTTAAAAACACGGTGAGAGATTACCTTTTCTGTTAAGAAATCTTTCAGATAAACTACGTTTGAGGATTGTTGGTTGAAATCTCTGGCATTTCAACAAAATGAGTTGGAGAAGGACACATCACAGAGAACAGGACTGCTGGGACATCAGGTGGAGAACCAAAGAGTCAAATGAGCCTTGCTGAGAACTGAGGGCAGAGCAAGGAGTACGTTCACATTGCTGTGCTCAGTGCAGGCTCCAGAACGCAGTGAGCTGTTCTCTGATGCAAACACTTGAGTGTTTTAGAGGACAGGGTTGATATAAGAAGAGATGCAATTTGTAAGTGATTGTTTAATGTGATGTCAGTGGACAGCAGGCAGAGCTGTTGAGAACAGGAAAACTGCAAAAACACAAATAACTAAAGTACCTGAAAAAAATAGTTTTAATCAAACATGAAAGTGGGAAAAAAATTACTTCATTTCTTGTGAGGGCTGCAGATCATTGGTTAACTTCTAGTGCCACAGGAGTTGTAATTTGCTGTAGTATTTTCCAGAACTAGTACTAAACTGGCAGTACCAAATATAAATAAATAAATAGCTCTGAGAGATTTTTTTCTATTGTGGTTTTGCTCTATCTAGAAGCCACTCAAGGAAAGCCATTTCTTGCTGTGTTTCTGGCTTATTTTATATATGGCTTGTTGGTTTGACCAAACACTCAAGCTTCTGAATTGATTCAGCCTTTGCCCACATTTAGAGGTGTCAAATCACAACTGAAAACTGGAGGAGCACTCATTTTTCTCTTTCCCATTCACAGCTGCCAAGCTCCTGTGTTTTAGCACCTGCCCAAATTAGCATGTTCTGCTCCAGCCGAGGACCGACTCCCAGCCATCTCTTACGGGCTAAACCAGAGACTATGATTGGCTTCAGAAATGCCAGCTCTTCTTGTGGTCTCTGGCTTTCTTTGTGCCTCATCCAACCAGAGCCAGCATGTATTCCTAGCTGGTGAAAATTGATTTGAACACACAAAAGCCAGGGATGCTTTACTGGTTTACATCTAGCAGGGATCTGACCTATCTTTGAACTGTACATAGGCTGATGCTGTTTTTTTCCCAAATATGTTTTTTTAAGAGTATGGTGAGCCTCGTCCAAGCTTTAATTTATGGAGTATCACTCCTGTGAGTGGGCATGAAGTTGAGTTTACCTTTGCCAGTTTGCCTTTGCTACTTCATCAAATAGTCAGTTAAAATCTACTCAGGCAAACCAAATCTTATGCAAAACATCCTTCACAGCCTAACCTCTCTACAAGCAGCACAAATTTCAGAACTGTGCTGTCACTGTAGCTTCAAGTTCTGATAAATACCACCCTGTGTGGCTGCTGGGCACTGCCATGTGGGAAGTTAGTGCCCAGGGATGTGAGTGAGCAAATTTAAACTAATGAGAGCAGACATACAACAAGCCTCTTACATTTTGGCTTAAAAAAAAAGACCAGGAAAATTTTTGTTCAATTTGAAGACAGTTTAGATAAATGCCTAGCAGAGAAACCTTCTTGATGGTTTTGTATGGTGCTTGGAGTCTCTTTGTAATAAACTTAGGGTAGCAAAGTTACAGCACTGATCTGTCTGTATTTGTCCTGTGAGCACCACGCTGGATGTGGCTCTTGTGTGAGTTCAGTGCCAAGAAACAGCCTCTGCCATCACTAATGTACCAAAGCATCAGTGGGACCATTGACCTCTCCTTTTACATGCTGAGCCCTGAAGTGATTATTATTTATCAAGCAATTCTTGCTGCAAATATGCTCAGCAGGTTTTCTCATTTTCTTTTCCTTCCTTCACTGATGAGCTAGGATGCACTATCTTCCCCTTCTACAGCACAGTAATTAAAAGCAGGCACTTGACAAAAAAAAAGAAATACACACACACACAAAAAAAAAAAGAAACATACAAACCCCCCCCAAAAATAAAAGCAAATATGTTTAAATTTGGGGAAATATTAGTAAATGCTAGTATCGTAATGCAATGATCCATGACAGTCCCTTCTAACTCAGGATATTTTATGATTCTAACTGAATTTTAATCTCTCGTTTCTCTGAAAATAGCTAGGAAAATTGTGCACCTGACAGGGTAGAAAGTTATCTTTCACAAATTTTTTTAAAACTGCAATTATATTAAGTTGTCATTTCTATAAGTTTTTCATAATTTTTGAGAAAAATCCTTTTCACTGGGAATCCTCAATTCTGCTTCAAAATACTTTTTCTTTGTAAAAATGTTATCCTTCTATCATTTCAAACTGATACAAAAATGTAAGTTTGCATTATTTTGTATTTTATCAAATTTTCAAGTATTGCTCCGATTTTCTACAGTTTACCACAAAGGCCATGCCATATTTTTTGTGTGTTGCTATATTCAGCTGTATTGTGGAATACCTTGACAAATACATGCACAGAGGTTGTCCCAGGCATTATTTGAGCAATTTCTGATTAGCGTGGGCAAAGGAAGCAGCAGCAGTAAAATGTGAAGAGGGGCAGAGCTAAGGCTGCCTCTTTTGCTTGATGAGACAAGGTGGCAAATCCAACAGAGGAAAAACTGCTGGGAGTCAAAGCCAACATCTCCCAGCTGTGGGGCACGAGGCTCTTCCCGTTGGAAGCAGCTCTGCTTTTTTCAAGGCCACGGGAGCCTGGGGGAATGGTTCTTGGGCTTTTGCTTGCCCACATCTTCCCTTTTCCTGCCAGCAGCCCTGGCCCCGCTCCCATTTCAGTGATGGCCCTGTGAACGAGTCTGTAACCTTGGTGGAGAAGCAGGAAAGTGGTGTTAATAATAAAAGGGCTAATTGTGCACCCCATCTGCCTTGGAAATGACTGAGTTCAAAGGAGCTGTCCTTGCATAAAGCAAACAGTCCTCCTCCAGAAAACTTGGAGCAGTGTCTTTTAAATGGCTTATGCAGAGGAATAGCTGTGCAATATATCAGTGTGCATATGAGATGCTTATAGAGTTGTGATTCTAAGAAACCTGATTTAGTAGGTATCTAATCTTTCCATTTTTCTTTGAGACATTTTATATGGCACTCAGAGGAGGTGACAGAGCTGAAGGGTTTTGCAATGGAGAGAGAAAAAATGTTTTAAATAAGGTTCAAGTGGCAGGACCTTGTGAGGCAGGGGGTTCCCTTTGTCCAAACTCCTTTCTGTGTTAAATATTTTATATTATAAAGACATATTTTCCTTGTACTTTGTAACATCCACGATGTCAGGACTGAGAGAAAATGGGATGTAAATCTGCTGGAGTTACCCTCTGTGCCCTCACACACACCATTTTTAATCTTCCAACGTCAGACACAACACGTGTGATTGTGATCTCATTTATAGTACTACAAAATGAAGATTAATTCCGTCTAAATCACACACCAAGTCAAGTTTTGGAAGTGTACCTTTAAGAAGCATATGGCAGAACACAAATGTATTAAAGTCATCAATATTTATGGAGCAGGTAAAATGCATATTAGACAGGCTAGATGCCATCTGTCAAAATAATCTTGATTCCAACTTGCTATCTAAAAAGATGAAGACTATTTCTAGGGCCAGCTCCTTAAGTCAGGTTAAAAGACAACATATTCCTGTGCCAACAAAAGTGAGGTTATCACATAAATGAATATGAAAGGATATCCTTATGTATTGAGTCACTGTCAATTCCAGGCATGTACCAAAAATGTCCGACTCTGAACACGTCATGGAGCAGCCCCTAGGCACGACTTTGTCAAAGTAATTTTGTCCTTCAGACCAGAGTGCTAATTGTTCAGAAGTATTCTGGGCAAATTTAGCCAAAAGTAAATTAACTGGTGACTCTGTATCCCATTTCCTAAATCACCTATTAGAAGAGTGGACCATAGAAGCACATTGGTGGAATAGATTATTTCAGGTAAGAAACAGGCTGAAATTTTCCCCTTTCTAGATTAATTTCAGGAAGTGTTGGGATTTAAATATTTAACGGTCTAATCCTGCATCAGCTTATGTTAATAAAACTGTCATTAAACCCTGGAGGAAGAAATTTCAGACCCTGGAAGTTAAATTTATTTTAATCCTGTTACACAGGGCTGTTTAATGTTCTCCATAGAAATCCCCAAAAAAAGGCAAAAGTGCCTTGGTTTTCAGATTTTGGAGGGATTTCTGTTTCACATGCACCAACCTGAATCTCTGATTGTGTTTGCCAATTTGGCTATAATTCTGACTAAGCTTAGGAAAAAAAACCAAACCTAAGTTATAGCAGGGGTTTCATGTGGTTTACAGTTTCAACCCAAATAACTTTTAGATTGTTTTGAGTTTCATTCAGAATAAAACAAAGCAGACAATAAGTTGAAGAAAAGGGGATGTGGATGGTGGTGCAGCCCAAGCAGGTTGGTTGTGTAAGAGTAGAGAGAGGCCCTTCCACTGGTCATTATCAGGGCTAAGTGCAAAATCCCCCTCTTCAGTGTTAAAAGAAGTATTTGAAATTCCATTGGCTAACATAGTGTCAGCTGCTGCTTTTTTTCCTTGTTCCTAAGAAACTCCAAGAGTAGACAATTTCCCTATATTTAGAAAAGTTTTTTAAAATGCCAGGAAATGTGTCACTTCAGTAACCAACAGACACTTCATTAGCAAAGCTGTTATTAAGCAATACACAGCCAAAGTCTCCTGAAATCAAAGGGAAAGTTTCCATTTGCACCTTAAATCAGACCTTTAAATACAAGCCAGGTAGTAAAAAATGAGGCCTAATTATTAGATTTATTTTTTAATGAAATGCTTATGTCCTCTGCTATGTTATTAAATGCAGACTGCCTGATCAAGGGTATTTTTTCCCTGAAATGGATTCCCCGAGTCTATTTTATGTCATAGTAAATACCTACAAAATATTTCATTTGCTCATTAATGCCTTCATTAAATACAGGTTAAATTTATAAGATGAAAGCAACTTTTTAGTAAGGGATTTTTTTTTTCCCTCCTACTGGCTCCATGTTTCATCAGTGATCTGAATCACAGAATGGCCTGGGTTGGAAGGGACCTTAAAGATCACCTAGTTTCAAATCCCCTGCTGTGGACAAGGACACCTTCCCCAAGACCAGTTTGCTTGGAGCTCCATCCAACCTGGCCTTGAACTCCTCCAGGGATGAAGAATGTTTTGTTGTTTGTGACACAAAAGAACTTGCAATCTTGTCATTTTTCTCTCAAAACCTCTTATTGGGATAATACATCGAGATATTATGTGCAGCGGGGTTTGTTTGTTTACCCCAACTTCAAAAGGTGTTTATGGAATAGTAGAAAATGACACAACATAATATTTCAGCTCAGAGGTAGAAAGGGGGGGGAAAAAAGACTAAGGTCACTGAAAACATGGCATATTTTTTCTGTACAAATAGAGGTTTGTGTTCTCATTTTGATTCTTCAGCTTAAGTCCGTCCTGCAAAATGTCTTCAAGTGTGCTCTCCACTGTGAGTGGATGCTGCTGAGCTCCATCTCTAACCCAGACCTCATATAAAACATTCAAAGAAGACTAGGTCTAATTTAATCCATTACATGATTGTGGAAAATTGCTTAACCGCATCAAAGAAGCGAAGGCATCTACCCTGGGACAGACATTGTCAAAGAGCTTTCAAATGCAAAATGCAATCTTACAGGTGATTTAGTCGTGGGAATGCAGCACTGAGTGTGCGCTTCACTTCTGCTTCTCCAATCAAAACAATGGAACCATTATCAGAGAAAGAAATATTAGAACCATTTTCCTTATTAACTTTTCTTATTAGAGGATATTTAGCCGTCTATTCATCTTTTCTTTATTTAATCAAAGCAGTTTTGAAAAGGATCCTTATTAGTGATAAAGCTTCTTCCAGGGGTGAGGAGACATTTTAATTCTTTTTCTTAAGTAATAAATTTAAATATTGGTTTGAAAAAGGAGGAGGGAGGAGAATTCTGAATGAAGTTAATAGAATTCAATTCTGAATGAAGTTTCTTTCCACAAAATCCAGTAATTCTTGCAAAAGTAATATTTTTTCCATAACTAGCTTGTTAGTCATGGAATGTGGTTTACTGGTTGAAAAAAAAAAAAAAAAAAAAAAAAAAAAAAGGTGTTTTGTTATTTGGTTTCTACACCAAGTAGTTTGAATGCATGTTTACATCTCATTTGGTGGTTAAGCTGGTAAAGTGACCTGACAAAACCCTCAGGATTTGGGAGTTTTTTGGTGATTTGGTCAGTTCTACATCAGGCAAACACTACCATGAAAATGACCTTACTTCAGTGAAACTCTACCCCATTTTTCATTATTTTAGTCTGACATTGCACCTTTAGCACAGGAGTGGAATAGCTGACACAAACCTGAGAATGGCTCTAGGGTACCTCACCTCTGTTGTCCTTTGCAGGCCTTTGATTTCGGGGCCATTTACATTCACTGTCAGAGCACAAAGGGGATGTTATGGGTAATAACAAGACCTGGAAGAAGCCCAGCCATGACCCTTCCCCAGGCACATCCTGGAGAGTGATGGCACAGACCTATTCCTCTCACCTGCCTCTGATCACCCCCTGGAACAGATTGATGTTGTCACATAACCAGGCTCATTTTGGATACCAGGAATTTTTATGAACCATTAATTACAGAGGGTCCAGCTCACTGACATCCATCCCACACCATCTGAATCTCTGGATCCTCCTCCATAGCTTCATTTGGAGGCGAGCTGAAGCATAGCCAACCCCCCAAGGCTGGCAGTGATTGAAGGGGGCAGAGTGCCCGGGAGCAGGGAATTATCCTTTGCAGCAGAGTGGGAGTGCCTCTGCACTCAGCACCTCCTGCCTCACTCACAACCACAGAGCATTCCAAACATAAACTGGGGCTGACAGGGAGAGTCAGGATTGATGTTACCTGAGGAGTCCTGTGCCCTCAGTCCAGTTCCTGTGTGCTGTAGTGGCAGGAAGGAGGCAGGCAGAGCAGCCCAGATGTATTTTTCTGAAGCACTAAATCTTTGCTCAGAGCATAGAAAAGTCTAGAAGTCCCCCCTCTGAAATAATGGTGAAACTAGACAAAATAACAGTGTCTCAAAGAAGATATTTGTGGGATTTCAGCACTCTTGCTCTATGAGGAGCATTTGGAGGCAGAAACATGCTGGTTTCAAGGTCCTGTAAATGCTGATATAGACCACCAAGATGCTGTTTGATTGCAACACAAATTGTTTGTGCTAAGCAGTGGCAGAGCAATTGTCAGATATAAGGGACTTCTCTTAACAGCCTGCTTATTCCTTGACTGGATCCAGAACGTGCAAATCCACTTAGCTTATTTATTTTAAAATAACAATTTCCATAAAAGGCTGTAATAGCCTCTTACTGGTGATTAGCAGGTGGCATGTACAGTGTGGCTTTTAAGAATTGCATGTAGTAGTGCAGCTGTTATGTGCTCTCATGTAAGTTATATGCTCAGGTGTGAAGGGGTTTCTGTTGTGCACAGACAAACTGCACAGCTCCAAATGCCAGCACTCCCTGGAGATGGAATTTCTTCACCCGAGACAATGTGGTGGCCTGGAGACAAGAGCTGGCACAGCAGTGCAGGTGCAGTGGGAGGTGTGGCTGCACAACACCTGCACTGCTGCAGCACAGGTTCAGTTGTGCTTCTGCCAGGAACACCTGCACAGTCTCACCTGCCTGTTGTGATCAGGTTTTGGCTCCAGTGTGAATTAACACCAGGGCTTTAGCAAATGTGTGACAATTACTGCTTCTGCAGCAGAATCAGGCTGGGTGCAAGCAAGTTCTGAATTTCTCAGTGGATGAAACTGATGTAACATTGTCCATATTTAATTGCATTTAAAAACAAATCCTTCCCCATTCTTTGCTAACTGGAGGAAACAGACTATAGCTGCCAAAACCACAAGTCAAATGCCAATAATTTAAAGCACAAAGTAACTGAAGTAATAGACACACTAACCTAGATATTAGAAAAATTGTGTAGGAGGTGTTTTCCAATTGTATTTTCAGCCATATAAAATTAACACTTCATTAAAATCCCTGAAACATCAGCTTCAGGGCTAAATTTAGCCTGCACCAGCACAAATCCAAATCACCTCTCATAAAGCAATAATCTTATATAGATATAACCAGAGTCTAATTTTGTCACTTTTGAAAGTGCAACCTTGTAGCCATAGAGATGGCAGCAGAATTGTGAATTTGGCCTTTTAATAGCAAAGCTCTTTCATTCGTGACTAAGTATGCAAGCTGCCCATCTACCTTAATGTAGAGAGGCAATGCAGAGAATGAGAATTAAATTTAGGGGAGGCTGATTCTGAAGAGCAAGTTTTAGCAAATATTAGTAAACTCTGTACTTGGTGACCTTCTGAACTAATCAGCCTCTGGAGCACAGTCCCACTGCCTGTTTCCTCAAGCAGTTTCATTTGCTGTCAAGTTCTCTTTATTTCCACTTCATGAGCTAAGTGCTGATGAAACACCCTGCCATGGTGTATTCAACACTGAGATGTTTCCTCTTTCCAGAAAGTACTCAGTCTGGACATTTGGGCTTGGATACATTGGAAATCCTGCTGGAAAATAAATACAAATACAGACTGTGAAGTCTCTCTACTCTTCAAAGAGCAGACTGTTGTTCCCTCTATCACCCACAAAAGTGCATAGAAGTATTGTATCCTCCTTATGCTCTTCCTGGTGATCCTCCAAGGATTTTGATGTTTTACATAGACCCTTATTCAGAGTTGGGATCTAAAAGCCTCAGTTGACTGGTGTGACAGCAAGCAAAAATCTTTATATGTGTTTTGAACTGTCTTGTGGGGCCTTAAGCATTAACTTCCTGCTAGGTAGTCTGGAAAACCCATGAGAGAATGCTGGCTTCCCTTCCCTTAGGTATTTCTGATGTAGTAATGTTTTCTCCCTTGTAATCTAGGGCTTTTTTTCATAAAGACTTAAAGTTTCATCAATAGCAATTTTGATTGATTGGTAGTGCCAAAAGTTACCACTGGAAATCTTGCAGAGAACTGCTTAAATGATTTTTACATTATCTTCTGCCCTTTTTTTTTTTTTTTTTGGTTACAAATTGTACATTTATTGCTGAATTAAAAATTCTCATGGGTATGAGGTGCACATTTCTTAAGTGAACAGCTTTGGCTATTCAGTGCACTTGGGTAGTTTGAGGAGCAGGAGGAGCACATGAGATGGTGCAGAAGCCCCAGCACTTGCTTCCTGGAGCATATGGTGCTTCTGGTCTGCAGGACATGTCTGTGCCTGTAAGAACTGAGCTACAAAATGTAGCCAGTCACTCTGCATATGCTGCTGTTTATGAGTCCTTGCAGTGGTTAGAGATGGTATAATTGGCTACAGGAAGTACAGTCCTCTGTCTCAAACAGAAAGAAAAAATCCTTTATGCTTAACAGGCTTTAAATGTTTTATTTCAAGTTGTAGCTGCTACATTAGCTGAGTGCATGCAGCCACTGAAAGCATAGAGAGCACACTGAGTAAAGTCTCTAGTGTGGGGAAAACATCGGGAGATGTGGATGTGGTCTTCAAGCTCCAAATTTGCCAAATTGTGTTGCCCATAACCTGCAAGTCACAGTGCACTAACTAACAAACAAAAAAAGCTTTTATCAGTATTTGTGTGGTGTGGGAACCAAAGAAACCAATGTTGCAATTTGTGACTGCTTAATTATGTGATTGGAGACCAGGCCTGTTGCAGATAGCAAAACAATTTTCATTCTGTCCCACAGTGAAAGGTCTAAAAGTCTTTTAAAATGTTTTACAGCATTAAAAATGCACTTAATATTTTGTTTATTGCTGGAAACTATGAATGACACACATTCTGCTTTGCATATCTTCTCAAACAGCAAAGTTTTGGACAGTTTGGTGAATACTTGGTGAGAGGAGAAGATCCATGCTCGGTTGCCCAGAGTGCATTTCATAGCAGCTCCCTGTCCCAAACCGTGTGTCTTCTCATGACTGTATTTTCTGTATGTAGTGGGAGTAATTTCTTTCACCTGCTGGCCAGGCTGCTGCTCCTGAACTATTTGCACATCCACAGCAGTTTGGCTGCCTGGGGAATTCAGACAGGGACAGGAGGAAGCAGGAGGCAGTGGCTTTGCTTCAGCCACTGCACTGATCAGAGGTGGGATCAGAAAGTACCACCTTGGAGCAGATCCTCCATCTAATTTCCCTCCAGAGGCAGCTGCCAGTTTCTGGTTTCTCCCCAGAGGTAGAAAGATGTGATTTTATGTAAGTTTTCTCAAGGTGGTGTGCTACTTTTACTTGAATACCAGTTGTCTGTTCCTTTGGCAAAAGAATAACTTCAGCTGCAGGCTGGGGTTTGTCTGTTTGTAATGGAGTTGTAGCTATGCTGTGAGTCACATGTCAGTCTCTGATTCTTCCTGGATTCATTTTGAATATATCAAAGTTTGGGCTGGAAAAATCAGCTTGTTTGGTGTTCTGGGGAGCTGAGCTGCTTCCCTGTGGATCCCTAAAGAAAAGGATAAAAGAAGGAAGCTTGGTGAAGTTTGCAGGAGGGACAGATAAGATGCAGGCAAAGCTTTTTTGTCACTGCCACTATGGCATCTGCTGGCCAAAATGCCCACTTTCACACAAGGGAGCAAACTAATATTGCAGAGTAATCACTGCTGTGATGTCATGCAATTAACTGTTGCATCACTTCTGCTGGCTGGAAGGTGGGCAGGGAGGTAGAGACGTGAGACCTTTCTTCCTCATGCTGCTGTTTTGCAGACTTGCAATACATGAGGAGAGAAAGAGATTAAATCAAATTTAGTCCCACAGCACATGTAAATCATATGTTCAATACAGAAACGTGCACCATTGTGATGTGAATGCCATGTTCAAACTCTATGTTAAATCGTAAGGAGTGCTCTTATATGTGATAGACAGCATCAAGGGTCAAGTGTTTAAATAAGAGTCTGCAGAAATATGATTTTTAAGTTACAGAAGAAATAATCTTATCAGTCCTGAAACTGAAGGAAAATTTCTATCAATAACCACCAAGAGACAGTTTCTCAACTGCAGTTAGGAAAAAAAAAAAAATTGGACGCTGCCAACCTATAAATTCAGGGGCTCTGGATATTTTCTCCTTCACGGGGATGACTTCCAGCTCTGGAGTGCCCAGCCAGAGTAAACACGCAGCCTCCAGCCCAGCCCACCTTCCCAGGTGATCCCATCTGTCCCACGGGGCTCCCAGTCCCTGAGCCAGCACAAACAGCCTTTGCTTCCAATCCCAGCCCACCTCCGGATCAGGCAGCCACCAAGGGGAATTCTTGGGATGTGCATCACCAAGCTGCCATAGTGATACTGCTCAGATCCAGGGACTTCCCCCAGACCGCTCTTACCTTGTTCTCCTCACGTTTCAAAACTTCTGCTCCAAAAATGCCCAAGAAATATTTTGAGAAAATATCCTATTGCCCTCCTTAAAGAGCAGAATCTCCACGGCTGTGCTTGCTGTTAGCTATGGTTTGCTATAAATTGCTCCACTATTTTCCTAGAGCTGGGCACAGTGGAAATGAGCAATAATTAGGAGCAGGGCAGATTACTTTCTTTTGGACTTAATGGTTCGTTTAAATTTTGATGAAAACTTATCTTTAACCTGTATCTCTATTAGTTCTTTTGGAGAGGGGGTGAAGTTTTGAGGTTTTGTTTTTCCTTGTCATTCTTTGCTTAGGGAGAGAGTACAAAATTGACTGAGAAAGGAATTTTATTCTGCAGCTTTTAAAGAGGGCAAGGGCATTGCAAGCAATGGAGATTAAAAAAAAAAAGAAAATGAAACTATAAAGAAATACTTGACAGTGTCTCTTCTGCACTTATTGGAATATGCTGCTCAAGCTAAAAGAGAGGGCAAGAGGTAATCTGCTCTGCTATTTGCTTTTAGTATGATCATGTTTTTGGCTCCCACTACATCTAATGCTGCTTGTATCATTCAAAAACACACCTCATTATCTCCTGGTAAATGTTGAGCTGCTGCAAAACCAATTGTAGTGGGTAGAATGCCTCTGAGGTCAGGGTATACATGAAATATGTAAGCTCAAAATATGTTTGCAATCAGTGACAATACTGCCTGCTAATGTGTTATTGCACCATTTGTTTTGCTCTTGGTCATAAATATTTTGTTTCTT
Source organism: Leptocoma aspasia (assembly GCA_013399835.1). NCBI lineage: Eukaryota > Metazoa > Chordata > Aves > Passeriformes > Nectariniidae > Leptocoma > Leptocoma aspasia. The sequence continues at coordinate 2,206,832 of VXAX01005552.1, forward strand.
AAGCTTTAAGGCAGCTCTATATAAGAGACTAGGTTTCATGTAACTGGTTTAGTCATTGTTGCTCTGACATTTATCTTGGATGCACCGACTTGTGTGTAGTCTGCTAAAATCAGTACATAAAACATGTAAACTTAGTTGGAGAAGAGTGGGTGTCTTTTAAGCTTTTTTTCATATGGTAAGTAGAGGGCTGATATGAAAATCGTGCAGCTAATTTAAACAAGGGTGAGGGAGAAATTAAATTTTGCTCTCTGAGCCTCGTTTTCAAGGAATGAAAAGCTCAGTCCAGGTTCAATGCAGCATTCTCAGAGCATTGAACAAAATCAGTCTTTGTTCTTCAGTGAAACTTATCTGTGGAGGAGCTGCATAACTTCCTGTGAAACCAAGCCCTGCAGATGTGCTGTGCTCGTCGTCCCTCTGCTTTTGCTTCCTTTGGTCAAGGAGTCAAGAATGGACACTTTGTGCTGGAGTGAAAATGATGCTGCCTGGTTTGCCCTCTGATGAGCTGGAGCCCTGCTCACCAAAGGGACATGACTTCCTGCCAGTTTCTCTGCTGTTTGTTTATTTGTCAAGTGGAACGGGATAGCCCTCAGTGAAACCAAAGCCTCCCTCCTCCAAACCTCGGAAAAAGAGGCAGCAGGTTCTCGAGCAAGTGCAAACAACCTGAACTGATGCTGTAAATGCATAAATGTAGGCAATAAGCAAGTGGAGAGAGTGGATGTGGTAGACAATAATTAAATAGTTTAGCTCTAACAAGCATATGACCAGAGTTCAGGAGGTAGCTGATCCACTTTAACGAGTCAGAATATCAGAAAGTGAATTGTAGCAAATTAAGACTTTAAGTGGCTGGGCTATAAACCAGAATAGAAATTGATTTTCTAATAGTCTTGCATACTCCAAATATCCTTAAGTGCTTTATGTTTTAAATAGAGTAAATGCATAGCAAAATGAATTGCCTATTATGCACCAAATAGTACATTTGTTATTAAATCCTAGAACAAGACAGATTTTACCAGTATCTTTTCTCTAGGGATTTATTTAGCATAAAATTTACTTTCTAGAAGGAAATTATCCAGAAATCAAATCCCCATTCACGGCCTCTATGTGTTAGGTGCAGTATAAATAGAGTTAATAAGATCCCTGCTCCAAATAATCTGGGGTGTTAGAAGGCAAAAAGCACAGAGGTTAGTGAGCACATCTGGCTTTCTCTGTTTGTCTCTCTATATATTTGTGTTATATTGTCCCAGCTAAGAGGGATGAATCAAGCATTTTCTGACTTGTAGATTGCCACAGAGGTGGGTGTGGGAATGACCAGAGAATTCCAGTGGGGCAGGGCAAGGGTGTTAAAAAATGAAGTGGGAGGAAAAAGAAACCAGAAATATATTGAGGATGAAAAGAGGCCAGTTGTGGAGCAAGAGCAGGAGCGAGGCTATGTGGAGAGATGGGATTACCTGTGGGATAAGTTTGTGTTGCTGCTGAGTGCAGCTAAGACTGCTGAGCAAGGTGATCTAGACTGGGGAAACTGATGACTGCAGGTCTGAGAAATAATGAAGTGCAGAAAGAGTAGGACAAGGGGACGTGCAGAGGTGAGAGGATGGGACTTGCAGTGTGTCCCATCCCCAGGGAGGATGGAAGCATGTGACTGCTGTCAGGGAGGTGCTGGCAGAGGCATGAGTGGAGAATATGAGTGCAGAGCCACTGGGTTCCTGTGGAGCTGTCAGAATAATGCAATCTGATGAGACACTGAAGAGGGACTTGTGAATATTTTCTGAATATTTTTACTTGGTTTAAATTAACAAAAGCAGTTATAGTGATGTATGTGCATAGTCTGTGCAAGTGTTTTGCATTGTTTGATACATAATACTTGCCCATTTTCTCTAATTTTATATTGGTCCAGGCAGCTTTCCCAGTAATGTGTTCCTGGCTCATATTTGTGGTGTGACATTTTTGATAAGTATTGTCTGGGTTAATCCACTGTGGAGTAATGGTTTGGATGATGCACCAGAGCCCTGGTTTCCCAACACAAGCTGTAGTGAACGTTGTTTCGCTTTAGGAAGGTGATCTCTATATTCTTAGGTGAAGCAGTTACACAGAGGAACCTGACTATTTTAAAGACAAAACGAGATATTTTAGGCAAAGTACCATCCGTTTCTGACTGGAGGGGTTGGGGCTGTGCATAAAGGTGCTGAGTTCTCTTGCCCCTCTTCTTTCTGCTTCATTTGGAACATATTGAGGTACTGTAGGTTTGGAAGCCCAACTCAGTATGAGGTTTACATAAACTGCTCAATAAGAGGGGATTATGTGCCTTCCAAGAATATGCAAGCCATATTCATACCCCTGTATTCCCTTTTTAGCAGTTTTTTAGTCTTGCTGAAATACAAGTTACTCTCAATAAGCTCAGCCTGTGTGCAAAGGTTAGGGCCTGAATATGCTCTTACCCACTACATGGTGCTGTTTATCTGCGTTATCTCATGCAAACAAGAGGTTTTTTTTCTCCTGCTTCTTATTGATCCCAGTAGGTGAAGGAAGAAACACCTGATTTATTAGTCATTGGTCCCTTTTCCTGAGGACTCAGCATCTGAAATAAATTGAATAGGGTTAAGAATGTACTTAGACCCAGACACAATTGTTTGTGTGCCTTGTCTTTACGAGAAGAAAAAACTCTGAAGCAAATTCGAAGTGTCATTAGTGTCATGCTATAAATAAACAAAATGCTACACAGATAAAAGAATACCACATTTTCCATCATGGAAATAGCTTACAAGCCATTAGGTGCAGGATAAGATATAGAACCACAGATTTAGAAAGGAAAAGTAGAGACAGATAAGTGCTGAGGAGCAGAAGAAAAAAGCAATCTGTGACTGTGATGTTTGGATTTTCCATCCTGACATGAAACTATTCGCTCTAGAAACATGAGGAGACATCAGTATTACTTGTAAGATGTTGTGCCTTGCTCTGTCTGCCTCTGAAAAGCATTCTCAAGGAATAGGAAGCTGACCTCAGCTGATCTGATGGCATTTTTCCCATGATGGGAGAGCCCCGGGGGCAATTCTGGGTCCTCTGTTTCTCTCCAGGACCAGCAGGAGTGAAGTGTCAGGAGGCTGGATGGGAAGCATTAGAGTACCCTGTATCTGGTGTATACCATGGCCTGATGTATACCTGTGGAATCAGATATTACAAAGAACTGCTCCTTCTGCACCTCAGACATCTCAGGAATCAGGGACGTGTAACACATTATTTCTGTGCTTTTCCTCTTTTTTTTTTTTTTTCTTCTATTTTGCAGTACACAGCAGTCAAAGCAACTCGCTCTGTCTGGGCTGTCTGCAGCCCAGTAGATAAGAGAGCAAACACCTCCCATAGTGACAGGGACTCGTTCCAACCATTTGCTTTGAGTTGAATGGTAGATCTTGGAAAACATGTTTTCCATTCATAAAAAGGAAAAAAATAACTACTCTTGATACTTTCTAATGCCATCCTCTGGAGGCTTGAGGGCCATGTGTCTCACACCCTTACTTTGTAGGTCTTGCTTTTACAGACTTTGTTTTTCACTCCCAGAGATTTATTATCCCAGTGCAGAAAGAGTCTGGCTATGCCTTGGCAGTGGAAATGCAGCCATCTATTTGCTAAGAACAAGCTTGTGGTTTACCAGAATATTTCTGTTTCCTTCTGAGGTTTCCAGCTAATGAAGGGGAATTTATCCAGTACATTTATTGACATTAAAATAAGAGTTGCAGTCCATAAATAATCCCATTGTTGTTTTAGTTTGCAGTTTAAAACATTTTGTCAGCAGCATTGTCGTCCACTGTGACTCAGCTTGTGTTTGTGCTAGTAGCATGAGAGCTGGTAACACAGACACACATTCCAGCTGTTCCCACCAGGAAGGCTCCAAAGTACATTTTGAAATCATTCCTGCGCTTTTTAGCACTGAGCACCTTTGATCCCAAGCATGGAGACAAGTACACAGCTATTCCTCAAGTGACATCCATGAAGATAAAAGCAGCCCCCAGACTCATTTTTGGGTTTGTGCAAACTCCTGCCAGCACAGAGAAGCAACAAATCCTGTAAGGTACAGGTGAGGTGGCAGGAAAAGAGCCACCTCCTGTTCTACCCACTCCCAGGAATGGTCCTGGCCCTGAACCTCCTCTAAAGGAGTGTTCATAGACAGAAGTGTCATCTTCTTAGAGGTGGATCCCTGCATTAGGAAAAGATGGAGGTGCATCAAGGGACGCTCTGCAATTCCTGCATCCTTCTGTTTCTGTTTTCTACAATGTCAAGCAGTTCTTTCATATCTGTCAGCCAGCTTTGCAAAAGAAAGTCCTTTGGCATGAGGAAAAATCAGGTCTTCAAAATTAAGGCTGTAAAGAATTACATTTGTTATATTGTCTTGTTTTAATAGGAATTTCAGTGGACACAAGAAAAAATATAAAATAATTTCTACATAACATCCTCTTTCCTGGCAGTACACCACGTGTTGAATAAGACTTGATTTTCAAATATGCAAACTAATCAAGTTTAATAAATTCTAAACTCGTGGCAAATTTTCAACTTGATTAGTTGAAAAATTTCTGCTTTTCTTGGTTTGCTGATTTTTCTTATTAACTAAGATTCCTGCAAATTTTTAAAACCTGTTTCAAAAAATATGAGCCACACCAGAAGACACATGTGATACAGACTTCATCTCCAGAATTCCTTTGTCTCTATGATCAGTTAACTGGAGGGAAAAAAAAAAAGGTGTTTAGAGTGATGTGCTTTGAATTAACTTCACTCAGAGTTTTCTCTTCCATTATGTGATGTCCAGTGCCATAGATTACACATAGATTACACAGAAGTGTAAATATGTCTTTACAGTCACAAAAGTGCTATCTTACTGTTAAATATTCAGTAATTCAGACCCACTTCAACAGATTATGCCTGACTTGCTTGTAAAATTTGCTTACACAGAGCTCAGCCCTGCCAAAGCATTTCTCCAGGTATTTACCTGCAGTGCTCAGCCTGCTGGCTGCCAGTCAGCTGGTATTAGCAGGAGGACAAGTGTGACACTCAAGAGGTAAAGCAAAAAAATAGGCAGGTATTTAAATAGATGTATGAGCCAGCAAACAGGAATGGTTTTAATATTAGTAGCATTTTAATCTTGTTCTCTAAACAAAAGAGGATTTACTTATTCATGGCTCAAGAATTACAAATTAATGTGTGGAACTGGAGTTAGAACTGAGGGCACTGGAAATTCCTAAGATTCAGTGTATTTATTGTTTTAATTGTTCATATTTCCTTTGCTTTGAGGGATTTGGTCTTTGAGAGTAATAGGATGGTCACTGCCACATCTGTCTTGGATTCCTTATTCCTTAAGAATAGCCCTAAGCAGAGAGTGTTACAGAAGTCTCTCATTAGGAAGGAGTAGTCTCAGTCTTTTATGTAGCTGTAGATGATAAAAGGCACTGATTTAGCACTGCTGCCTATAAGTCCACCAGCACTGCTGAACTCAGTAGGTCTTGTGCAAGAAAGCCATTTCCAGAGAGATTTGAGGACTTGTCTGTCCCTCCTGGTTAACAATAAAATCTTTTTTTCCACTATGAGCCACTTGTAGCAAATCCTTATCCAAAACTGAAGAGTAAGTAAAAGCAAAGGGATAAGTTCAGAGATTAGTTTCCTACAGCATGTGAGGCTTCCATCTGTGAATCCAAAAGTAGATGTCAGTTTGTATATGTCCTGTGACATCTACAAACTGGCAAGTGACCCTTGCCTGTGCCTGCACAAATAGCAGTAAGCACTGGCACTCAGCATCCTGTGTCTGACAAAGTTAATGACAGAAATGTGCAGAGTTTCTGCATTTTCACCTGCTGGCCTCAGTCTCTTCCTATTCCATGTATCTCTCAAATATTAAAGCTGGCTGGAGCAATCCCCCCAGTTCCCACTTGTGTTCTTTGGGTCCTTCTGCACCCCTCTCTTCCTGACCTACACAGAAGCAAGCTTGCATGGAGAGATTGTGAAGGGTTATTTCTCACAGCACCAGACAGCCTGAAAGATATTTTATTCATGGCAAAACAAGGCATCCTAAAGTTGGGCAACATGTGCAGCTATAGCAGATGTTTCTGGATACACAGAATATTTGGGATGAGGTTATGATTTGTGTTAATATCAGCTTAGCCATAGCTCAAATAATGTCCTGGAAGAGAGATTATCAGTGTCTAGTTGCACCTCTAAAGATACAGAGAAAAATAAAACCCAAAGAAGGAGCTCATCTCATAATCAGGTTTCAGGTGACTCAATGGTTGCATTTTATGTGTTATATCATCCACTCATGAAAATAGTTTTAGACCTGTAAAAACAGATTGAAAGGGGCTAAGAAAATGGATGGAACAAGCTATTCTGGATTTTCATTTAGGATGGGATTACTTTTGAATGAATAAATCCTTTAGGGATGGGATAGTGAATCATTATGGCAATGTTCAGCAATTGTGCCCTCCCTAAGCAAAGACTTAAATATTGGCCCACCTCTGGTATGTCAGGGATCTTTTTCCTGATGATAACTTACTTCCTTAATTATCTACAATTGATTTGCATAAGAGTCATATTGAGATTATCATATGACACGAAAACATTGTTAATTTAAAAAAAAAAATTATCAGCCAATCTTAAACCAACTGGATATCATATAGAATTCAATACGAAAACAAAAATTCTGTCATCCTCCTGAATAAGATTTTTTCCAATTGGCTGGCACATGGAATGAGTTCATCATATAGATGCCAATTTACAAATATGTCCAATAATAGTAGGGGGAGCAACTGTTCCACAGCTCTGCCAGTGTTCATCAGACACAGTGACAGTAGCCACATCATTAATCTCATGGTATATTAGAAATAAAGTCACCGGAATGGAATGGTGTCAAAGGATAAATGTTTCCCCCTTTGAAAATAAACTTCTCAGTTTCACCTCATTGTGTAGCCTTTTTTTTTTTTTTTTCTTTCCCCCTCCCCCTTTTCACCCGCCCTTCTATAAATCCTTTGGTTTCACCTGGCATTTAGGTAACAGTAGGAGACCAATATCCTGTGTCAGAGCTCATTCTACAGTTATCAGTTTAGCATCCCCTTAAATCCCCACGATTGCTGTGCCAAGACCAATCCTTCCTCTGCGAGGTTAAACATATGCATTACATATTGAAACAATGTAAGTAGCATGTAATTAGCGCTGTTTATGCATTCGCACTTTAAATTATAGTTCTAAACCTATGATGTTTTTCAAGGCACTTCATGTTAGAGAGACTTAAATGAGCATTCATCTTGTCATTTTTAACTTTATTCATAAATAACCCTCTAAATATATTTGAATGGTTTATTACATTAGAGCCCATGAACTGACATACACATTCTTCCCTAGGAGAATATAGTTCTTAATAAAACATCCTTTAAAATTATAAAACCCGTGAACATGGCAATTAAATTTACAAACAGTGTCATCGACAACTTTGACAAAAGATGTTTGAAGAGGGGGGGAGTGTTGGGGGGGCCTTTTTTCTGTCCTTTTTTTTTTCCTTTTTTCCCCTCCTCTTTTTTTCCCCTTTTTTTTTAAAGCCTTGTTCCATAAGGATTATAGCTCCCCCGCTGTTTGGAAAAGATAATTTCACTTGTAACACTAATAACTTGAGCAGGGAGAAGGCTGGCTGGGTGAATGGAATGCACTTCACTGCACATCTTGGCTTCGCTAGAAATCGGAAACAGATGGTCCTTGCGGCTGGCTTCCCACTCGGGCCCGCTCAGTGCCAGCCTGTGGTCGTTGGCTGGTTGCTGCTGGCACTGTGTGACTTGAACATAGTAGGACAGTGGCAAAAGAAATCAAATCTTTTTCATTGAGCACCAAACTGTAATGAAATTTGACAGATCTGACATTCTATACCCAACATCTAGTTAGAATATATTAACCTTTTAGTTTTCTTGAGCTCCTCTCCTACTAGTTATGAATCTCCTTATTAAGGGGTTGTGGTGGCTCTGGAGATGGCAGGAAAGCAGGATCTCCTGCATGCCCTCTAATGCTGGAACTCAAATACATAATTCAAATAGTAAAGGAAGTGTGGGGCTTTTAACTCCTCCCAAATTATTCTACAAAAAAAAAAAAAGCCCTCATGCTAGTAATAGAAATAGTGGTTAGCCCCTTTTGTTAATATTTCATTCTAGGAAGAAAAGGAAAATCATAGTAAGGTATTCCACCCCTGTGCACTCAGTATTTTCTGTGTATGTTTTGTATCCCCACCCCACTGAGGCAAGGATACCTTTGATCCAGCTGCATCCAGACTGACTTTGTGATTTCAAAGAATACTTTTATTTCAAATTCTCTGAATTGCATTTACTTAGATGGTATAGATTAGTCCAGGGCAGGATTCCTCCTTTCCCTATAAAGGCTTCTCCCAATATATACTTGATACTGGCTTTTTCTTAGACCGTGCTCAGTCCTTCTCCAGGTCATGTTGGCTGTGACATGGGCCTTGAGCCAGCCAAGTCTGTGCTCCTGGGGGACAGGACCTCTCACGGGTGAAGAGCATGTTGAAATGTTGTACCGAGTTATGGTCACAGATTAGGAAATAGTTGATTATGTTTAGGCTTAAAAATAAATCTGGTTTATGTTCCTTTGCATTTTGGGTTGATGGAGAAGAATTTTTACTTATTTTTTAAGAATGTTTGTATGTGTCGTTCCTTCGCCTTCAGTCCTTTCATCTGTTCCTCCTGTTTCTTTCAGACATGAAGTCACAGCACTGTCTGTGATGTCAGTGTGTTTCCATATTGACAGACCGTTCTGTCAGAAACAAGATCTTGATGCTTGTTTCAGAGGAGGGAAAAGGGGAATACAGATGGTAGGAAGAAAATCAGAGGAGTGAGAGTGGAGCAGGGAGAAACACATACAACAGAGCTACAGGGGGAAATGTGGAGTCCAAACCCAACTTTTCCTGCAGAGGGCAAAGGACTACTTTCCCTGGGTTCAGAAAGATGATCCAAAATGTGTGTGTAACGTTAAGCAACCGGTAGAAGTTTTACTGTTGTGCTCTTTTTGGCTCGGGAGTCCTTGAAGGTGCAGCAGCAGCGGTCACATGCTGCTTCTCTCCTTGTTTATGCCTTCAGCAACACCAGATCCTCTTGATTGAAGCCAGGATTATAGGATTTCCAAAAGCTAGAGCACACTCGTTGTCAGCAACTTTGCATCAGTTCAGAGGCTGCCCAAAAATCAACTGCCTGCTCTCACGTGGCTCTTGAACTAATTGTCACTGTTCGAGATAAGGAAATCCTCCTCCTAACTCATCGAAGTTGAGGCTTCCCAACGAAAACGCCTCCAAAATTAGGAACAGATCTAAGTCACACTGTTGCAATGAGCTGAAAAGGTTCTGAGCAATTGCAACTGGAGAAATAGGGGTAGGCAAAGGGAACAAAGAGAGGGTTAATGAGCAATGGGCACGGTGCAAGTAACAGATAATCTAATGACGAGGTCTAAGACCCTCAAGATGTGTCTGGCACTGGGAACTGCCCGCAGTTCTACCACATTTCTTTTACCGATGTGAACAGTAGAAGCCAACATTTGGAGAAACCACCCACTATGCCAACATTTCTAATGCTTTCATGCATTTGGTTTCCAGTAGACTGTAAAACGCCAGCTTGATACAGTCATCTGAATCAATATACTTTATTAGCCTTTTTTTAGCATTCTTTCCTGGTTCCATGCACTTGATAGGAACAACAATATCCTCATCCAAACTTGCAGCTGAGGGAAGATAGAGGGGCCTGCTCGTGCTGTGTGAGCTGTGGCAGGTAACTCTGCTCAACAATTAAGCAAATTATTTGTGGGTAGTTGGCCACTTCTCCAGTAGGAAGTCAGAAAGAAACTGGCAAGTGCTTCAATCCATTGCTTAAGGCCTAAAGCTGTCAGAAAACAAATCTCCTGTAGCCCACAACACACACACCTAACTTATTTCCAACTTGAAATACCACTCTATACTGCAAGCGTTTTTATTTTGCAGCTGTATCTGCACAAATGTCGATGCCACACGAAGGCTTTTCCTTCCTTTGGAACAGATCTGATTTAGAAGCAAATATCTTTGTTGCTTATTAGTCTTTGGAAGGCATCGTTTTGTCCCAGTACTATTCACTGGGAGTGTTGTGCAGAATGCTGATTGACAAGAGTTAAATTCAAAACATGTAGCCATTTTCTGGTGTGTGGTTTTTTTCCTGATTGAAGGAAAACTACTTAGATGTTTGTTTCCAAAACGGCATCTGTCAGCAATCAAAGGGGAAAAATTGCATAAAACAAATGCAATTGTTTGGAGTAGCATTTCCTGGATCATGTTAAATGCTTGATTTGCTCCCCATTATGCTCACCAAATAATTTTATTTTCCACAATAATTGCAATATTTAACATGTTGTATTTAATCTTGTTTTAATGCTATTAACAACAGCCGCTTATGAAAGGAGTAATTGCTCTATGGGTAAGAACTCACCATCCCCAGCATCAGAAAGAACAATGGCAAAGTTAACTGCACCTAATTGTTCTGAATTTAAAATGTTGTTAACCAACAGCACTCCTCATTTCTTTGCACATAACCACTCCACTGTCAGGAAGTAAATGGTTTCATGCTTCTGTCATTCATAATCTGAAAAGTGTATGTTCTAAAAAAAAATTTAGTTGGTGTGTTTACAATTAATATTGGGAGGTAAAATCGTATGTTGGTATAGGAAGAAGTGGTTAATACAGCAATCCAGAGAAAGTTTGTCAGTAGATCTCTAACTACATCAGATGCTAAAACCCCATATAGAATACAGATTTATCAGAACCTGCCTGGAATGACATGCAGCACAAGTGGGTATGAAATACTAAATAAATAATAAGCAGGGTGGGTAAGATGATGGGTTTCAGAGGTAGGAGCAGAGAGAGCAGCATAAAATTGATTCTGACACCAACTCAAGAGCTGATTGTTCCTAAGAGTTTTGCTTTATATTTTGTGTGACTATTTGGAGAGGGAGGTTTTTTCCAATAAGCAGTGAGACTGAAAGGACAGGTAGTGTTAGCAAACCTGCAGTAACAGAAGACAATAAATACTTTGGCTAGCCAGAGCAAGGACAGTTCCTGGCACAGTGTCCATTTTTTTTTTCTGGACTCAAAATAAAACTTAACACTTCCCATGCTAGTCAGACCCTTTTCTGTAAACAGCAGTGGGATTGTACCTGCTATCTGGAGCTAAAAGTGCAAACTGGAATGCATTCACTGATGTGTAGTCCAAACAGATCGTAAGACTGGGGCAAAAAAACCCCAAACCCCTGCATGTTACATTAGCAGTTCATGCCTACACTAAATTATTTGCTTATCATCTTGCACATCACGGAAATGCAAGGGTATTATTAAAGCTCAATAAAAGTTAGTTCTGTCCTGTACTGAATGGCACTTCTGTAATCTGTGCAGCCCAGAATTACGGTTTTGCTGTAGCAAAATAGTTAAACAAGAGTTTAACTATTAACACACAAAATAATCCAAGCAAGAATTGTGCAGCCACGAGCTCCTCTTTCTGATACAAACAGAAATGGATATTGTTTAAAATTGAGTGGATGTTTTTAATACATTTTCCTCTTGTGTCCAAATCACAAGAAGATTTGCAGAGTGTAGCTGTTTCTGAGTGAGCGAGTTGTATCAGCCATAGCAGCCCTAAGAAATATTCCTGGCGAGAGTGTGTTTGCCAGTTCAGAAGTTCATATTTTCGAGCACTTGAGGAAAGGCTCTACTGTATAGGCTGGAGTACCCTGTCAGGGACTGTGGTGGTCACAGCCGAGCAACCGTCGCTCCGTGTGACACAGCGGGGTGATTTAAATGGAAAGCATTCACTGCCTGCTTAATAGTCAGCTGTCACAAAAGTAATACTTCAGTTGGGTTTATAGTGCACCAGAAGAAGTGAGAAAATGAGATGAGAAAACCTATGATTATCTCTGACTTTGCTAGGCAGGAAAAGATTTTAATATCAGACAATAACAGGATTTCATAACTTTTCAAAGCAGTTTGTTTTGGGGCTGTCTTTTCTCAAGTTATCTGTCAATTCCTCACGTAAATTTTGAGTGTGGCAGAGAAGTTTTGCAGGAGGGAGAAACAAACCTCTGTGAGTTTGGCAGCTGTCACCTGGTGGGATTAAGAAATATAACATTAAAAACCACATTTAAAAAAATATTGTAGCAAAATGATATTTTACAAATATATAAAAAGGGCATTGTTCTGTTCTTAGAGGGCACTTTGAACCTTCATATGAAAAGTCATTCATTTAAACAATATGATCTGATATCTAAAATCAAGAAGCGATAAAGAGCCAAAACTTGAGCATCTCAAAAAAACATGAAAGATCATTTGATTCCTTTAGAAAGTGTCTGTCGCTGGATCGAGAAATTAACTTGGACAGTTTATACTTTTGTTTTGCCTTTCACTGCTTAAATTATTATATGCACAATTATGAAAGAAAGAAATAAAGACACGATCTTTTTTTCTTTTTTGCTCAGTCTTTTCCCCCCCAGTCACGTACATGAGAAAAGTAGCTGCGATAAACAGATACTGAATCAGACTGAAAGTCTTTAAAAAAAAAAAAAAAACCACCCAAAACATTGCATGATAGTCTCTAAGCAGTTCCATCTGTCAAGCAGAAATTTTAGGCTAATAGCCTGTGGCGATCTCCCTCCACAGTCCACTACCTGCCTTTGTCCTATTAAATCTCTTTATTCTTCTTAAAAATAAAAAAGAGGAAAGAAAAACCTTGCAGACCAAACTCATCTGAGTGATGAAGCCCTAATTTTGACCGCCTCTCTTTGATGTTGAGCAGTGGGTTCTTATTTAAAAAAAAAAAAAAAGTGAGTGAGAGAGGGGGAGAGAGAGGGAGAGGGAGAGAGAGAGAGGAGAAGACAGTGCTAGGAGCAGATGACTTTTCATCTCCACTTCACCTTGCCACTGGGTCTGTGAGAGATTGGTTCATTGTCAAGGAGATTTTTTTTTTTTACCCATGATTCCATATGGTATGGACCGGGCTACATGTTGCCCAACATGCCAGTGCAAATGTTTTCTCAATTAGGTGTCTTATCTCCCGTGAGTTAGCATCAGATGAAGCTTGCTGACAGCATAATGGCAGGGAAAACCTCCGACGGCTCCATCAAATGGCAGCTCTGCTACGACATCTCGGCCAGAACTTGGTGGATGGTGAGTTGGCAGCAGGGCTGCTTTTTTTTTTCTCCCTTTTCTACTTTCCCTCCCTCTTTGACAAAATGTCCCAGACCTCACATTTATCAAATTAACATTTGATTTTTTTCACACTCTTCAGTAGAGCAGCCTCACACTTGTCCCACTTGTGTGCTTTCCCCTGTGTAACAGGAGACTGTTAATGTGCACTACAGTTTCCAGAGGGAAGCTTTTTCAATTCTCCTTAAGGGAAAAAAAAAAAAAAGTATGCAAAGAAGTAGTTTGAAAAAGCCTTGTTGTGCAGAATAACTTGTCTCAGTCGGCTGCCTAACGCTCAGTTTGTTTTATTTTATCTGCTGCTTTCCAGCGTCCGTGTGCGCGTGCATTTTTTACCGTGCAGTATTTTGTAAAAAGGGAAGGTGGAAAGTTCAGTCCGTTACAAAGCGAGTCGATCCCTGTAAAAGCCTGGAACGGTGCGGTCGTGGCGTGGTGTAAAATCATCACGTGTGAGAGGAGCGCGGTTTGCGAGGTGCTGCCGTTCATCCGAGACCCCAATCTAACTTTTCCCTCCGCTTGTTTGCGTTAGAACAGGTTCCCGGGCTGTGCTGACCTGGAGCCATGTGTTACAGATCCCACATAGTCTGGCTCTAGCTGCTTTTGGGCACAATTAAAGTTTCAATAAAGTCCCAACGTGCTCTGTAGAACGAGTTAACTAGCATGTCATGGTCAGCCGGGCCAGACAACCTTTGACATCTTGAATCTATAAGAGGTATAGTGAGTTAGGAGGATGCACAATAGCCCATTGTAGCAGAAGATGCAAGTCCTGTTGCGAGGAAGAGAGTCCTCAAATCATTACTGCCCTCGTTAGCGTGTTGTCCGTTAGGGATTAATTCGTTAGCAGCGCATTTTTAGTTTTCTGTAATTATTATTCTTGCGGCAAGCGTGAATTCTTCCAGTGAGAGGAAAAGTTTGCTGCCAGGACAATGAATGTATTATCCGCTCCTAACTGGACCGTGAACCTCAGCTCATTTCACATAGATATCAGTTAAAAAAGGACTGGCGAGTGGAATTACAAAACAAGGCATGATCACTTTCATTGTATGATACGCTGAAACAAGTCGGGGGCTTTCCCTCCCCCTCGCCGCCCCGGACCAATTTTGGTATCATTTGGAAAGTTTAAGACCTCAGAGGACTTGAAAGACTTTTAAAAGTGAGATCCGGAAGGTTTCTATTCTGCAGCTTGGTGGTAGCCATTGTGTATATCATGTGGCTTGTATTTAAAGGTGTTTGGGCTCGGGGTTTTCCTTTTTTTTTTTTTTTGTCTAAACTCTTAATTTTTTAAGTGTCTATTAGAGGTTTGCCAGCGGTTGCCAGTGAAATGTAACATGCAGTGTTTGGTTAATGGGAATAGGGAAGGCTAACCACTTTACTTATAGTACTGATTTTCCAATTAGACTTTCTGCCAGGAGAAGTTGGAGGGGGAAGGGGTATTTGCATGCACATAAACTGTTGATTATTCATGTGACTTTTTTTTAGCTTGTTAAACCCCTGTAAATAAGGCTATTGATTTTTACTTATCGTTTTCAAAGCAAAGTTTTTCAAGTACCTGTTTTAGCCACAAGATTTATATCGTGCTATGATTTTGCCTTATTCCAAGCCATTTGTATATTTTATTACTACTCCTCTTTTATTGTCTATCGGCTGCTTTTATGATGAGGTACGTCTGTGTTTATTATTTAATAAGTATCCTCAAATGTTACTAGGCAGTTATTAGCACTCTACAGAAAGTGTCCAAGGAAGTTTCATTTCAGTCACATCAATTTCACAGATGTTTTAGTGCTGTGAATATAATATGTAAAAATCCTGGAAACATTTAGTAATGCACTTGCCTAAAAATAAACAGTTTTATAACCACACATGCTGTTGTTTAGATTAAACATCGCAGAAAGTTCTCCTTAAACTTGAACGTCACATCATTTATTTTCTAACAGAAAAAAAAAATCACTTAAATAGCCTTTTTTGTAGAAGTTCTGGTAGATAAGAGACGTTATTTTTAGCAGAAGTGAATAATTCAAGATCTTTACAATAGATGTGTTAATTGCAAATAATTTTCATACAAGGTTTCAATTATTGATGGAGTAATAAGCAGTTTTTCATACATCATGAATCTAAAACACACAACAAAAATAGATTTTTTTTTACCACCCCCCCCAAACCTCATCCCATTTGCCACATTCTTTTCATCAAAAGTAAGCTAGAGAGCAGATTTTAATGTTTTAAAGACAAATAAAGCTTTGAAAATTACCTCATGCATCGTCTGGCTGCACAAAATCTCAGCTGCACAGTGCTAAACTTCAGTTTGGTACTGCCAGCATACAAAGAGATGAGTGAATACCCCTTGCACCCATATGGACTCAGCTGCCAGCACTGGGATATGCAATTTTGCTTTTTAATGAATCGTAAACAATTTGTGTGTCAAGCGAGGGAGTTTGTTTTGGTTTTTTTTTTCTGGAGCAGGTTCTAAACCCATTTGAAGCTATAGCTGTGTACTGTACTGGAGCATTATGCCCAAATTTAAAGGTTCTGTGTCACTGGGATGAAAAGACCTGTTATAATGAAAGAAACGGCTTTATAAAAGGCTGGGTGTAGTAATCTCTCTCTCTTTCTTTCTTTCTTTCTTTCCCTCTCTCTGTCTCTCAACCTCACACTCTCCCTCTTTCACCCCAGTCTATAGCATGTTTATAGCCAGCTCTGGAGATAATGGAGATTGGTTGATTGCATGATTAGTAAAATGAATGGATTTTAGCATTGGGCAAAGCAGCTTGCAATTTTGAAAGGTGGCTTTAAAATGCAGAGTTCTAATTTTGACCTTATTTTCTTTCATAGATAATCTTTATTAATGCTCCTTTAATTCGTTTTTCCTCATCACAGCTAGTTTTTCTCCCCAGCCATCTGATGGAATGGCTAATATATTTTATCTTACTTGCCAAAATAGCAAGAGGTCAAAGTAAAAGAAAAAATGTTATTTCTCTTTCTTGTAGACAATTGTAAATATTTCAAACTATTTCAGCAAAAGCCACAGGATTTGTACATTTCAGTAATAATTGCACTTGTCCCCACTGTTTTAAGGCACTCTTACATCTAATCTACTTTTTTGTGCTTTAATCAAGTAAATGCAAAAACAGTTATTATTCTGTCTATATTGTAATTTGACATTTTAGCATAAGATTTCCCCCAAATGCTGTAAATTTGTGTAAGAAGGAGTTATATTTATTTTTAAAATATATATATAATAGCAAACAATTTACCTGATATAGAAGCCTGAAGATATGAGGTGAATTTGTTGGGAAAATTATCATTATTTTGTATTCATTGGCACTTTCAACTTAAATTTGCTGCTGTCATAGAGACACTAAAGGGTTAGTCATAGAAAAGTTTCAGTACTCTGTCTTGCATTTGTAACAAATATGTGCAGCTGTGCTACTTTTATAAACATTTATTTCAAGCTGATTATTTTTTTTTAATTATTTGCTCTAGCGAGCCAGTATGATGTGCCCATAATATGTTTAATAAGGGATTGTCTGCAAAATTCCCTTGCATGGGGTTATTGAAATAGATGTGCAGCAAAGGTATATACTGGAGGGAAAATCCTCCATGGCAAAACAAAACGAAAAACCCCAAATTGGGCCAAATTCTGCCCAAGGTTTACGCTGCCACCAGCCTGGAGTTGCTGTGTTGGGAGGAGTGGAGCGACTCCAGGTTTGCTCACCTGAGTGACTGAGGGCCAACCTGGACCCATAATTTGAGTTACCACCATCCAAACAGTTTCAAACCCCCAAACTGTGCTCTTTGTGAAACATCTGAAGGGAAAAAAATGCCTCATTAATAAATAAGAAGCCATTTCAAATGACTCCATGTATGAGCAAACTGCTGTTATTGAATGCGACAGTTAAAGATCTTCAGTCATTTCCAAAATAATTATTTTCTAATTTTACTATCCTGGTCTCAATCCACAGTTCAGTGTGAATGCTTTATTTTCTGTCGATGCCATGACTGAAACCAGAATTTATTAAAAATAGTCAGACTAGACTTAAAATGGTAATTTAGTGACTTTAAAGGTTTTTAACTCAACATCATTTTTTCACTGAAGCTTTTGGTGGCTACTTTTCTTCCACACCTCTGTTTATTCAGAGGAATAGCTGGAATTGCTCAGGTAATTCATGCAATTAAAAAAAAAATATGAAAATGTCAAAATGTTGCTAGCATTTCCATCAATTAAGAATTAATAGAATCCTCACTATAACTCTCATTGCAAATGAAAATAAAAATGATGACACAGCTAATAAATATTTAATTTCATCATATGGAAAGTTAATTGGCACTGCCAAAATACTCAAAAAAGTATTTTTTGTTTAAATAATTGAGCGTATCTATACACACTCTCAGTCCAAGTTTATAATGGTAATCCCCACATGCTGCTGAACCGTCCGTGGCTTTGCTGATTTGTGCTTCTTACTTATGATTTACGGTATAGCAAAAGGCATACATGTAGTAATAATTATCCTGCTCCTGCCCCTATAAAAATAACAAAGTGTGAACAGTGTAACATTGCAGCATGGATTTCCTTTGTTTTATACAGTAACTCTTGGATGTTCATACGCTGCTCAGCTGCTGTATAAATATTTTAATAAAATTATTCCTTCTCTGTCAGAGTTGCTAAATTCTCTGTATAGCTTAAACACTTCAGTGCATCATTATACATACTTTATATTGTCTTCTTTTTCTGTAAGTTGCCTCCTCTTGCTTGCAAGTATTTGTCCTAGTTGTTTTCTACTCTTTTTCCTTCACCTGTCCTGAATATTGCCATGAATGTTTCTAATTTAGAGCCAGAGGAGTCAGTGGCTGATTAGAAGACAGGAAATTGGAGGATTAAACTGTCTGGTTGAACTTCCTTTACTTATCAGTACTGTGTAACTCACACTGGATTATAAACTCATCGGGACAATTTCTACAGTGTATCAGTACTTCTGTTTTCTTAGTCTTTATTTTTGTGCAGAAAGTACAGAAAATGGGGAAAATGGGCAATTTGCAGCTAAAACCCAATACTTTTAATAACACTGAAGAACTGGAAGTTTAAATTAAATTTGTACAAATGTCTTCAGGTATGAGAATTCATTCAATTTTAAGTCACGCAGGTCTATAATATAGATTTTAAATTCAGTATGTAAACAACCAAGCAACAGATACTTTCGGAGAGGGGGAGGGAAATGACATCATTTTAGTAAGAGGAGAATGCGCCATGTTAACCCTTGTTCAACCCCCTTCCCCTCAGAAACTTTCACATCTGTTGTGACATGACAGTGTAGCTGTGGGACAGTCTGAGGAGAGGCTGGAGAGAAAAGCCTCTTTATCCAAAACAACTTTGTCTGGGCTCCCAGTGCTGCCCAGTGAGCCAGGAGCTGGAGGCGTGACGTCCTCGCTCGGCGCTTGCCGAGAGGAGGACATTGTGTTAGGTATCTGTGTCACCAGGAGGAAGGGCACAGCTTTGTCCCCTTAAGGGCTAGCTCATCCTTGCTGGTGATCCCCATGTCTGATTTCCAGTGCTCATCATGCCCCTGGTTGTGAAATCATTGTGATAGTTGGGAAAGACAGTAACGGCACGATCTGGAGGGTCTGTGTTGTGAAGGATGAACAGGAGAACTTCCAAGCTCAGTCTGTGCTGTACCTGAGGGGTCTCTGTGCCACCACTCACCTCACCATCATTTAATTTTACACACTGGACTGAGATCAGAAGGTGTCAAAACTGTGTTTATAACCAGAGAAGACAGACACTACCTGAAAGGTCTAACATCTCGATTTAAACCTGGGTGCTGCCAGACTAATCATGTACTCCAGTTTAAACACCAGCACTGGATCTTTAAATGTACTGGGATGCTTGTGATGGTTTCTGGCACTCTGGCCTTTATACTTTTGGGAAGTCCCCCACTATACTGAGAGTATAGTGGAAATGGAGATGAAAATAAAAGAATACTCTGAGACATTTTGCTGCAAAGGTCCCTGTAGTTTCCATACAAACAATCTGAAACTCTTTACAAATAAGGAAATAGGTATTTGCTTTCCTTAGCTTCATATGAGAGAAAAAAGGTAACATTTTTGGTTTATTAAAAGGTTCCCGTGCTTTAATCCCAGAGTGAATGGAATCTCACTGTGCTGCTTGAAGCATTCCTTTCCCTCAGATGTGGTCACTCACACTGATTAATATTTAAAGATTATTTTAGAATGAATAGAGTTGTTTCTTCATTGACATTTGAAGACAAATATTCTGGTTCATAACAGCATGGTTTGGACTGATAATATCTTTGTTATTACCATGAGTGTCACTAGGAACCTCTTTCACAAGTGCTGCAGGTAATAATTACAGAGCTCATTTCAGGTGCTTGAACTCTTTGTACGTGTTCAAACACACACTTTGCACATGGAATACACCCATAATCTATCCACCCACAAAAAGCAGAGGCCCTGCCATACTCCCAAGAAATTCAGCTGGTCTTGGAGCAGGAGAAGCCAGTCTGAGTGAGGATCAGGTGCTACACAAACCTGCAGTAGCTCTTTTACACAGAGGTTTTAGCCTTTACATTCACCGCAATGGAGATCTCTGGATCTATTTTCCAGAGAGGAGATTAATGAAGAGTAATTCTCAGTAAGATAAAAATCATTAGAACAGATTAAATAGATGTGTTGACTAGTGGAGTGAGATTCAAAATATTTTGCCTGTATAAGTGTATCTGTTGTTCTTTGGTGGTTTGTTTTTTTTTTTTCAGAGGCTGTGAAACACAAAGTTAGCAATACAAGTAGGGATGGGTGGAAGTGTTGGATAGTACAGATGGCACTATAAGCTTGTAGGCTCTTTACTACCCATAATTGCAATGCCCTTGCTTTCAGAGGAGTGCAGGTTGCCCTTGATGTACACAAACAGCCATATTAATTTCACAACCCAATTGGAGTCGCACACACGGATTGAGGTTGTCAATAGGAGCAGTGTGGAAATTAAGAGCACAAACAGCACTCTCAAATAGGCCTTTCTGCATTAAACATGACTAACTCAAAAGGCACAGGGTGCACATGGTCACTGACAGGGTATTTCCATAAATGAGAGTTTCTGAGTAAATTAGAGAGGAATTTTTCCATATATATATTTTTTTTTTTTTTAAATCCAGAATTCAATTAGTCTGAACCTGATCCCACATGGAAATATACTGGTAAAGAAAATGGAAAGTAGAGCACGTCTTATTGGTTTATGTCAAGGGAATATAAAGAGTATTCCAAAGTGACCCAAGTTAACCTTTTGTGTTCAATAAGAAAAGAAAAAATCTGCCTCATTTGATCATTCAGTCAATATTTATATTTACTTCCAGGAACAAATAGAGACAACTTGCATGTGTGCTTCTCTTTGACAGGGTTTTTTACTAGAAATTTTCTTTTGTGATTTTATTTGAAAGAGGGGTTTAAGAAGAATGGGTTAAATTGATTATTTAGGGCAGTGACTGAAAGGTGAATCACCAGGGTTTTACAAGAGCACAAATGGGACGAGTTTTCAAGGATTATAACAAACAAGTAAAACTCAACTTTACTCATGATCTGCTGCTAATGAGGACTTACAATTTAGACAAATTAGGACTTGTTGCTTCCTCTCCTTTTACCTTGGTTTCTGAAGGAAATCAGCTCTCTATCTGCCATGTGCATGTAATGAAATTAGCATAAGGCAGTACTTAATACACACAAGGGCTTCCCTCTTGTTCAAAAATCAATGACTAATGCTGAAACAATTTTAAAGAAAATAGTAACTTCTTTTACAAATTATAACTGTCTCACCTGCTTTTAGGATGCAACTTTTTCATTATGGAGATATATAGAGTTGTTGAAATTTGTTATTTTTCTATGGGCACCCATTCTTTCTGTTCTTAATGAAGTTTTCTAAGTATTCCACAGACAAATGGGAGAAATACCTTCCAGGGAAGTATGAGGGCATGTAGGAAGAGGACAGAGGCTTATAATGGTGGGAAAGCCTTGGTGAGGGCCTGGCTCCTGGCAAGCAGTGACCTTTGGTAATTTCTAACATAAGTTTGTGTCAAGAGCTGAAAGTGTAAAGAATAGAAGGAAGAGCATGGGTCAGAGTGGGTGCTCAGTACCAGCACTGTAAAGGAGACTGAAGGGAGGGTAGGCTGTGATCTGAGAATGTTCCCTGGCATTAGGAAGAGCAGTAGCCAAGAGATCACACCTGAGCAGAGAAAGTGAACCACAGGATGGGGTTTTTTTTTCCTTCTCCTATCACTCCTTGAAGTTGTTTCTTTTCCATTACTTAAAATCCCATTCAGTAACATATGGGCTACCAACTGCTCAGGTCCTCCAGTGACTGGACCACCACACAGACAACTTTGTGGCTTATTTTCCTCTCTTTGGATGCAGAGGCAGGGTTTGAATTGCAGAGCAGCTCCTCATTTGCCCAAACTCTTCTGCACTAAGGCAACTGCACAGCAGGAAGCCAAAGAGCCACAGGACAGCAGCAGAGGCTGAACAGAGCAAGGCTCTGTGGCAGCTCCACGAGATGTCCCCCATGACCAGCAGTGCAAGCACTTCTGATTGCATCTGCTCAGTTCCAGAATTTTAGGGAATATTTTAGGGAACTTTGCTGTAAACTCTGTCTGGTGGTAACTGAGAAAAGGAAAACAAGGTGGGGAAAAAATACAAAGACCAGGCTGTGCCCCTGTGACACAGGGATTCAGAAAAGCCTGATGCTCCACTGGTCATGTCCCACAGCCCTGCATCCTGGTGTCTCCCACTCGCAGCTTGACAAAGTGTGGTTTCACAGCACCTTAACCTCTCCCTCCTGGAAACAGCTGTCCTCATCTCTGAATGGTGCAGTGCACCTTCCTCTTACTTGCCCCAGTTTTTGAATCTACTCTTTGATCATGGAACTGATACTGCATAAACCCCAAAATCTTTGCAATAGTGAAATGCAGAGAGACAGGGAAGAGCACAAAGCCCTAATGAAAAAAAATGTTTTATCTAGCCAAAAAGTGAGTTATTGTCTGCCTAAGAACAGAGAGATAGATGGGCTGGGAACTTTTATTTTCCCTTGCAACAGGATAAGGGGCTAGAGCCAAAACACAGGGAAGTTGTACCCTGAAAAGCAGTGTGAGACAAGGCCTTCTGGAATATATGAAATACAGACTGATAAGGGTGGAACAGGAGAGCTGCAGAGTTTTGAGGATGGTGACAATTTCAATATGATGCAAACATCTGTTCACGTACTCTGGATTGAAATACTCAAACACCTGCACTCCCATATGCATGTTCATGGCTGCAGATTCCTTTGTTCTAACAAGTTTTCTGGGTGCACACTCTGGGACAGGTGTGCATGAGCTTGGTGTGGAATTGTTTGTATGCTGAAGGTGTTTGCACCTGAAAAATGCAAGTGCCTGCTTTAAATGTGTGTTCTCATAAGCAGATGTGCAATGTGCTTCCCTTGGTTTCTGTACAGGTCTGCCAAAACTATCATTTTAATTTCTTTATGTCTCATCCTCCCCTTGTATGGAGTAGAATAAGAAAACTCGCCTCAGAAAGGGTGTTATATGGTAATTATTAGGTTTTCAAAAATGTCTGTAGATGCTATAATTGCAGTACTTGCCTTTTTTCAAATAAAATATATTTGTGAATATAAGGGTTTGCAGAATTAGGGAACTAAAGACAGGAAAGACTGTGAGTCTTTCCATCTCCCAGCAGTCTGTTTTTTACTGTTTATTTATTGCTGACTTTTATTTTGCCTTTAAGCCAAACACTATGGGTTACTCATATAGCATATGCTTCTTCACTCTGCACACAACTAAAAGCAGTGATCTCCAAATCAAGATAATATTTTAATAAATCTTGACTGAGGATGCCTGAAGTGGTACAAATGCTCACACTGTGTAAGACTCAGGCATCTCCGTGCATGCCACTGTTTCATATTAAGTAGGAGTTGGGTAAATTGGGTGGATTACTGGGATTTCATTAAAAATTAAATGTACAATTATTTAGATGAATTTTTCACATATGCTTGTGGGCAAACAATTTTTGATTAGTTGTTGACATATAGTACACACAGTGCGTGTGTGTGTGCGTGTGCACATGTATATTTACATGCACGATATATAAATAAAATACAGACAGTAATGCAGTGTTAGGAAAGTCCACTGGTAGTCATTAATTTGACAAGACTTGTATAGGATGAGAAGAATGATCTTCCTCAGAGTGACAAATTGTTTTCACTACATCACATTAAGACATTTATCCAACGAGCACTGTAAGAACTCAGGACCAAGCACAGCTCAGCTCAGCCTGCTTTACCTATCTCTTTGTAGAAGTTCCTCTTCTAAATGATGCCGTGGAAGAAAAACTGTGTAATGCCTGTTACTGGCCTGGGGTTGCAGGATTTGCATCAGTGGAAGGAACTCTCTCAGTTTAATTTTAAGTAGAAATCAGGTGGTAAAGCTGGGGAAAAGATTTGTAAAGATCTGAAGTGTCTGAAGAGGAGCGGCTTGAATAACACTGTATTAGTCATGAGGCGAGAAAGGAAGAATGTTGTCGTGATTTGAAAGTAACATTGTTCAGTAAACGAAGATGTGTGAAGCACTTGCTAAGCTAAATTAGTTCTGAGGTTTGGTGCACGTTTGTGTAACTCTGTTCATGGACGCTTTAAACAATTGTGAAGGAGAAAACAGAAATTTATTAAGTAAAAAAAATGCTCAAATTCTGTTCTGGTGGTGTTTATCTGCAGTGATTCAGCTATGGTTTTTCATATTTCAGACAGCATCATTAATTGGCAGAAATTAATAAACACAAATAATACAGTGTAAGTCTCTGAATTTTATTTTGAGGTGCCAATATAACAAAGACTTTGCTTTCTCTCACACGAACAGAAGTTGCAGAGAAGTTTCAGGACCCTCTGCTCCTAATTTTTCTAAAGAAACTGTTCCTCAACAGATGACCTTTTTCTAATGCATGGATTCATTATGCAAGAAGGGTAAATCTTGTGGTCTGAGTGTCCTCTGTAGAATATAATTGAATAATTGTAGCCATATACTTCATATTGTATTATCTTGTCATTAATTGTTCTAAGAGTTGGTGCTTCGACCTCTTCATGGGGAGGGGGGACAGTGTCTGCACTCTCAGGTCATCTCTCACCTCCTTTTATTGCACCCCTGACACTCACCCATCTACCCAGGATCTTTACCTTTGTGCCACTACACTTGTTGCTGTCTTACTCAGTTAAGAAGTACAAATAGCCCCAGCATTGCCAGCTGCAGTCCCAGGCTGGATCATTACTCCAGATTTGAGGTTAATCAACTGCAAATTCCATTAGCTTCATACAGAGTGAAAATAAAGAACAGACGGTCTCGCATGTGAGCCAGAAGTCAGGTGCAGCGCAATACGGCCAGCCTTCAGGTAGAGGGATTTTTTTCCCTTTGGCCAACACCTCTGAGATCAGACCAAAGGAGCAGATCAAAAAAGATTTTCATCAAAGTTTTATAGACTCACTTTTTTTTTTCCCCCTTCCCTTCTCTCTCCACTTCAAATTGCAAATGTTAGTTCTTCACTTGGTTCTGGTGGCATTTTTACACTTTTCTCTGCTAAACACTAGGAAAGTTGTTGTTAAGAGTTATATTCTCAGGCACCTTATGCTCTTTGCCTACTTGTTGATTGTGTGCCTTGTTTTTATTGCTTGAGGAAGCGCTGGGTGAAGTTTGGGCAGGACAAGGGGGAAGTTCACTGTTGAAGACCCATTTACTGAGATTCAAGTGCTGACAGGCACACGCACCTTGTGAGCTCTGCCAAGGATTTCAGTAGGACACACAATATCAAAGCTGGACACACAGGAGAGCAGAGGCAGGAACCAGGCCTAGACGCTTCCCTGCTGCTTTTATTCCGTGCACTGTCTCCCCCCACCCCCCTGAGATAGTGGGTTTGTTTGTCATTGGTGGTTTTCTCATGAGTCCATTTAAAATGTTTAACTACTTCTTTTTGCATGTGCTACAAGGGCCAGTACTTATAGAAAATTTTTTAAAAATTAATTTGCAGTAGAATGCAAAAATAATGCCTTTGATAATCTGAATATTCTAAAGCAAAAGCTTTCCCATCAAGCAGAAAGAACTGCAGGAAACTCAGGTCTGTGGGCAGAAGTTGAGATGCTGCTGCACTCAGAGTGCTCTGCACTTTCCAGGCTGAATTCTCAAAAAGTACATTAGCACAGTGATTGCCAAACAAAGTGAATTTTGTGTGCTTTGGTTTTTCTGTGCATCTCTCCACCCAGTTTTTATGGGGAAGGGAGGTGCCTCTGCATATGTGTGTATATATCTCCCTATATACATATGTTAGATTATCACTGGCACACCACTACAAAAGGTTAGGGAAAATATTGCTGCCAACAGAACTAAAGATTAAATAATCCAATCTCTGGGAACTGTAAACTAACAATCACTATCACAAACGGGCCCTTTCTAATCATAGTTTGTGGTGGAATGAAAGATGCAATTGTCTGGAATTGATGAATATGGGATCCATGCTGGCTTCAGGGTCAAAGGTGGCTTCATGCAAAGGTCCCTTTCTCTCTGGCACTGCTGCCTTTGTATAGCATAGCTTGGCAGCTATCTCTTTGCACTTCGGCTACCTGCCAATGCAGCTGGTACTGTGCAACTGTCTGGTACAGACTACAAAGCATCACTCAGCAACCAGCAGCTCTGCATGGGGCCCCTTTTCTAGGATGACAAAGAAAGATGGGCTATACATTCTGCCATCTATGCCCATTAAAAAGACTCTTAAATTGCATTACTACAAGTTATTGTTAATTATGTAGTAGTCACTGGATCTGTATGATCCTTTGAGGGCTTGATAATCTTTACTGTATGCTGGCAGTGCGAGTAATCAAGAGGGAAAAATCAGTATTTTGTTGTGTAAAAAGTAAGTACTTATGTGGTGAGTTGCTTGTGTGTAGCCATATGAATGAAACCTTCACTTGGACAGGTTTCTGGCATATGCAGAAACAAAACTGATTCAACTAGACAAATCACTTGTGAAGTTGTGTCCTTATAGTTTCAATATTCATGTTACAGTTAGGCTTGGGAAGTGCTTTTGTTGGTAAGCGTTTATCCTGAAAGCTTGCTGATTGTTCAAATGTGCCTTGAACAGAAACGAGGATGGAAGAAAACAAAGTTCCTGGGTACATTGGAACAAACTATTTCAGTTTAGAAATCATAAAACTCACCATTATTTAGAGGAGGGGATTCTGATAATGGAAGTGGCATCACTGTCAGACTGACGGGACACTGAATATCCTGAATACTTTTTGCTTCAGTAGTGCATTTTGTTCCTGTTCTTAAGAAACTGTTTGTAGTGTAGCCAACAAAAGGAAAATGTTTGTTTCCCCCTAAAGCTGAGGTCCTGGTTGAATCCTGAGGAATGACTGAGCTACTTCTGTCCTTCAGTCCAGGCATGATGAATTGCATTGCAAATAAATCAGCAGGCCTGATTCCAATGGGTATTTTCCAACTCCTGTAAGTCCATCAGTGTTAATATAAAACTAGAATCACTAATCTGGGCAAGCGAGATTGGATTCACCTTCAGTAGGATGTATAGACGACTTGCTCCATAGATCCAAGTTATTTCAACTTAAATATCTTGAGCCAAATGCCCCTGTCAGCTGGCACAGCTCCCGTGAGGTTAATGGAGATGTACCAGTTTACCTCTCCTGAACTTTCTGGCACTTGTTTTTTCTAAGATTTCAAGGAAAAATCTGTAAGGAAAATGGTGGGACTTTTTTACTTGTGACTGAGTTTTTCCCCCCTTTTCTTTTTTCCTGCTTTCCCTGCACTATTTATGATCTTGCACTTGCCTCCTGTAGAGCTGGCAGGCAGCCTAAGATGTACACCAAATTCTGGGAAGGAAGCAACACCATTTCTGTATAGTACCACTGTGAGAGCTAGTCTGTTGGACCACTTTTATTTCCTCTTTTGTTCAAATTACACAAAAATCTGAGAGACACGAGATATGACAGGAGATGAAAACCCTCAGTCTTCAGTTTCTCTCTTTCCTCCTTGCATCTAATATTCCTTTTCTAGCCTTGTTCTGGTATCGGCTATTTGAAATAGTTATATATAATTTAACATTATACAAAAGTATTGTCATATCAAACATAGTGAAACGGATTCCAAAAACACCATCTGGTATTTGGGAATGCACTGTGAGTTGGGAACGTGAGAAGAGATATTCTTTGCCACTTTGCTTGGGACCCAGCCATTAGCAGTGTAATTGCCAAGAAAAGGTGACAGGCTTCAGGCTTAATGCAAGTGGTTGGGTTTTTTTCCTCTCTCTCTCTCCCAGTCTGTTAACTCTATGAGTCCTAAACTAAAAGCAAAAGGCACTGTAAGGACAAC
The DNA here is from genome assembly GCA_013399835.1 of Leptocoma aspasia. Classification (NCBI taxonomy): domain Eukaryota; kingdom Metazoa; phylum Chordata; class Aves; order Passeriformes; family Nectariniidae; genus Leptocoma; species Leptocoma aspasia. Next base: position 2,234,477 of record VXAX01005552.1, read on the forward strand.
ACCAGGCAAAAAAAAATAGGCTCCCTTAAATTTAAAGGCATGGCAGAAAATGAAAATGGTCTCTGTGCTCCTATAAGAAGACTGGAATAAGTGAAAGCAAAATAAGCTTGTTGAGAGGAGGAAAGAAAATAAGACATGTATGCTTTAAAGCTGCAGTGTGCTACATGGAATTGTTCTCTTAAGTAGTGGATTTGTAATGATTAGAGTTTCCCAAGCTTTATCCAAAAGCTCATTTCTAAGCCATCATTAGTTTCCTCTAATCCACCCAAAATTGCAAAACGCGTATTGTGAAGGTCATCCGTGACTATTCGAAACCTGCTTTATTTGATGTTATCTCGGTTCTTCCTCCATATCTCCATCTATCCCTTTAAGATGGGGGGGGAAGAGAGAGGGTTTAATAAATTAAAATCTCAGATTGATTTCTGTGGGAATATTATTTTGCTGTGTAAGACTCCAAAGGGCATGCACAGTACAGTTTATATAATTTCATGTTGCTGCCATTGGCAGGTGTAATTCTAACAAGTTCTGCCAATAATTCTCACCTGAGAACCAGATCAAACATGAGGGATGTAAAAAATCAGAGATATTTGAACAAGGATCAAAGTCTCTGTATTGCATGCAGGAAGGCAAATAAACTTTGCAGCAGAGGATGAAAATAAGTGAATAGCACAGAAAGATTTTCATCTTTATTGATTTCCATCTAACATTCGAAATACAGCCTTGTATTAATTCTCAGCTTTAAAAAAAGGCCACATTGATTTGTTTCGGCATGTCAGAAACTGCGATGCTACAATAGATCTGCTATTAAATTACACAAAATAAAATGATTTCTGGTGGGTGTAGCTAATGCTTGCCAAATTAGATGAAATGAAAGCTAACCCTCTTAGTCTAGCTGTTGTTTTTAAATATTTATGTCTTTAACAGACATTTGTGTGTGCCATGAGGGGGACTAGAAACTCCTTTGCTATCAGTCAGTTGATGTAGACATGCAAAATTCTTACAATCTCAGTACCAGACTCGCACAAAACGTTTGTCACCGCAAGTTATTTCAATTTCTTTGAAATTCTTCCGCCGATTCACCACACTGCTGGTTTGGCTCCCGCTATTTATTCATTTACTGCGATTGCATTTCCCTGCAAACGGGTTCTGTATGCAAAATTTAGGCTACAAGGTGTAGCGCAGATTTTTGGAGCTGAACCTTTCAGCGCAGAAAAGGTGGTGGCAGCCCCGTGGCTGCCAGATTGCTCGAGGGACTGCGAGAGAAGCTGCGAGCCCAGAGCTCGCCCTCTCTGCCAGCGACCAGCCGGCGCGAAACTTTGCCCTGAAACAAACACCGCCACGCTTCCGAGTGGGAGAGAGAGTCAAACATCACAATGGAATCTCTCTGTCCTTCCTGAGACTTTTATGGGGTGCAATTATATGCCGGTTGTGCTCGGCCTGACCTCCAGTGCTGTTTGCTTTCTAAAAGGCAGTGATGGTCTCTGATACGGCGCTCATTTAGTACCAGGCTTCTGGCTTTGAACTGCGTCGATACAAGGCAGTCCCCAAAGCAGCGGTGTCCCAAACCCTCCGACTCAGAACCCAACCCAGGCGGCCCAGAAGAAAGATTATGTTCTGATTTCTATCTCACGAAAACAAACACTCTTTTCAGGTAAAGCCAAGCCACTCTCCAGCAGAGTGTTGTGTTCCTGGTCTTGTTCAGTACCCGCTGCTCCAACAGCTCTGCTTGGGATGGAGCAGTGAGGGACACATCCGGCACCTCGAGGCACAGACATTTCTTGCTTCGATCAGTTCTGTGACAGAGGGACAGACCACATGCAGGATTCCAGATTCCCGCTCAAGGAATCAAGAAACACAACCAAAACTGTTTTTCTCTGAAGGGGTGCAAAAGTATTCACCTTTGAAAACTTTTACGTACAAGAGGGAAAGCCCTTCAACACAAGTGAAACACGATAATACTTTTTGCACTACAGTCTCTCCAGTAACAGAAATTGCACACATTCTCTCCTTTTAGCTGTGCTTTTTTTTTTTTTTTNCTATTGAACAATCGACTTTTAAAATACATGTATTTTATTTAACAGATTTGATCAACAACTACGGTAACAAAAATTTGTATCTTCATTCTCTAAGTTAAAATTAAGTGTGTTTTTAGCCTTTGTTGAGCACCTGTAGCCTCTGTGACCCAAAAACTGCTGCTGTGGTTAATAGCAGCAATACCTCGATTCAGTACAATTTACTCCCCATGCATCCCCTCCACACAGCGTGGGGCACCTCGGGGACACCCTGGGTGTGTGCAGGCTGCAGCATCCTGTCCCCAGCTCCATCTGGGTTGTAGGGACACTGATGCTTTCCCAGGTAGTAAACTGCCAACTCCAGCAGTTTTAGCTTTTTATCACCTTAACAGGAACGTGCCACCCACAGCAGTGAGGAATTACTGGATCTTTCCCCTCATTTTTTCCCTTCTGCATAAAGGGCTTTGCCTGTTTTTCCCTTCCCAGCCTATGCCAGGCTGGGGTTTTGTTTTGCTCTCCGGTGACATGATGACAAACTGCAAATGAATAATCAGAAGTACTTAGAATGAAAATGGCAAAAATATTATTAGTTGCTGCCCCCCACCCCTACTCCCGCTCCACTCTCCCGTTTTCCCCTCCCTCCTCTTTTGACGGCAGGCAGAGAATGCAGATGCCAAGGCAGCGGAAGATATTTTTAAGCAGGAGCATCTGGCTCCTTGGCAGACTTCACAGGCAGTTGGTTTGGTTGTTTTGGAGTTGCCTCTGGGTCTGTCACATGTTTTGGCATCTGACTGATTGTCTGGGCTGCCTCCTCTTATTGGACATATTTTTTGTTTGACTCACCTTTGATTCTGAATTGTCTCTTTATTTTCATTTGCCAGTGAACAACAACTTCAGCTGATCCTGGGCTTGTTTATGTAGAAATAGTCCCTGTCGTTCCCTGCCTGTGGCTCACGGGAGCCTCCTGCCTGCCCTCTCTGTGCTGCCAAAGGTGCTTCCTGCTGCTTCCTCAGGATGCGGGTTAGGCTCTGAGCACTCCCTGAGAAGGAAACTATTCCATGGGGAAGTGTTTTCCTGCATTCAAATATGTAGCCAAAAGCTGGACAGACACTGTTCCTAATATATGCTGTATCTCTGTGTGTGGTTTGGGGTTTTTAAAATATATACATATAAGATTATTATACTGGGAAGAAGGTTTATCTTAAAACAGTGTAGTTTTTACTACTTTTGCAGAGCGTAAAAAACTACTCAAAATTTTGTCTGTTCCCATCTTTCAAAGTTAGATGCTTAGCACCATTTGATTCTCTGTTTTCTCAGCATGGTAAATCACAGCCAAAGCTATTTTTTAACTCAAAAGAACTTTCTCCCCCTCAAATATCGCGTTGAGGCAGTCTGGAAGCCGGTCCCTGCGACCTGGCCCAGCCTGCGGAGCCAGCCCTGGGATTTTCCGAGTGCCAGGGCAGCAAGGCTGGCAGAAACAGGTGGGCTCACAGCAGGGAGCAGCAGCCCAAGCCCCGCCACAAGTTCTGCTGGGATTTTTTTTAGGTGGATAAACTAAATCTAATTAAACCAGAGCATGTTTAAATGAGCTTCATTTAAACGTGCACTTTGTATAGGTCCTCTACTAATAACAGCAGCTCTTGCTTTTATTATTAGTGCTATCACTTTTCTGTCTTTTCTGGTATTCCCAGGGATTGAATGGATTATTTCTCAGAAGGATTGGGTTTATATTTCGAAAATGCTGGTTTGGATCTGTCCTCTGAACTAATCCTTGCCGTGCTCAGGAGGCACCACGGAGATTCAGACATGAGATAGAAATCTGTGTTTTCAAGCTAAAAAGAGACCCTATTCCATAAAGTGTTTTCATTTAAGGAGCCTGCAAATAGAAGAGAGAGAAAAAAAATGCTGGTTTCTAAATACGTTTGTAGTGTTTTGAACGCAACCTTGTCAAAGATTGTTTTTCACTGATCTGATGTAAAGAAGGCATCATGTAACTTATATGTTGCTTGGGATTTTTTCTTAATTGGACCAAATTGAATTAAACTTTTTCAGGGGAAAACATAATCTGGCATTTTAAAATAAAAGCCCCCAGTATGTGATTTTCATTGGAGTTAAAGTATTGCCTTGTCTTTCACTGGCCTCTTATTATTGCCTCATTCAGGTACATGTTTGGAAGGTCCATCTCTATTATCACTGTAAATAGCAAGGATATCAGAGGCCGGGGAACTGGCACATATGGAATAAAGCTATTTATTCCCAGGACAGGACGTTTTGGACTGCTAAGACCCATCCTTGTCTCCTCTTCTACCTGTACACAGCAGGGAACTGCAGAGTAACTCTCCTGGTACTTGGAGGTCACAAACACAGAGAAAGATGACTAAAAAGATTTTAAAATCTGAGAGAAACTGTATCCGCAGTTAATTTTTTTTTGTGTGTGTAGAAAGGAAAATATTATTTTCAAAGAAATTGTAATTCCTAAAGCAGTGCCTGAAGGAAAAGGCAGAAAAAACCCCACAGGTGTGAATGCAGACACACTTGCATGCACACACTCCTTACACAAAATTACTTTTACCATCCAATCACGAGACTTGGCTTGACTGATTCCAGGCAAAAACCAGGCCCCAGATCTGTACAGGAATATTAGTAAACATTTTAACTGAACACAGTATCACATACAAAGTGAGTTTCCAGCTCTGTGTTTGCAGAAGGAATCCTGTGTGTACAGTGAAGGCTTGAGTTCTGAAATTTGAAAAAAAAAATCTATAAAACTAGCAAAGCCCCCAGCCTACACTGTGTTTTAAAAGTCATCTTGGTATTCTAGAGTATGTGCACCATAAATTTTGAATAGATGAGATTAGCAATATCATGAAGGGGAATCCCAAAGGAACTATCTCCAGCAAGGGAGGAATCTTGTAAAAGGCATTCACAATAAATCCTTTCACAGGCCTTGGCACTTGGATGTAACTCTGTGCATTCCCTATGAGAAAAAAAACACAGGTCCTTTTGGGCTTTCGATTCTGCGAGTCGGTTTTGTGGTCTGAAAGCACCATATGGGTGCTTTCACCTTTGTTTTTCGGCACCTGCAGCACTTGGCAGATCCATGGCAAAGCAGAAGTAGCAGCAAAAAACAGGATATTATTGGGAGAGGGAGATGCAGTTCTGAATTCTCTGTCCTCTTGGGGCAAACAAATAGCAGAAAGCAGCTACAACACCGTGCCAAAGTGGTCCTGGGGGATGATGTGGTTACAATAACTAATCTTGAGAATAGCCTTGTTCCTGCTACTCCAAGTCTGTGGTCCAAGGGCACAGCTCTAGGAGCACGAGATTGCAATCTCTGAATAAGAGTTACAGGCTTTGGACAGCAAAAAGCACAGGGGCTTTTCTGTCCTGCCCACAAACTGTTCACAGAACTATAGGGAAGTCTTTAGGAGCACAGTGATACTCCTTTAAAACCCTTGGATCTGTAAATGCTGTGGACAGTGCTGCAGCTGGACAGACACCCTTCTCAAGGAAACAGAGACATCTTTAGCACTTCTGGCTTGGTGTTCTGGCTTCTGGGTAGTCAGGTCAACATGCATTTCACACCAAGGGTAACTGACTGTACTTCTCTTCTTGTAAAAAAATCCTCAGTCAAAGTCAAGTCCTGACAAATCCTCACCTATGTAGCTGCATTTTTAGGCTTTCAGGAATCCTAAAAACATGTCAGGTGTCTTACTGTATTCTTTTCTGTGATCTCTTTTATGGCCACAATGGGCTTTGCACCTCTACAAGACTTAATGAAGGAAGATTTCAAAAATATTGGGAAAAATAATGAAATGAGACCATTCCACTTGGCAGGGAATGGCAGTCTTCAGTTTAGCAGTAGAGAAAAAGGGGTTAATGGATTCTATGACTATTGAACACTGTCCTGTACAAGGCCAAGAGTCACTCCATCACCACATCAACCCTGATGTAAACTCTGCAAACACATTGTAAAAGATGAATGATGAGCTTGACTTCTCTTCCTGCTTTACTAAGAGTGTCATCAACTTCAGTGGTTTGAGAAAGGTGGTTCTGTTTTCTTTGTAGCTGAACTAGGGAAGAAATTCATCTGGTTTCTCTCAACTGAAACGAGTAGCAAGGGTAAATATAAAACTGTTCAGAAATCGTTTGTCATCAGTACACAAAGATCCGGCTAAGGTCAGAGCTAAGACTGAATATTATCCCTTAAATCCCCTAGAAGCTGTGGGTGGTTACACTGGTGTCACCAAGAGGCTCTGAGCATCTTGCTACTGCAAGTTCTGTAAACCTTTTTCTGCTTCAAACTGAAAGGTGCTGCTGTTACCAATCAGACTTCTGAAAACAGGGACATGGCTTGGCCACTGTTGAGATGGATTTAGTCTCCCAGAAAAGTTGTTTTCTCTGTCACCATCTGACACAGGTGGAGCTTGTGCCAACGTAGCGAGCGCAAATTACAGCCAACGTGATGCAGAATATCTTGTGCACGGACCTGTGTAGCTGTGTAATTGCTTGGCATGTCTTTGGCCCTCCACTTGTCCCAAGTGATAGGTGTGTGAATGGGTTTATAAGAATAATAATCCCTGAACTTATAGCCAACTCTTTTCCTCTCTCCATTACCCTGCTGCAAAAGATTTCACAGCCATTTGTGTTGGTTGCAGAAGCCTGCAGAAGATGTGAATTTAATCAGAATTTTGGCTGTCACTCTGCTCCTAGCAGAGATTTTTTGGAGCTGTGTTTTCATGTTCAGAGCAGTATAGTTTTTTTTCATGTTTAAAATGATCCAAGAGTCATGACCCATGACAATGAGAAAACAATGGCTTAAGATCTAGATCATCTGGAACCTAAACTGATCCATGGAAACAAATCCATGGACCCCAAAAAAAAAGGAAAAAAAGTTAAAAATATTAAAATCACACCTGAACCAGGAATAATTGTCCTCCCAGCTCTCCAGGTTCACACAGAAATGTGTGAAATTGAAAGGGCAAACCGTGGTACAAATTTCACTTACCTGTTGTGGCACTGAAGATCAGTGATACACAGAGATTACGGAAATGTATCCTGGGATTCATTGCAGTGTATAGCAAGCAATATCAGGTCTTCACACCTGAAGTTTAAGTGAGTGTTTAAACATAACTCAGGAACACAAAAGGAAGTTTAACTGTAAAATTTGAGAATGAGAATGCTCTCCTGATGCACCACATGCACATCACCAGAGCATCAATCACTTTTGCTGTGCTTTCTTCAGGAAATAGATAATATTTTCCTTTTCCACTCAGTCTTTTTACTGGGGATTTGTACCTCAGCATCCTCCCCAAATACTGGGAGCCCCTCATAGCAAGAGAGGAATGCTGTGCTCCCTTCGTGATTTCCCTGGGACAAGGCTCAACTCAAGCGAGTTGTGAGCTCTGCAAGCCTAAACACTGCTCTGCGGGTTTGGGTTTGTGGCTTTGTGTCTGATCTATGACCTTTACATCACTTAAGGGTAGATTCTCCCTGTGGTTTAGTACAAACAGCCAAGGGTTGAATTCATACTGTGTTCTCTCAGGTGAAACTTCGCTGGCTTGTGCCAAGCAATATATTCTGCATGTTCCCAGTTTGCATATTAAATCTATGGGGCAGAAGTGGGCAAAAAGTAGGAAATCTCCTATTACTTATGTAGGGTGAGAAATAACATTTGGTGGGTGGATACAGTTTCTTGAGGAAATGAGCTGTCTCTGCTTTGAAGGAATATTTCAATAGGAGGGAATAGTTTGAAGCATTAACTAAAGTAGAAAAATTCACTTCCTTCTTTATTCCAGAAAATATCAGTGATATTCCCCAGATGAGAAAAGACTGTATTATCATTGAGTTGAAATCCTTTGCACACATAGATTTTGACCTCACTGGAGAGAAGAATTTGCAGTGAATCATTTGTCCACAGAGATGGGAGAAAATAATTGAGGGTTTATTTCTGGGTGGAGAAAGTGCTTTGTAAACAGCCAAGACATGTGTTTTGAAAGATGAAGGTGAGAATGAGCAGGGAATTGTCACTATTGAGATACCTTAGTGTAATTTATAAACAATGCTTTATTGCAGCTCGTTATGGTTTAGTATGTGAAAATATACTCATTCTTGCATTTTGTGATGTTTCAATGCACACAGCCCCTACCCAGCATCACTTAAATGTAGGGAGTTTTCTTTATCTTGTATTTCTACAGCACTGATCCCAGTAGGCTTCTGGTCCATTCCTCAGGCTCCTAAATGCTGTTACAGTAAATAAACGCAACATCCCTGAATTTCAACAAGAGTTGCAGAAGTATTTCTTCTTCCTGAGGAAAGAATTGGACTTCTTTAGATTTAAAGAACTAAGTTTGTATTTCTAGAAAGCAAACCAAGTGGAAAAGACAGTCTGCTTGTGGAGAACCCCACTGACCCTCGTAAGACTGCAGGTAGTTAATTTTTGACATAAAGCAAAATACATTGTTCATGTGTTAATGCTCCATACAGAAAGCCAAAAAAATACAAATGCATGAGCACTAGAGAGGTAGTTAGAAACCTCTTCAATAAACACCTTCCTTGGGAATTTATGGTAAAAGTGAAAGGAGGGCAAACTTGGGAGACCGTGATTTTTTTTACCATTGCTCTGGTTCATATGAGTTTGATTCTTGCCTTTCACAGCGACTCTGGGGTACTCATTTAGTTGTTTGCTCCTCATTTTTCCCACATTTAAAACAGCAGAAGTAATGCACCACTGCTCTGTAAGGATCCTGGGAAGGTAAAACCACAGGGCACAGCAGCAGATAAACACAGTGGTGGGGCAGGTCACCTCTGGCTGGTGTGCACTGATGTATGTCAGACCAAAAATGCAAGTGGGGTGGGGGGCAAGCTGCATATTTGTATAATTAAGTTAAACTGAGACTATCAATAAATTATATAGCTGCTGTGCAGTGTCTTGGTGAAATCAGCTGAAATGTACCTCAACAGCTGGAATAGAAAGTTGGGATTTCACATCTTCTTTGCATGAAGGCAGCTATGAAGGACTTAGAAACCTAAGTCAGTCTTGACTTAGTCAGACAAGACTGAAAGGATTGTCCTTTGTAATGGAGTGTCCTAAAATCATGTTATCCTGTAACAGGATTATCCAGGGGAAGATAGAGAATTTATACCCTCATCCTATAAAATGATGGTCTTAAAATAATCTCCACTTGTTAACCTGTTAGTCAGCTTTAGGACAAAGAACTGATGACTCAGCTGCTTCACAAATTTCTGTAGGTTTACAGGAGGAAGCACAGGCAAGACCTGGTGTGATGAGTCCTAACACACCTTTGTCTTGCTAGACCATTTTTGAGCTCCTTCTGTAAAAATTTGTCCTCCTTTAAAGGCACAAGAGCCCAGGCAGCCCAGCCCTGGCAGCACTATGGAAGTGGCTGTGTCACTCCAGCTATGCCGTGCCTGCAGTCTGTGCTCCGGTGATTGATGGATCCTCGAGATCCATCGTGACCTTGCTATTCCTATCAATGGGCATCCTGTTGGGAACCCCAGGGCTTCTGTCACACTGACACCTTCACAAGCCCATCACAAGCTTCATGTTGCAACTGCTTTCCTTTGAAGCTGCAGCTCCTTTATTTAGCCTGCCCCGAGTACAGTTGTTTTGTCCACCTTTGGTGTTGCATCAGCAAACGAGTAGCTCTGTGCTCTCAGTTGTTACCACACCACAAAGCAGTGGAACAACAGGGTTTTACCCATCAGCAAATCAGTATTTCTGATCTCTCTTATCTGTTGTTGTTTTATTTCTGACCTTGGTTTTTACAAGCTTATCTACAAAATGCTCCCAACTTCTCTTACACATCATGGTTTAGGGAAGCAGGACATTCACTCACAGAGTTTCTTGACTGAACTCCAGACACAGGACAGCATGACGTGATGCAGTAAGTGCAGTGCACTCCATGCTATAGAGAGTTCAGGACAGAGCAGAGCAAATGTGAGCTGGTGTCCTAAACACAGGCTGAGAATTAGGGCTTTAAAGTAGGATATGCCACCAACAACCATGAAGAGAAAGCAAAACTCAGGTGGAACAAGTACTGACACAGAAACATAAATTATTTCTGGCTGGGCTAGCTGGGGTCCTGATGTCCTACACAGATTCCAGGCTTCCAAGGACAACTTTCCAGTGGCCCCAGAGTGCTTCCATCACATGCCCCTGTCACTGTCCCAGCCTCGCTGCTCTCCTCCATTGGCAGCAATCCAGGTGAACTTGTTCTTCCCTCTCACCACTGATAAATCCAGAGAAGCATTTTATTTCATTTTTGAATGGTTTCAGCACAGGGAATGGTATCAATAAAACAATAAAGCTCCTACCAGATGTGACATAATGATTCTTGGAGGTCACATCGTTCCCTTCCTAGATAGCAGAGCTGTTCTGGGGCTGTCAGCCCATTAGTCTGATAGGATTGTCATGATAACCAGAAAAATGCAGTCAGGCCAAGCTCAGAGAAAAATTCTTTTCTCTTACAAAAGCAAAGCTTTCAATTTCTATGTGCCTTGAGATGCAAGAGGAGGTGACTGAAGCCGAGGTTCCTACAAATAGAAATCTTTATCACTGTAAATCAACTCGGTGAGTAGCAATCGACTTCTCTGTCTCTAGAGACATTTAATAAAGTACCCTGCAGCCTCTTTGTCATCCATTAGTCACCAGATATTGGACATTCAATTTTAAAAGCACCATTTCTTCTTTTAAATATATAGCCTATGAAAGATCTATATTTTACCTCTTTTTGGATGGACATGTTAAAAGGATATTCTTACTTCCCACTCTGGATTGAAAGTGCTAAGAAAGTCCTGTTGTATATGAAGAAAATGTAACTGCACATTTAGCAGGGGTTTTCCTTACCTTTCTTTATTGATAGTAGGTTGTACACCTCCAGCCTGCTCTGGAGGCCAGAGCATCCTCCAGAAGAGTTGCTGAAATCCAGCCTGGCCAAGGTTTTAGGGAGAAATGGCATTATGGAAAATAGGGAAAACTGTTGTTATCCTTTGTATAGTATTTAATAAAATCTATAAACTAAAATATAGAACAAATTCATCAGCTGCTCAAGTTTATTAGTATGCACATCTTGAGGAGTAAGGATATTCTCTTCATAGAATCCCAGAATCACAGAATTATTTGGGTTGGGAGGCACCTTAAAGATCATCCCACTCCACCCCCTGCCACAGGCAGGGACATCTTCCACTATCCCAGGTTGCTCCAATTCCTGTTCAACCTCGCCTTGGACACTTCCAGGGACACAGCAGCCACAGATTCTCTTGGCATCCTTTGGTTTACAAGTTTTTTACTGTGAGGGCCTCACCACCCTCACAGTAAAAAATTTCTCCCTATCTTTCCTGTATTTCTTCCTCCTGCTTTTAGCTGATTTGCCACCAACCTCTGTTTCTGCCCATGCTGCAAGTCCTGATTGTAACAGACTTCAATCTGTTCGAGGGCAGGAGCTGCTGGAGGTTGGACATGCCACTAATCTGAGTTTTGGCACAAAATAAAACACAATCTAGTTCTTCATGGAGACAGAGCAAAGCTTGATAATCCAAACCCTAGAAGGTCCAAAAATGTCATATAACAAATACAAAAGGCCTATCTTTAGTTTCTTATGTTTAGTCTCCTGATTTTCTAGTCAATGTCAAGATGTTTGTGGGGTCTGGTGCATGATTTTGACATTGATGATGCCACTGTTCTCACCACAGGGTGCTGCTCAAATGGGCACTGTATTGTAGGACATCTTGTACCACTGTGTAACTGGACCCCAGCTCCCTGGGAAATTTTCCATTTTTAGCTGTTCCCTCGGCAGGCTGATGACACCAGCATTTTCCTTCTGGACCAATGTCTTTCCGAATCCTTACTCTGCATCCCAGAGTAAGACTTCAAAGCTCTGCTTCCATGGCGAGGCAGGTGAAGACCTTGCTGACACTGCAATCAGTGAAGTGTGGGTTTGGCTGCAGTTACTAATTTTGTAAAACAATGAACATAGGCAGGACTCGAGTAAATGGCTGAGCAGTGAGGAATGCCGCAGTTGATATCTGCACTTTTCAGTAAATTGCTTGATATTCACCGTGACAGAGTTCCATTTCTCTGGAGTGCTTTATTGCATGTCTTTTATTGGCTTTTTGAATTCAGATTCTGTGACTGGTATATTAATTTTATTTTTTTATTATATTTCCTCCTTTTATATTCTGCAATTACATTAACTCAGCCTTTCACAATCAATAATCGCTGCAAACAATTTGCCTTTCACTGCACATACAAAATCTGTAAAAATAGTCTTCAAGTCTTTATAGTTTCTTTACTGGTCTTAAATTTATTATACCTTATTAGCATAGGAAAAAGGGCCAGTAAGTGACCTGCTGCGGTTGCAGGTGAGTGCCAGACTCTCCTTCTTGCAAAAAAAGTACTCTAGGAAAAAAAAAAAAACTCCCACAATATTTTTTCTCAAAAAATTTGTAGCAGGGCTGCAATTACCAGCATAAATTCTCTGTGGTAGCTTTTAAATCCATGCAAGCTCTGTTTAACTTCATGAGCATGCTGTTGGTTCCTCAGCCCCTTTCAGTGGTCGATGAGGTCCAATGGGATTATCATAATGGTCCTTTCTGGCCTTGAAAACCAAAGCCAGTGCTGGAAGGGTTTGACTGTCTCCAGCCCTGACTGGAACATGCAGAGTAAGGCGAGTGTGGTAACCTCTGTCCTGCTGCTCCCTCCCCTCTGCTCCTCTGGTCTTTAGTTAAGTCGCAGAGCAGGAACAAGTGGAGGATCGCAGTGGTGCCTCTCTCCTTCAGCAAAACAACTGAGAAGAGACAGAGCCCTGGGCACAGGTGTCTGTGAATGACCACAAGACCCTGCAGCAGCAGCAGCAGCAGCAGCAGCAGCAGCAGAGTGATGCCTGGGAAGCAGGAGCCCCACGAGAGCTGGGATGAAGGCACTCCACACCTGGGGCAGCCAGGACGGTGCATCCTGCCCCACGGGCTGTGCAGGGACAGGGCAAGCCAAGGAATGCTCGGCTTCTACTCCCTGAGGGGAAAAAAGATTGTTCATATTATTTTCTCTAGGCTTCAGGCTGAATCTTATTCATTTTATTTACAGAAACTGATTCAATCCATTGACTAGAGCAACACTACTCATATGGGTAAAGGAAATAAGAATTTGGCCTTGTGTCAACTTTAAAGCCCTAGGATTTATGTTCCTTGCATCCCTCAGATATATTTGCAAATGTTGACGCATACTCCTAGATCTTCACTCATAAAAATGCTGCTTGTGTTTTGGAGTTTCTTAGAAAAATATTTTTAAATCACTTTCCACCCTTAAGGGCCATTTGAAATTCACACTCCCAAGGCTGTAAAACAACACTCCAGGTTTGGTTTTAACAGGAAAAAGGCAGGAAGCTGGGTTTTAGTACACTGCTCTCAGAACAGTAGGTGATTCTGAAGACAGCCTTGGTGTCAGCTCTGAATAGCCCATCCTGCACTGGTCCACGCAAGGCCAATATATTGAATTCTTTGCTTTGGCTTTCCAACATTTAATTTTATTAGCTGGGGGGAAAAAAAGGGAACATAAACTTTTAATGGGAGTGTATGAGAACTGACATATCAGGAGCAATTACAAATACAAGCTGTGTAACATAAATCTACAGGCACTCTTTACAAAACAGAGAGTTTGGTTCTATGCATTTTAATGACCTCAAACATTCTTGTCTGCCAGTATAAAACCAAACACTTTGTCTTCAGTGTGATGTGTACCTAGGAAATATTTTTTAGCATGACTCTTTGACTAGGGATTGAACCCAGCACCTCCCTCTCTGAAAGCACAATCTGCAGTTTGAATTTTGTAGCTGCTGCCTTGTCCCATGGAGGTCCCCACTCCAAGGTGAGTGATCTGTCCCTCAGGACTCCAGCAGGAGCACAGCTCTGCTGCTGCAGTGTGGGTCATCCGGGGAAGGAGGAGACCAGTCCACAGAATTAAAGAACAATAAAATGATTTGGGTTAGGAGGGACCTTAAATGTCATCTCATGCCAATCTCCTTCCACTAGCCCAGGTTGCTCCAAGCCCTGTCCAACCTGGCCTTGGACCCTTTCAGGGATGGGGCAGCCACAGCTTCTCTGGGCAACCTGTGCCAGGGCCTCACCTCCCTCACAGGGAAGCATTTTCTCCTAATATCTAATCTAAACCTACTCTCTGTCATTTGGAAGCCATCCCCCCTTGTCCTCCAGGGCCTTGTAAATAGTCTCTCTGCAGCTCTACTGTCAGCTCCTCCAGGTACTGGAAGGCCACAATTAGGTCATCCCAAAGCTTCTCTTCTCCAGGCTGAACAATACAAAGCATGTGGACCCCAGCAAGCTGAGTGCAGGTTTGTGAGTGAAGGGTTGAGCAAGGCAACACTGCTTTGGGTCAAAAGTCCAAAACCCCCCACCCTTTCCAAGGGGCACACTAATACCCAGATGGATTTGTTTGCTTGCGTTTACTTTTCCCAGTACTTAGGCTGACTTCTGTTGTTATAAGTAGTACTAATTAAGATTACCATGATTGCAATGAAACCTGATTCTGTGTGAGTGCCATATGTTCCCAGAGGATTAGGTGTGGGTGCTGCCACAGCTCCTGGGACCGCAGTGCCGTGTCCTTCTCTTCACGGAGCTGCACTGGGATCTCAGCCCCCCCTGACTCTCCCATCAGAAGGGACCCTCATGGTTTTGGTTTTGCCACACGAACACCAGGGAAGTGGATAAGCTGGATCAGGGTCAGGCTTCTCTTTCTCTTGTGACAGCTGTGGGTATTGCAAGGACATCCGTAAGAGACGCTGGTCCCAGACCTCCTGGGTAGGGAAGGGCTTGGGCTAGGCTGGATGAGGTAGGAAGGAGAAGAGTGTCCATTGCCCCAACCACCAGCCTACACTGCATCTTTGAGCATGGGCTGAAGGCTTGACATCCCCCTGAGAGGACGACAGCTGGGAAATAAGGAATTAATAAACCCCTGCTCTACATGCTGCCGTGCCCCACAGCTCCCTCTGCCACCCTTGGAGCCTCTGTGGAGCTGTGACACTTTCAACACGTTGGTATCACGAAGGACTCAATTGATTGTTCCTGGCACCTGTTATAACACACATTGTTGCCATTTTTCAAGGAGAAGATTCTCTGGCATTTTGTATATGCCTCCCAAGTGGTATCCCAATCTTTCCATCCAAGGAGAGTCTTTCCATTCATTGTACTTTGTCCTGTAAAACTGCAATTAAGGGAGACAAAATGGTGAACATCATATTGTGCAGCTTCTGTTTTAGCCACAGCTGACAACAGGACTGGGAGAAGGGAATTGGATCCTGATTTCCTATAGGATGGAGCAGCATTGCTGTAGTCCTTCTGAGCTCAGGGATGTAATTACAAAATGGGTCTATAAACAAAAATTCACCATTATGGAGCAAATAAAACCAAAGGGTAGTTAATCCAGGGATATATCACACATCAAATTAAATCTCACTTTGCCTGCAGTAATAACAGAAATAATTCATTAAGATAAACCTCTAGATTATGCACAGCATCTGGAGATAGAATTAAGACCTTAGCTGTGAGTGCCTGTGCACGCACACTCCCTTCCTCCCCCCCCTCCAAAAAATTATGCCAGCATAAAAGGCAGCGTAGAGTTCACTGTTGAGCTTTTCCCATCCATTTCTTTCCAGCACTTACAGAGAAAACAAATGTGATTTCAAAGGAGAGCTGTCTCTGGAAGGGTAAAAAATTCCCACATCCTTTACCCTGCAAAGGAATGTAACATGATGTAGGGGCCCCTGTGCAGAGTCAGGAGTGCTCAGAAAAATGTTGACATGCAGCCTTGGAACTTGATCTAACTTCTTATGGAGGCAGTGTGAGGTTTTCCATGTATTTCAACAGAAGTTGAAGGAGGCCCTTCCGTCCTTTCTGCTTCACCTCTTTGGTGGAAATAATGCTGCTGGTGAAACTGTTTGTGGGCTCTGTGAAATGTTTATCTCAATGCTGACCACGGGATGACAAAATCTGTCTAAAGAAGTTGGGTGTGCTAATAGAGCTAGAACTGAATCTGCATCCACATTCAGTCTGAAAGTATCCCAGAATCATACCAAACTGGCATTCCTGATCCTGTAATGGACCAAGAAAGAGCAGTGCATTGCTCTGCAGCTCAGATTTAGCAATTTTCAATGAAATCTGTCATTTTAAAGCATTTTCCTTCTATAATCCTGAATAATATTAAAACTGGACAAACTGACTTGAGGTAAATAAAATCAGATCACAAAGCCTAGATAAACCTCAAGCCAAAATGGATACAAAACTCCTTTACCATTTTCTGTGAGCTCTTTGGGACAGAAATTCTCTCTTCCACATCTGTTTTCATAACTCTGATGCAAGCCCATTCTTAGTACCCTGCACCAACTCTTACAGCTGTCAGGAATGTGCCCCTGGAAGCTCTCAAATACTTTGACTCTCCATTGGATGTTATTGCTGCTCCTGTTCTTTTTCCAGGCCTTGCGGAAAAAAAAAAACTCCTTAGGACATGCCCAGGCCACTGTAACAGAGCATGCTAAAGAATATGCTCGACAAATCTCTGCCAGGAACAAGCCAGATTTTGGACAGAGGCTCTCACAGGGGATTTCTCCAGGTCCAGACCAGCCCTGTTTTCACGAACCCATCAGCAAACCGTATGTTAAAAATTCTTATTGGCAGGAATTATAATGATATAATTGGTAGAGCGGAGATAAATCAGCCCTCATCCATTCCTGAAGGCACTCTATTACATTCAGACAGTTCATTTTCTTCTGGACCTTTCTAGAAATGCCCTGACACCTTGTTTCCCATCCGTACCCTGCAACAGCTGTTACAGCAAATGGATTTTTCTACGGCTCATAGTGAGTAATGGGGGGCTATCAATTAGTGCATGCTTGGGAGCTCCCAAGGAATAGCAGCCATCATCTAATTACATTTCTAATTAAGGTTACAGGAAGACTAAGACCAGTAAAGAATAAATGTGTGGACTTGCAGCAAAATATGTATTTGGAGAATACCATCAGGGCTGCCCAAAATGTGTTAGAGAGCACAAGACAAATTGAGGCAGTCTGAAGGCCTCAATGAAAGATGAGTGTACACAAAGGAACTGACAGCAAAGCCCTGGGAAAGGACAGAGACGTGCTGGAGATGCAGGCACAAATCCAAAACAGAGAAAAGGCCCAGCAATGGGTGCCTGAGAGAGCAGATCAAGAAGACAAGATCAGAGGGAGTGGGAAAGCCACAACAAAAGCCAAGGCTGGGAACTACTGGGTATCTGCTGCAGCAGGGCTTTGAAATCTCAGTCAGTGGGAACAGGGACTAGCTACTAACTCAAAAGCAAGACAGAATGAATTGGGCTTAAATCAATTTTTTTTTTCCTCTCCAGAAGAGAGTCCTCTGCAAAATCTGGTGGTAAATGTCATAGGATTCTAGTTTCCAGGGAAAAAAGAAACTTGGTGAGGTCCACTGCTCCAGAAGGTTCCTGCCAGTCTAAACCACTTTGAGTCTGGATGTTAACAACAGTCTCCACGTTAACTCAGAAGTAAAATCCAATCTTTACAATAAGGCTGAAGCTTGTAGTTTAAACAGAGAAACTCTTACAGAAGTAGAGTTCAGACTTTGGTTCTAGATATGATCCTGCTGGCTTCCAGGTGTGCAATTCAAACCACCAGCCAGCACTCAACATCCAGACTTGCAGAGTCTGATCCAAGCTGACACACATCATATCACTTGAGCTTGGAAAACAAGTGAGAAACTGCTCAACAGGCTCCTCACTCAGGCCTCTGTTTGGTTTTTACTGCATCTAGGAGAGAAAAAAATCTACATAACCAGATTTTTTCAGTGTTATTTTTTTGTTTCCTCTTCAGTTTGTGAGCAAATTCATCAAGTGGGAAAAGCAATTTAAAAAAGCAGGGTCTTGCTTGACACATGGGCTTGATTCATTCTGAGTGTCAGCAAGAGACAGGAGATACAAGTGAACAGAAACAGAGGAAATCTCCAAATCTTTGGAAAAGGAGGGAGGTGTGTTAGTTGTGTCACTTGGAAGGTAAAACGAGGAAAGATCATTTGGGCTCTTTGCTTTTCTGCTTCCCAGTTGGAGAGGGCCAGGCTTTGCAGCACTGCTTTGCCTTCCATGTTCTCCAGCAAGTTAATTTATCATTTTGTACCCTGCCCATGGAGCATGTCCTATGGACTTTTGGTGGAAGGTACCCTGCCCATTCAGGGGGCTTGGAACTGGATGACCTTTAAGGTCCTTTCCAACCCAAACCAGCCGATGACTCTATGACCATCACTGGTCAGCAGGCCCACAGGAATGAGAAAAGCAACCCCTACATGCAGGTTCCTCTCTCAAGCCCAGAATCAGAAACTTTAGTGATTTGCCTCTTCCCTCACAGAGATCTTATATTATTTGAGATACCTCTGCATCCCAGCCCTGGACTGAATTTAAGAAAAGGTACTTGTTCATTGCCTTCTGCAAACTAATACTCCTTCCTCTGCTTTTTTTTTTTTTTTCCCCCCCCAGTTTCCTGTGTGTGTTGATGCATTCAAATACCAGACTATTCCTCAAACCTTCCTCATTTGTTTATTTGTCCATTCCCATAACTGACTTGTGTCTCTCAGGCTGTTCTGACCATACCTTTCCATGTGATCATTCCCTCTGTGGCGATGCCAGTGCCAGGGTAGGGGTATTTCAGCCTCTGCAAGGTAACTGAGCTCCCACACTGAGCACTGACACTTGGAGTTTTGAAACTATCACTTGCTTAATAACTCTACATCCGTCATTCTTGGATGAAATCCATGGCAAACAGAATGTGAGAAAGTGAAAACTAATGAGCGTCTTCAAGAAAGGATAGGGAGCTTCTGTTATTTCATTTAGTCCTAAGAGTTTAACTTCTGCCACCTCCATCACATTTCCAAATGGTAACTAAAGGTTGTTACTTTTTCAAGTTGTGCTGTGTAGCACATTTCATCAATTAAAATGCACCCTCAATGTAAAATCACAACAGGGCCAGCCTGGCATGAAGGATGCTATCATGTCATGTTTTTTTTCTGCTTTTAAAGGATACTTTTGTCTCAAATTGCTGAGATCTTTATAGAGCAGATTTAAATTAAAGAAAACACAGATTTAAATATAACCATGGAAAGAATACAACATGCCTTCATCTTGGAGTACTATGCAATTTACACTCTGAGTGGAGAGAACTCTGCTTTGTGTGCTCTTGTTTCATGCTGTTTCTAATGGTGATTATTAACTGGCTTTGTACTGAGAGGACATAAATATCTCCTTTATTATGTGGGGTGTTATGCAATGACCCCATGTGGGTCTGAAGCTTCCATAGCAGTGTTATCAGATTGCACTTTCCAGGCAGTTGAGGAGGTTTGGATGAAAGAATCAGCATTGCACAGAAGTTAGAGGAGGAGGGTGAGGATTAGAGTACCCAGGATCTGCTCCCAGATCTGGGCTGGCTCCTACAGCACTTCTGGTACAGCCTCTGCTTCACTGCCCAAGGTACTTGCTGCTTCCCACCCTCTTCCACATACCTGGGATTCATAATGTTTGGGGGTGGATGTTTTGTGCAGTGTTTTCACCCATTGCCTGGTGTCCTGGCTGCACCTGCACAGCTGCTCTTCCAGTTCTGCATTGCTACACCTGAGGCTGCTCAGCAGACCTGAACCACCCTGTCCTCTGTCTTCCTTGGTTCTGTTTCACTCCCTGGGTTTGTGTTCATGAGAGCTGAAGAAGAATAGAACCGGTGAAGGATGAAAGCAGAAAAATGCAGTTTGCTGTGTGAGTTCCTAAAGTTACCAAAACTTCAGTCAGGTGACAAGAATTCACATTGCAAGGGTTCCAGTTTAGCCATTTTTACCAGTGGACTGAAATGAAAACCAAAGTCCTTTCCCTGTTACAAGACAGCACCTGGTCTCTTTGCAGGTCCTTGTTAATTAGGCAATGGCTTAAAATCCCAAATTGAACAGAAATTAAGTCAAGCACCTTGCTCCATGCACAACCAGCATTGCAGGTTTTCCCTTTCGTTTGCTCAGGCTGAACTTTAGGCATTTTTGCTGCAGTTGATATCAGGTAACAATCTCCTATAAAAGCCTGTACCTAATGAAAATTATAAACATCCCCTGGCAGAGAAGGCAGATGTGTCACTGGGTACCCAAATTAGACTAGTTTGAGTCAGGCATCAGAAGAAGGAGACATTTAGGCAACCCCTACCTCTTCCCAAGGGTACATCTTCAATCAATCCTGCTATGGTGCTGGCTCAGCTGTCTGATCCCTAAGTCACATTAGGACCAAGGGCACTGATGGAAAAGACTTGTCCCACTATCCAAAGTGCATCTTCCCTGTGCTGGAGCAGAAATGCAAAGCTGAAATGATCTTCAAGCCCCACAACATTCAAAGCTCTGAGTTACCTTAGCAGCGTGCTGAAACCAAACTGAATAATGATCTGTGGTTTTGTTTAAAGTTAACATTTAATTTGTTTTCTTTTGCATCAGACAAAACTATACATTGAAGATTTCAGCTGCAGTGATCAATAGGAGAGGAGGGTCAGCCAGGTAAATAAATGCAAGCCTTGCTGATCTACATGGTAATTGTCATATAGCTGATCTGCACCAGCTTATGCTAGCTAAGAATATGGCCTTTCATTTCTATTTTAGTAAAGTTTGCAAAAGTTTCAGGTAGTAATTTTTGTGCTGAGTTTCACCCTCTCTTTGAGTGAAGACTGACCCTCCACAGAAACCTGAAGCTGCTCCAAAGCTGATTTACACAAAAAGTGCATTGATTTTTCTAGAAGAACAATATTGCATGACCTCAAAGTCCCTGAATTTCCCAAGTGTGGATGGTACAAGTAAATACAGAACTCGATCTCCTCTGAGTCTATCAGCAATGCCTGGAATCATTTGTATTCACAACAGTCTTCCAGGCTGAATGCAGGACCAGGATTTAGGTCTGATGGAACGAGGTAGGGACAAAAGTAGGTCAGGCTTGGAATCCTGCTTTACCAGCCTGCACGCCTCAGGACGAGTGCAGATCCCCAATGTCTGCAGGGCCAGTGATGATTCCCATCTGAATCACTACTTTAGATTCCATCAGCAAAATGATGCACTGGCTCTATTTTCACAAGTCTGCTCAAGTGCTTATGAAATAGATTTTTGGTTTTATCTGTGTGTCCTTCTTACTGCAAATACTGTGTGCTCAGAAAGAGAAAGAGCAATTTTTTCTATTGATGGAGCGAGTGAACAGCCATTCATTTACAGAGTATCTGTGTGTTCTGTACAATTCAAATGCTGCCTATTCAGCCAGTCAGATATCTTTGTTCTATGTCCAAGTAGGCATTTATTCATCACTACATCACCCTGCCATTCAAAGGCTCAGATGTTTAAAGATATATATAGGCAATATTTGGCTGGCACTGGCATCCCTGAATGGCTTGGACAGCCAAGTCCCATCGGATGTCTAAGTCCTCTTGTTAAAGGCAAACAGAAACCCAGGCTCTCGGGGCTGACTTCAGGCACCTACATCCCTTGGACTGTATCTCTGAGATGTTTAAAGGGTCTGTTTTCTGAGACTGTAATGAGCACGTGTAGCATGGACAGATGTATGCATAACATGGGATGGGCACACCCAGTGACCTGTCCTGCATCCTGAAATTCACTGGTATAAAACCAGAATACTTAATCCTCACATAGAAGTTGACTGAGAAGCCACAGCTGGTGTGCTGCAGTTGATGCTTATTAAACACATAATCATTTCAGTCTTACCTGGTGCTTCTCCATCTGTCTGTGTCTTCTCTGTATCTCGTCTTCCACCTGGACAGGAGCTCCTTGGGATTGGGAATGTCTTTTCACTGAGTTTATGCAGACCCAAGTACCACACAGCTCCAAACCTGCACTCAGGCTGAGATGATGGCACTCACTAAGGAAACTTCCCATGTTGTAGAAGGGGATTATTTTCAACTCCTCCATATAATGGGTTTACTCAGAGAGTTACTTGGAAGTCAAGTATTTAGGACGGGAGCTTTTGATTTCCTAGTCTGACCTCTTGTATACCACAGATTGTAGACATTCATCCTTTTATTTCCAATGGGAGTAGAGCGATGTATGTTTGACTGGAGCTTAACTCCTGGAAAGGCATCCAGCCTTGTTGGGATGAGATCGAAGGGAAAAAAATTAGGTGTTCTTGTCTCTGCAATAGTTTGTCCCACTGATCCACTGTTACCACAGCTGAAAGTCTTGTGCCTGTTCCCAGTTCTGGTGAATTCTTATGGATGTGCTTGTCTCAGCTGGACAGTTGTATCTTAGAGAGGTTGAATAATAAAAGTAACAGTAATGAATAAGCACCTCGTAACTATTTACATGACATTTGCATCCAGTGAGGCAGCGTTCCAAGTGTCACAGGTGTTGATATCAAATTGAGAGTGGCTCAGGCTCTCTTGGCAATAATAAAAAAGCTGCCAGTCTTCTTCCTTCACCAACATCTACTGTCACCTCTAGAAAACCACAAGTTTCCTTTGCTTTTACTTTGGTTTCCAAATAAACAGAGAAGATCTCAACCTTACCTAGTTCTGCAAGTTGTGTGACACCTCTGCAGGAATACCTATATATCCCATATTGCAACTTCCCATTTTAACTTGGGATTAAGTTGTCCCTTATTATTTCCTGAGGTTGTTCAGCTCTCCAGAGGAGCTCCCTTCTCATGGAGGACCTTTAGAGATCACAGTGCCAGCTGAGCAGGTTAGCACCAAGGTCCCTTGTCCTTCTAGTGCCTTCTTGCCCCCTCGAAGGTGGCTTTGCCCACAGGAGGTGCAGGAGCACAGACACGCACAGCACCGTGTTCCATCTCCGACTCGTTGTGCGTGTGTGGCTTTTTGGAACCAGCTCAACATATGTGAAGGAGAGTTTAACCAGAAAAGGAAATATAAGCAAAGTGGTTGCATCCTTTTGCAATCAAGTATTTTCAAGGCTGGCCGTCATGTGCTTAATGAGCAGACTTTTTCCAGTTACCAATGAATAGTTTTATTTTACGTAATTGCAACCATTTCAGCATGGCAATTAAGATAGAATGTTACCTTTGGGATGGGATCAATTAAAGGTTTGAAAATTGAATTTGGGATCATGATTAGTCTCTTATACATTGCTTTAGTATTCTAAAATATATAATTGTATCATTCAATCCTTTTTCATACATATAGTAAATATAACCTTTCAAGGTTTCTTTTTAAGCAGAAACAGATTTTTAGAGGCCTACTGGTAACTAAAACCATAGCAAAATAGGAGAAAAGGGCTTCCCCTATTTGATTAGAGGAGATTTTAAACTTATCATACATGAAAATGTTGAATTTAGTATAATTGGTTGTTGGATTTTTTCAGAATTGAAATCATTATGCCCTGGCCACATTCCAGGACATCTTTATTTTATTCTCTCTTTTCTTTTTCTTTTTTTTTTTTTTCCTAAGTTACAATTCAAACCAATGTGGAACACACTATAATGTTGTAGTTGGTCATGTAATGTCACCAAAGCTGACTTCAGAATACAGACAAAGGACTTCATGTACCCCAGTGTTCCACCAGTGGAAAATTGATAGCAGCATGAGATATGCTATTACAGGCTTTTTTTTTTACCTCCAAATTTGTGCTGACTAAAGTGCTTTTGTGCCTGCATGGGGGGAAAAATCTGTCTAGAAGAGACTGGAAGCTTAAAACAAATGCGGCACGGAGGGCATACATTCTTAACCAGGACTGTGTGAATTTAGCTGGAGCTCACTAAATGACAACCCAAGTGCTTTATTTTTGTCAATTACTATTTCCTGAAAGGACATGAATCACAGGGAAAATGATCAAGCAGCAAAGAATAAAATTCTCTCCAAGACCGAAAAAAGTAAAATGAAATAGAAGAATTAAGCAGTGTTTCCTAACTCTTGTCAGTCCAGAGTGGAGTTATTGCCAGGTTTGTACACACCACAATCTATTCAAGCATTACTGAGAGATAGGAGCCAGAGATGCACTTTGAATGCCAATTAAGTGTGCACTTTCTTCCAAAGCAGCTTGAAAAAGTCAGCGTGACCATGGATATACGCCCCCTTCCTCCACCCTCCTTCTGAACATAAATAAATCAGCCAAATAGCACCAGCGCCGCTGCCCCCACACCCAAACTGGAGAGAAAAGGCCAAAATGAACATTGCTAATCGTGAACATTTCACCTCATCTTCTGTGGGGATATTGGTGGGGTGTCTCAGGGACCAGACAGTGAATAGCAAAAGGCTTTTGCCACTGCATGTGTTTAGGGTGACTTTGCAGATCCCTGCACAGTGGAGTTCCCCTTGGAGAGCCACGATGGCCATAACCCTTCCTTTACTACAAACAATGCCTTTTTGGAATTTGGGGAATGAAACTGGGGGCCGTTTCTGTTCCCATCTCAAGGCACTACAGGCAGGCAGCCCTGAGGAACTGGCCCTTCCTTGCAAGACCAGGTGACACCTCTACCTTGCCTGCTCTGCTCCACGGAGCATTTTCTCCTCTTCCTGGCTCTCTCTGATGTCACACACTCATTTTCCTTCCCACTTCAAATTAAATGTGTTCCCTCTCCATTCATTTCCCTCTAGCCCTGGGCAGAATGCACTCTGTGTCCCTGTGCAGTACACAACCCCAGCACTGCTTGAACAAGCAAATCCCTTTTTTCCTGAAACACAAGGCTGGGTTCTCCCTCTGACCTGCCAGGGCTCAGCTTTGAATTTTCATGTGAATCACAAGGTGCAAGGTTAGCTGGTTCCAGACAAGGTCACTTCCATGCACGGCAGCGACAGTGGGAATGAGTAACCTCCTATCCATACACAGCTCTTGCTCCTATTTATCTATAGTTTTATTGAAGAATTCTCCTCCACACAGATAAATCGAGCTGACATCCTGAGAGGTAACTAAATAGCAGTTACAAAACAAATGGACCAATAGTCTATTTAGCCTAGTCAGTGTGATCAGAATATATCCTTCAAAATAAAACACCAGTGGATGGGGTATGGGAGTCCTCCAGATGGCCGAGTGGATAGCTTTCTAGGGTCAGCATGAATATTTAAACAGCATTTTCTACAGTGCAAGCATTAAAGGCACAAAGTTGGAGTTGCTTCTGGTATCCATGGAACCCAGACTGTGAGCAAGGATACCTCTTTACCAAAGAAAAAGGCAAAACAGCCAGGCTTTTTGATTACTGAAGTATATAGGAAATTTATTTATTTATTTATTTATTTATGTGTTTTAATCATGCAGGCTTTTCAGTGATGGGGTTTTTTCATGCTGGATTCGTGCTGCCTGACAACAGCACCAGAGACTTGCCACGTTTGGAATCAGTGCTGGGGAGACATCAGTGGTAGCAAAGTGTTAAAATCAGATTACAGATGGTTACAGTGGTTTCAAGGAATGGCAGTTCCTTCTGGAGAGGCTGGGCCAAGCTGTGCTGGAGCCTTTGCAGACTCCTCAGTTGAATTTAGCTGACCCTGCTTAGCAGACACACACAGAACCCAGGGGCATCACCTTGTGCAAAACAAGGCATTTCCCAGGCTGTTTCATACCATGCCAAGTGCTCACTCTTTCCCCAGAAAGACGCATGTGCAAGGGTGGCACTGAAGTTGGGAGCCCATATTTATTCCCTGGACTTTTTACACTGCTTTCACA
This sequence comes from Leptocoma aspasia, assembly GCA_013399835.1. Taxonomy (NCBI): domain Eukaryota; kingdom Metazoa; phylum Chordata; class Aves; order Passeriformes; family Nectariniidae; genus Leptocoma; species Leptocoma aspasia. Next base: position 2,260,183 of record VXAX01005552.1, read on the forward strand.
AACAAGAAGTGTTTTTCACTTACAAGCTCCATTTCTTTCCTGCCAGGATGCCACTCCTGCATCCCCTAGAATCCTGACCCTGTACCCCCACTCTCAACAACCCTTTCACCAGTAAGCATATGCTTGCTGTCACCCAAAGAACCCCCTTCTGAAAATGATCCTGCATCCATTAATCCCTCTCTTTAAAGAAAAAAACAAAGAGAGGGATTAAGGCTACCACAAATACAATAACTACACCACCATCCTAAAATTATACTGCCATGGCCTCTGGGACGAAATCACCCAGGGGTTCACAGACTACTCCTAAAAAGTCCATGAAAAGCCAGTAGTAAAGCAAACCTACTCTCCATGGCCTTAAATTCCCTGTGCATGGATCCTCACCTCCAATGGAGGTTAGCAAAATGAGGAAAGACTGAAATCCATTTTCCAGCTCTGTGCAAGGTCTGAATTCAGGCAGAAATATTACATAAATACACAGCATCATTCTAAAGGCCTTCAAAACAGGTCTGGGTTTGTTAGTGTTCATCTATATTTTGTAATGGGATCATGCCTATGTCTCAGCCTTGTTCTGAGATGTTCCCAGTCCAGGTCAGAATTTTGGAAGCATAAGCTATAGATCAGCAGGTCCCTGGTTGCTCTGTATCATCTTGTTGATGTTAGTCTTGGAGCCAAATGTTTTGAACAATGTGATTTCAACTTTCTTAAAAAGTAGGTGACTTGAGACAAAGGGAGCTGTGAGCCAGGTTTGCTCAGCACATAGCACTGTTTGCAAAAAAAAAAAATTTCTAACAATGACCACTACAATCTACACGTTGTTTCTTCGATCTTTCAAATAATACCTTGCTAAACAGACCTCTTGTGATTTCTTTTCTTTTGTTTTTCCATCTGTTTTGCTGAGACTAAGCCCCACAAGAAGTACAATACCCAGAGTGTTTTCTACTGTGAGGTTTATTCCAGAACTTTGTACCCAGGGTTACTGCAAGGTAACCAGGAAAGAAATCTTTCTTGCTCCCTTGCTTCCTACCTTCTTTCTCCTCATAACTGTAGCAAAGACATAACAAATACAATGAATTTAAAGTGATTTTTTAAGCCTATCTCAGAAAGCTGATTTTAAAAAAGTCAAGCCTGCTGTTCAAGCACACCTGGTGTATAGCTGCACGTGTACCTGTCCTCTCAGACATTTAGCATGTGGTGATACCTCTCTGATATACAGCTGTCTCCTGGCTCCAGGATGCAGTGATGAGGCAGGAGATTGCACAGGTTCATCCTGGGTCATGCCAGCTCAGCCCGGGGCACCAGGGAGGGAGGGGGCACAGACCCCTGCTCAGACACCACACATTAAGTGAAAGACCTTCATCCTCCTCCTGAGACCCTGCTCCTACTCATTTCAATTCTGTCCTTTGCCAAGGAGAAAGGAAGCCAGCAGGATTTGCTTTCAAAGCTCCATCCTTTCCCTGATCCCGCACTGCCCAGCTGCAGTCCTGGGACATTTCCTTTGGCTGGGGGCTAGTTTTCTCCTCAACCAACAGACATCCCTCTGCTTCCTGAGCCAGCCTTGGGTGCTACTCTGTGATTGGGACCATCTCTCCCATTCCAGACACCAGTGAGCAACATCTGGGTTAGATTTAAATCTTCCTCTTGGCCAAAATCTTTCCTTTGTTATTTGAAATAACTGTTTCCATCCCAGACTCCTGCCCATCTTCCCCTTCTGTCCATGACAGAAAATAAAACCAGAAAAAGTACTAAAACACAATCTCTAAAAGTTGTCTGAGGATGAATTAACACATTTTAGTTGGTTAATATGATTACTTGCGGGAATTGTGCCTTTGAAACCAAATCAGCAAGAGGACGGGACTGAGTTCTGCCTGGTGCTCAGCTGATGAGTACCTAAGTCAGGTTGTCAGTGACCCCCTTTGCAACCTGTGGCAAAAAAACAGGGCCATAAAGAAAACTAAATGGCATTCAGGATGGGCATATTCCTCTCCACTGGCTGGTAAAGAATATTACTATGATCAAAATCCTCCGGTAGGTGTCTTGTTTAAGTATCTGCTCTCAGGTAGGACTGAACTCAAGCCAAAAGCCTTGCAGTGCATGCTACCAGGCTGGACACAAGGATGAAACAGGCTGGAGTTACCCACTGAAACCTGATTTCCAAACCAGCTGTACTGCAGGCTTTGTTTTCTCACACGGGGTGGTATCACCAGTCACAAATCAATACTGGTGCTAAACAAAGTCATGTTGAATTTCTGAGGCCGTGCCGTGCCTGGCGTAGCTTCCCTGCAGCTCACAACACCAGGGCCAGAAGTGTGGTGGCAAGTCTTCTGTTCCAAGCTGGAAAAATGGGGAGGTGATGAAATGAGGGTCTGCCCAAGGCTCTGGAAAACTGGAGACAGATGATGGTGCACTGTATTAGGCAGGCACTTGCTGATGAGCAAGAGCAAGCAGTGATGGATCCCAGCAGCAGGAACATTTGCTTCCCTACAGATTGCAGGAGTAGCTGGTTGGAATCTTTATACACCAGAGTCCCTATAAAAATAACATGCAGGAAATGTTTTGGAGTGGCTACTTTTAATAAGCTGAAGGGAGCAGCTGCCCTCCTGAAAATCAGGCACCTCCTGACCTACTTCTTAATAGGAGCTGAAATCAAAGACCCTTTATGCTACTGAAAGTCTGAAACTGGGAAGCTGTTCCAGCAAGGAAGAAGTCCTGAGGCACTTCTCCTTGTCCCTTATATGTTCTTTCTAGCCCTTGGCTACTCATGGAAAGAAATGCCTTTCTACTTAAACATAGTTTGACTAATTAATCTATTCCATCTGTTCCTTCCTCCCAAAATGTAACCATGACACTGAAGTTTCCGAAACAGATTTGGTTCTCATATTGATAAACAGGTCACAGAAAAAGAGGAGCGTGGGGAAAGGGATGAAGGGAAATGTTGGGATTTTAGCTTTTATTTCATCCTGACCAGCTTCTGATGCTTTCATGCAGATGGTGATTTATACAGGTCCTGCATACGTGCGGGCAGTCAACAAACACACTGAGATTGTTCATGAAACCAGATCAGGAAAGCCCATCAGTGCTGGCAGAAAGGCTCTGAAAGTGCAGTGTGTTAAAACTAGGGGGAGAGGAGGGGTGGCGTTTGTACAAATTTCAGCAGAATTAAGTCATTCCTTTGGGTTTTTCAGGTGATTTTCCTCTTGAAACAACTACCCAGAATCTGGTGTCACCCACAGAGATTAGTAAATAGGGGTATAGTTTGATCATTTTCTTAAAACATTAAAAAAAAGTGGCAGGTGGGTTAATTTTTAACAGTTCCAAGTACACCTGAGCTGCTTTGACACTCCCCAGTTCATGCTGCTGCAGAGCTGAGAGCAGCCCTGTGCCATGAGCAAGTTTGCTTCTAACAAGTTAGCCCTGCTCGTGGAGATCAAACACCCTTTATCTGAACCGACAGCAGGTAACTGATCAAATATTACTGAGTTTGCCTTTAAATTTTAACCTGCAAGACTTACACTGCATCCTGTCAGATTTTATGTTTCGTGACACAGTGTGCCAGAACCAGGCAGTACAGCACAGCATAATGCAACGTGACAGCTAAATTCAAAGGAAAAGACAGTTCTCCTGCAACAATTAACCACTCTGGATACTTGGAGTGCTTTGGAGTTACAGCAGCCACCAAGGAGTCCCCATAGCAGGCCTGTCAGCTGCAGGGATGCCCATCTTTTTTGAAGGCTCAAAGCCAGGCTGCTGGTGCTGGTTTCCTCATCTTTGTTGGGTTTGCTGGGATAAACAAAACTTTGAATGGGTTGGGGTTTTTTTTGTGTTCTGATTAGTTTCTCTTCTTGGCAATAGATTGTCCATGTTACTGCCCCATTGCAAAAGTATAATATTATTATTTCCAAACTTGAAGAGAAAATAATAAAAAAATGCATTCTCTAATGAGATAAGTGTGCTCAGTCCAGACTGTATGTAATTTGGATAACCTTGACAACTAACACAATAAACAGTGCCATGATTTTAACTGGGGATGAGCTAGCATGTTACAATCTCCCTGCCAAATCTAATACAGGCGCCAAGCCTTCCAGGTGTTTCATTGTGTTATCACACAGAACTAACATAATTTTTTCTTTCAGTTCTGAAGAGGTGGTCCAAAATGTTTAAACTACAGTAGTTGCAACATGTCAAAGAGGGAATTTATTATCTCAGCCCCAATAGGTCTTAATAAGCCTTACACAACTGTTTAGGCATTTATTCTATTAACGGCTGTTCATTCCAGTGGCTTCACCTGAATATTCATGATCTTACTATTCCCAGTGCTTCAGTGTAGCAGCTGTTTGAAATCCACAGCAAATGTTCAAGAGAGTTCCACAAATATAAACACCCTCACAGCTGAATGTTTGGGGCCTGTGCATCGCAGAGGAGAGACATGAAACATTTATGTGGAGTGATTTTTGGAGGACGGCATTTACAAAGCTTAAATAGTCCTCGCACATTTGGGAGCACTTCAGTGTGATTGGGACATTACCATGGAGGACAAAGAGTCTGGAAGAGCCCACATCCCACAAAGATGTTACGCTTGCCTCTGTGCGATAATTCAGCGTAACGGAGGATTCCTGCTAAATTCCAGATTCGGAATCAAACCTAGGCAACTACAATCGATGGTGGGGTGTTCTGGGGTTTTTTTTTTCCTTGCCTCAGCAACATGGGATTGAATGAGGATGGAAATGGCACACACAGAAGGGAGGGAACATGAAAGTGAAAAGAAGCAAAGTGTTCAATTAAATTAAACTAAACAGAGAAGGAAACAGGTCATTATAAATAAATCCTAAAAATATTTAAATCACCTCATTTGTGTAGAAGCTGAGTGTCTAACGCAGGTCTCTACCTATGTAAACCATTTGTTTCATATTAAGTAGAAAACAAGTCATGATGGAGTCTAACCAGATAAGACACTTTAATTAGCAGGCACATGGAGGACATAAAGAATTCAAGCTCTCTCAGAGGAGTGGGGATGGGAAGTGAATGCTCTACCTGTGGTTCCATCTGTTCTGCCACTGCCCGTGTTGCTGGCATCTAGAAATTGTCACGGGCACAGGATTATTTAGGAAAAAATTTTGCTTGTGAGGATGGTGATGCCCTGGCACAGATTGCCCAGGGAAGTTGTGGCTGGCCCATCCCTGGAAGTGTCCAAGGCCAGGTTGGACAGGGCTTGGAGCAACCTGGGATAGTGGAAGATATCCCTGCTTATGGCAGGGGGTGGAATGAGATGAGCCTTAAAGTCCCATTGTACCCAAACCATTCTGATGATTCTGTTCCTATTAGAGGATCCTGCTGAAATTACTGGAAGGATTTAGCCCATTTCTCACAGGACAGGTGCTCTCCTGACTGAAAATGCTTGGAGGGCATGAGAGGATGTTTTGCTCTGAGAAGATGGAGCTGGCAGTGGGATTAGGGTTTGGCAATGTTGCTGTCTGCATGAAGGACTCAGAGAGAAGCAGGAATAATTGTGCTGTTGAGGGCACTGTCCCAGGACCTGCAAGAGTGAGATTTCTGCCCCATTTCATAGATTTCCGCAGTTGTGAGATCTCTGATGCTGGGGGTGGTTTTCACCACAGAAAGTGGCAAGTGGGACAGAAACAGGAGAGCAGGACTGTGTCCTACAGTGATCTGAAAACATTCCCTTTCCAGTTCATGAGGTGGGTCTGCACTTCCCTCCCAGAGACCTCCCTGCTTCTTAAGTTGAGATCCCCATGTGGACAGATGCACTTTTGATGGAAGAGGAAGAACAGAGAAATAGAAACTGGAAATACAGCAGCCACAATTGTTCCCCACTCTCTGAACCACTCAAATAGGAAATTTTAGAGTGACTCTGGTGGCCAATTTTCCCTGGACTTCTTTTAATACACTGACAGATTTGACATGATGGCAAGACTGAATTACAGTTAATTAAATAGTTAAACTATAGTTACTGTTAATTAAATAGCTAAACTATAGTCAAATGACAATAAATGTCAGTCTAGATATTGCAAATATATACACATATTCCTATGTGTTATGCAAATCTGCTATGATCTTCCATAAACTACTGAAAACAGCCATATTTAGCTTTTGTAGAATTCAGAGAAAAGGAATGGCCTTTCAAAGACTTTGCCACTATGCAGATCTTACAAAAAATAGAGTTCTAGTGTTAAAAGGAAACCTTACAACAGCCCCGGGATTTTCAGTAATATACTGGGGGAGGCATTGTTCATATACAGACCTGATCTCTGTGAACAGTAACGGTTCCAGGCTAATAATGAAATAATCCATTTTTAGTAGATGAAAGAAGGGGGATCAGAAAAGTAACTTGATCCATGGGTAATAATGGTGCCAAAAGCTTATAATGGAAAATATCTAAAGAATCCGAGACTCTCTTTGAGAGATATGAATGATTTCTTTTTTCTTGCGAAAAGTGTATGAAGAACTTGAGAAGAAGTGCCTGAGTGAATTTTATGAGAAAAAGCTCTGTTTGGGGGAGAAAGGGGCAGTGTCAAGTTGCAGCCCAAACACAGCCCAGCCTTACGTAACAGGAGGCACAGCTGAAAGATGCTCCGACGCCTGCACTCGATGCACTTGCACTTTGACTTTTATTTTTTCTTTGTCCTTCTCCTTTCATTTTCTGCTCTCCAAAAACCAAAGTTTATAAATCTGCAGAAGAAGTCCCTGCGTCCAATTTTCCACCTATTAACACGCTCCATGATTCATACTCTAATGATCATTCAGCAGCAAGAAAATATGGGGTAAAATCACTAAAATCAACGCAACACTTGCTGTTTATTTCAACACGGTCAGGGTTTTGCCATTCCTGCCCAAATAGTTTCACTGGGCAGTCAAACTAAATTTCATAGAGATACATCACCAGAGTGCACTGCTCAGCTTAGCTCACTTGTGCAAACAATCCTTACTCAGAACACCAGCCCTAATAACATCCCAGAAACTCTCCATAGAGGAAGGCTGGCAGGAGCCTCCCCTCCATCTGCGGAATTTTTGGAACTACAGCATTGAATCCTGAAACACAGTCAGGATTTAGCCCGAACTAATGCTCCTGTTCAATAGTGTTCTTTGAAGTTTTTATAGGTAATCAACCTACCTATCCCTGTTTTACAGCTGGGGAAGATGAAGCACCAAGGGGCAAATATTGCCCATAGTTACGCAGCAGATCTCTACTCACAGCATGCTCTCAGCAATGCTGTACTTTTTGTCTGGATGAGGCAGACATGGGAATGAGAAGGAAAATCAGGAAGCTGCGTTTAGGGCAGGAAAAATGGCCCTTTTGGCCATTTCCTCCATTAAAATCCTTTTATTTTCTGCAGTTTCATCCATTGCATTGCAGGTATAACACCCAGCTCCCACTCAGTCATCCTGGGCACGCAGTTACTGGGTACCAGCAAGTAAATAATGACATTGTGGGTATTTCTCTGGTACAATCATTTAGTGTGTATTGCAAAATTCAGCCTTTCTCTCTCTAGTTGTACACACATAAACCTCCCTACTCTGTGTGTGAGTGCACGTGTAATGCAGATAAATCATTGGATTTCAATGACTACTGGGCTGAGATTGAAATAAGAAATAGCTTGTTGATTACTAAGGCGATTAAAAGGATCATCTTATTGATTCCCACCCAGCCAGGCACAGACCTCAGTAATGAACATCGACTGGTTTAATAAGGGAAAAGGCAAGATTTACTGGATACATGTGCTTTTCATTAGAGTGAGCTGAAAGGAAATAAAAAATGCTGACCTACCCAGTCATGGGCCACTGTGCCTCTTACTCTTACGAGTGCAGCTAGTACAGGAAAGTAATAGAAAGCAGTATGTGACTGCACAGGGGCAATACTAATAAAATTATTGAAACTTAAGTACCAGAAATTAAATTATTTTCTTCCATCTATCCCTCTTTTTGGTACTGATTTCCATTCCCTTTGCTTAGAGCACAAGAATTTGGATGCCCATTAAAAATGAAAGCTGACTATGTGTTTAAAAATCAGAGGCAAGGTCTCCTTCCCTTGTAGATCTGTTGGGAGATATGAGATGCCTATAAGTAGCTCATCCATCTGGGTTCATACTAGGAGCAAATGAATCTCTGAAAGATAAGCCTGAGGTTAAAAAGGCATCAGCATGAATGTTTGTGTTATACAGGAGTTCAGACATCGGCCCTATTTGTTCTTGTAAGAATCAATGGCTCTGTGAATGTCTCCTTCAGAAAGACTTTCACTTCTCAGCCTGAATCAGGTACAACTGCAGGTACTTAGTACAGGTGATGGCTGAATTTCTCTTCCTAACCAGCAGCAACAGTAGCTGATTTTACAAGAAAACAAATAACCATATTTTCACATGCGTAATCATACCTCAGAAAATTTACACCCCTGTCAGAGAACTCATCCTCGAACCTAACTCCTACACTGATGTATAACCTCCTCAACATCCAAGGCAGGGAGGTCAGTAGAGTACAGGAACCAGGCTGTGCAGGAAAGATCTTGTTTCTGGAAGAGAGGAAGCGGGTTTCTGAGAATTAGAGACAATGTGGGCCGCTGAGAGAGACAAGATTTTCAGATAAACATCCCTTCACATCACCCCCTGATTCACAGAGCCCACAGGGCTGCTGAATCACGGGAATTTTACAAATAATCAAATACCTTGCATATCACATATGTGAAACATGATGTTCTTACTTGGTAGCCCCAAGGAGAGTATTCCTTTCTAAAACAGCACAATGTGTGTTTTCTTTGCCTGCTTACACAGTGAATGATGAGGAAATGACGAACTTCAGTATTGTGACCACTTTTTATTCTGCATGAGAAGTGCAGGTTTCCTGGAGCATTTAAAACCAGAGGGGCCAAAGTCTGTTTAGATCTGCAAAGTCTGCAGATTCAAAGTACCTCCACTATCCTTAGAAGTTTTGTGCAAGATCTGCCACCATGTCCCATTTTAAGGAAAAGAGGACAGCCCCTATGAGTAAATTAATTTTCCTTTGACTTGAGGAATTGGTACAATACTCACAGCTACATCAGTGCCTCTGTGAGTGGCTCATTGTCACTGCATCCTTCCAACATCACAGGAACTGATCTTCTTTCATTTTAATTTCTTTTTAGTATTGTTAAGGACTGTGGGATGGTACTGAGGTGACTTCATTTGAGTAAAGTCCCTTCCTGCCCATGCCTCCTAGAGTGGTCTTCTCTGCTTGGCCTTCTTGTCTTATGCATCTAGTGAGCTCAGTTCTGCTTCCAAGGAGCACAGGCAAAGTCCCAGCTGGTTTGGTTATCTTGACTTGGTGGCCCAGGAATCAGCAGCCCTTTACAAGTGGGGTTCAAAGCAATTCATTCTCTCTCAGCTGAAAGCCTCTGGGTAACAGCTCAGCAGCACTTTGGAGAATCAGCCTTGTAAAGAACCAAGATGCTGATAAGCGATATCCTGCCTCCAGGCAGATGCTCCCAGCTCCCAGGAACTGCTGAGCTCCAAATTCAGCAAGAACCGGTGACACTGACATGACATTCAGGTGAGAGAGGCCACTTTTGAGGGCATGAATTATGCCTCATAAGTAATATCTCCTCGGGAGTTGAGAGCCCTTGTCCTCGCAGGGACGTGTCCCTCAGGCCATCGCAGCGCCTGGCCTGGAGCCAGCCCTGCCAGTGCCACTCAAAGGCAGAGCATCAGTCCCTGGGCCGTAACCGCAGCTCTGAACGCGGCTCCTCCAAGCGCCGTTTCCCTCTCGGTTCCACTGTGTCCCCAGTTCTCCCCAAGACAGGTTGATGGCTGGGTTGGATAAATGGCTGTAGCACAAGGTGATGGACCAGCAGCATGAAAAGTTGTTTCAGGAGCTGTGAAATGCTGCCTGCACAGGAAGCCTCTGAGGTGCTAATATTAAACAAGTCCAAGTGCTCTGAAGCCCTTTGTGAACATCTTTCTCTCTGCTTATGAGTCCCCTCTTTAAATTAAGCTCAGAATGGTCAGGTCAGAAATAAAATGCAGCTAAAGGGCTCCAGAAGCACTGAAAAGGATTTAAACTCAAAAGAAATGGCTGAGCTTCCAGTTACACCAACCATCTGTCTGGTACCTGTGGCCAAAACTTACCAGAGCCCTGCCAGAAGGGACGGGGGTCTCTCACCTTGAGTCCTACCATCTTCATCCCTTTCCCAGAAACCAAAGATGCCATTTCCAGTCCTGGATACAAACTACTGATTTAAGAAATGTTGTACATTATGCTGTAGACTGGAAAAAAGCCCACATTGTCTAGGCAAATGCTTTCCTAGATCTGATTTCCCTCCTGTGTCTACTTCCAACCAAGAGGTGCCAGCAGTCAGAGCTTTCCCTTCCAAAGCTGGCGGCGCCAACTTCCAGCTGAGGTCAGAGTTAAGGTTTGTTCCTTTTGCAGAGGAATTTGGGCATGTGTTAGATTCCTTGGATGCTGGAAATGCAAAGAGTTTCTTGTGGAGGCTGTTTCTCGGTGTGATTGCTTGCTATAATGTGTGGGCACAAAGGGGTGTCCAAAGCTCTCCTTAGCCAAATATTTCCCTGCATTTTAAGATTTGCATGGGTGGGTTTTGTACTTAAGCAGCCTTTAATGTATTCAAAAAAAGGTTTGGTTGGTGGCTTACATAATCGTGTTGAATCTGACCCAGACGTGTTGTCACAGCACTGCTGTCAGAGAGAGCGAGCTGTCAGATTGAAATATTCACTTGTAATGTAGGTTATTGGGCCCCTTCTTTCCAAAGTGCACCTGGCAGAAAGGCAGGAGTGGTAGGAACTGGAATTACAGAGTTCTCCAGCAGGGGTAAATCTTCTCAAGTCACTGCCTCATAATTTTCAGGTAAACTTTGTTCTGTTTCAGCACCAGATTCCAGCTGATTGTTTTTTTCAGTCTTCTTCACTGGAATCATGGTCAGAGGTTGTAACTTCACCTAGTAGTCTATAACTCTAGGTGTTTACTGGAAATATGCCCAAATAGGAAGTAAAAGCATTCAAGGACTCGGGCTGTCTGCAGTCAGCCTTACAATACAGAGCACTGCACCATCAGGCACCATCATTACATAGTTGATCTCTAATTAAAACCTTAAATATCAGAGACCATATAAAGGACTGACCTTTTCCACTGTGAAAAGACTCATTGTTCTTTGTTGCTAAAGATGAGGTATCTTCAAAGATGTACCCTTGTTCATTCCAGGACACTTTTTAAAAAAGATTCTGCTCCAGTCATTGATAAGAAGATCAAGTAGCTATAAAAAAATTTTATACCACATAGCAGCAGTTACATACATTTGAAAACATTTTACTGTGTATTTCTTAGCTATTGAAACTTGAAATTTTATTATGTACCATCTCCTTTTTTAAATCAATTTGGGTACCAGAAACCAAAATGTTATGTTTGTCTTGGAGAGTATTATTTCTCAATCAAAGAATGTAATGACTTCCCAAGGATAAATCTTGCACTTGCCATGTGTAGTCTTTATAACATGGTGATCCCACAGTGTTGTGACTGATACAGTATATCACATAATATATCTGCTCCCTAGATTCTCATTACAGAGGGAGAGACAAGTGAGATTGGAAAGTGAGAGCAGAACCCTTCAGATCAAAGTAAAATGGAAAATAGTGAGAAGTAAAAAAAGACTGGAAAAGCCACATTATCAGGGCCTTGAATTCTCCCCAGGTTCAAGTGACACAGGCAGAAAAACAGCTTAATTTCTGCCCTATCAAAAGACAGTCTTTTGATCAGAGGAGAGGAAGGTTAGGAAAGGAAGTTAGTTTGTTGGGAAGACAAGGCATCTGTGGAAGATATCAATCTGAACCAAAAAATGTGTTGGTATCCTTGGCTGGAGCGATGTCTGCAGCCTCAGCTCCCCGGGGCTCCCGACTGCTCTGGCTGCATTTAAAGTGCTTTGCACCAACTCCAAGGCAGCTCCTCTCCCGTGCAGGCAGTGTGGAGCTCTCTCTCCTTGCACACATCACAAACACTGGCTGTTTGGAACAGTTTAGCTAAGCCAAAACTTTTCATTTGAAGCTTCATCTGCAGGGATAGCTCTGACAGTTCCACCAAAGGCAGAGAAAGGGTCCCAAACTTCCCACCACCAGTGTGTTGTACTGGGCTCCAGGAGGTCCTTGATAGCCATCGCTTCTGGTTTGTGTTTGTACACACACAGCTGTCTGAGCTTTGTTTCTGTTTGGTAACACTTCTACTTCTGATAGATGGGGAATCTAACCCTGTCTGTAACAATGGACTTGATTGCTTAATTGAGCTTTGTGCTGGTTTTGCTCGCACGCAAGTGAGTGCACAGGAATTCAATGTGTGCTCCAATATTTCCTCCTTCTGCACAGAAGGAATAAAAGAAACTTTGCCTAAGCTGCTCAACAACTTCTCTCTTTGCTGTCTTTCCCTGGTATTCTTCAGCCTTGACACCGCTGAGCTTATTTTGCTGACCCAGCTGTATAGTTTAATTTACAGGATGGAGAAAGATAAGCCACCAGCTTCAGTTCAGTTCTCTTCTCTGAAGCTGCCCCAGCTCACACCACTCAGTTTTTACTCAGTACCTCTCGAAATCTGCTGCGAGTTAATCTGGGCAGTATGTCCAATACTGGTCTTCACTTACTAATTCAGCTTCATTCTATGAATTAAATACTGCAGGGCAGAACTGATTATAAATGGTTGAGGCCACTTGCATCAGATAATTGACTGGCAACTGAACAGTCTCTCCTAGGATTCGTATTCCATGGGCAATGGTGTGTTCTGTCATGAAAAGAAACATTTGCTAAAGCCTGATCTCAGTGCCCTTTGCATAGGCAGGATGTGGAATAGCCCCCAGCCCAGCACGGACCAGGTCTCCTGCCCTGGGATGGGACATGGGCAGTGTCTGAGCACAGCTGCTCCTCACTGAGGCTGGAGCAGGCTGGAGGAACTGCCACCACTGCAGTGCTGTTAATGGGCAGGGACCACTCCAGAGTGCACTCACTGTCTTCGTGACATTACCAAAGAGAGCCAAAAAAAAAAAAAAAAAAAAAAAAAAAAAAAAAAGAAAGAAAGACATAGAAAGGTTATAAATCCTAAACTGGGGAAAATAAATTTGTGTGAAAAGTCATGGGGAACCTGACAGGAAAGAGTTACTTTATGCCATTTAGTGGTGAGGAAAAACAGCCTTAGGTTTTCTATTGTCTGCAGGTTTTTCTCTGTGAGAACAGAAGGTTGGGCACAAGGTGAACTGTCAGGAGGAAAAATCGAGGGAATCATAGAGAAGATGGGCCTTGTACATAATTGATCTGACAGAGTGCTGCCCACTCCATCATTGTGGCTGAAATGTGCTCGGCCTCCTGCGCAATAATGCATGCGAGTTTAGCAGCGCAAGACTTGGTCTATTAGGGAGTTTGTTTAATCAGGAATGCTCCCGTCCCTGCCAGTGCTCAGCGTCGCTTGCAAAACATGAAATCTGCTCTCTGACTGGAAGAGAAAATTCTGCTGTGCTCAACACTTTCCGCAGCAGACATAAAAGCAAAAAGTGACTTTGAGTAAAATCGGGAGCTATTGGAAATAAGAGCAACACCTCTACTGCCTTCAATGGGGCCAGCACTCTGCTTTGTTACTGAAGGATTCCCTCACTGTTTCCCCCCATCAGATTTCTCTTTCCTTTTTTGATCCACTTAGCGGAAGGCGTTATCATCTCATTGAATTGTGTCACAACTGTCCCAGCAATAAGGAAAATCAGCAGCTCTGTGGCCCTTTATAACTAGTTGTAAGTGGCTTTCATGTGAGGGGCAAAAGATCCCTGAAGATTGGGGATTTAAAACCTGGAGCGTTATTACAGCCACTAAATATCACGGCTTTGCTACTGCAAGATAAAGAGGGAAAGCTTAAAAGATGAAGACACACCACGCTTTGTGTGAGTTCTGATAAAAGCTGGTGATAGTCTTTTGAAGACTCCGGGTGGTCCAATCCTGCAGACCTTTTTGGGAAGCCTCTGTGCTGCCTTGCTTTGAGACAATGTGGATGAGTAGGCAAATGCTGCAATGTTCCAGCAGTTCTCTGGGAGTGGAGAGCTCCTGGACCCCGAGGTGCTGGGTGGGACTCCCCACCAGCTCAGGCTGCACGGGAGATGCAGATCCTGCTGGCTGTCCTAAAAAACACAGAGCTCGAGAGCTCCGGAGGGACCACGGAAATTTCCCTGCACCGTGACCTCTCTCACCTCCTGCTGAGGCCACAGAGCAAGCACTGGTTGTTATCCCTTCCAGCCCATCCTACGGTGGATAAATCAAGCCAGCAGCACAGCAATATTGCAGAAGGGTCACCACAAGCAATTTTCTAAAAACTGTGCTGACATCACCAGAAATTTTATTTAAATCCTTACTATTTCCAGCTAAAAAATCCATCATCATTATGAAAATTACTTTTATCAGACCCTAGAATAATCTTTTCGGAAAGGATGGATCCTGATGTTTAAACCGATTGTGATTTATTTTACCTCTTAGATTTTTCCTCTGGCTAATGTAGGCAAGAGCTGCAATCACCAACTCCAAACTCACTAATTTTGCCTAAAAACGTTTGACAAAAAAGGGGTTAATGATTTCCATGCAGGGTGAAGCTATCAGGAATTAGTGCTGCGGAGTGTAGAACATTCACTTTTACAGTAGGTGGTGTTCTTGTTACACTTTCATACATGCCAGGCTAATTAACTGTCTTAAAGACCACATCATTAAATTATTTCCCCTGCTTAAAACGCTGCAATGTTTAATGTACCCCAGCAATTCAATTATGTTTAAAACAATATCCTAGGGATGAACTACTATGGGGTGGCATTTAGAGGAAATTTCACACTTTACCTCAAAAGCAGGTAAAACACAAGAGCAAAAATAGAATTTGAATTCCAAAATAGCTGTTTGAGAAAAAAAATCTTCCACAAAAGCTTGTAAATTGAGCTAATTATTATAATGTCGATGATTCATTTTGCCTTTACTCTCTTTTGTAAAAGTTTAAAGACTTGAAAGAGTTTTGGTTTTCCTTCAATCTTTGTTAAGACATGACTGTTTCATCTTATAATATATTTCTATTTTTTTGTTGCTTTACCTTCTTTCCCTGATGCAATTCCTATTATTTTAAGAAAAAAGCATACGGCTTCATTAAGTATAACACGTTGGAAGGGCAGTGAAGTCCTGCCGGTGTATTTCAGATACTGTGCTAGGGAGGCCAGACCCAGACGCCTCTGCTGCACCCCTAATCAAACCAGCTCACGTTCATTTATGAGAAGAGAAGCGGCGGCGTCCTGGCTCTGCCACCTTCCACACCAGCATCATTTCCAGGCACCAGCGATGCATCTCCGCGTGGCAGGAGGAGTGCGGGGCGAGCAGGCTCAGGAAGGACGCGGCGCTGCTCCCGCCTCGCCCGCTGCCACCAGGAGTGCAGGGACTGTCCTCTGTGCCGGGAGCACCCGGCTCAGCCGCAAGGGTAGGAGCGGCTTCTACATCAGAAGCCTGTGTCATTCTGGACCTGTGTCAAAACAGGGCTCAAAGGGACAAGAAGAGTATTTTGGAGCACACCTCAGTCCAAAACCAGCCAGACTCTCCTCTAGAATCTTTGCATAGTGTTTCAGAAATACTGATCCCTGATGTCAGGGAATCAAGCTTTAAAACACTTAAAAGACTTGTTGATATTTGGGTAGAAAGCTGTGTTCTACAACAGTTTGGGTTTGTTTTTTTTTTTTCCATAAACTAATCAAATTAGTTTTTAAAACCTTACGAGGTTCACTTCAGGTCAATATACAGATTTTGCTGTTAGAGTTGGGATAGCACCCAGTTAAAATGCAAACCCAAAAATTTGAGTTGCATTCATCTTCATCTTCTTTCAATAGGAATGCCAGTCATCTGAATAGCTTTGGTACCTCTCCATATGTGGGAGATGCCCAAACACTACCCCATTTTCTAAAGCCTTGTGCCAAGCCATGTGAGGGTAAGCAGGATCTTACAGATAAAACCTGCTGAAGCCTAACTCAGGTAATAAACCCCAATAAGGACGTGCCCCAAAAAGCACCTAGAGAAGCCAGAACTCAGAGCTGTTGCTTACAGTGGCCAAAGCTGTAGCTCCCGTTTGACCAAAACGCTCATATCTAGCACAATGTGATAGTTTTCATTTTCAATTAGTGAGAAAAGCTAAGTCAGGTGACTTGCTGTAGCGTAATCAGCCACGTGACAGCAAATGCAGTCAGCACCTGGCTGTACAATCTCACTTCCCTGTGTGATGCCATCACGTGGGGAGATGTGTCATTGTCATGTCAGGGAGAGGGACCCGGCTGTGTCTTGTGGTGGACACTTCAGGTGATGTGAGGTGGAAAATCACTGCGCTCATGAAAAATGGGCAAAGCTGTAAACAAGCTGGGGCCACCAAGCAATTTATCCTCTTCTCACACTTGATGACCTTTCCCAGTGGACTGAATGCAGCCTTTAGGGAATAAACTGGCTGCTCCTAATCTAAAGGAAATGAAAAGGAACTGCAGTCTATAGGAGACCATGAGATCTGGATTTTAGTGTGGAAGTATCAAGTCGTTCCTATGCAACAGACAACATACTACTGCAGCCTAGAACCTCACCAGTGAGAAACCTTCCCAGACTTTAAAGGTCTAAAATGAGAACGTATTTAGTGGCAAAATTCGGGTTGATTTCTATTGTAAGGAATTCCCTCACCACGAGAGAAGAGTGTATGCACCAGCAATTTCTACCAAACAGTGGCTGCAAATCTCACAGGGCCTTGCTTATATGTTCTATATGGGCAGAGAGAGCTGCTTCTTCAGCAGCTTGGTGGTGGGTGAATGTTCTCCTCGTCTGTAGGAGGTCCATGATCCAGGTGAACACTGATATCTGGAGACTGCACAAGTATTTTCATGCACTTCTCCAAACTTCCAGACCAGCTGAGAGAGAAGGAGCCCTGCCATCACTCCCCCTTCATGCAGTGAACCCAGGCAAGGAAATGGCCTGTCAGAAAACCAGGCATTTCTTTTTTAAACCAGGTCAGTTTACACTGAGATCAGTTTTCTGATCTCTCACTGCATGGTCAGAGAAACACCTGTGCCGACACAGGGGGAGGGAGCACAAACAACCATCTGGAGAGCACGGGGGGACAGGAAACCCATTTTGGTTGCAGAACAGGCTTCTGCCAGCTTAACTAGGCATGGAGTGGTGGCATTAATCAAGACCTTGAAACAAGCCTCAAGGCAAACATAGCATGGCATCTGAGGGATTAACCACGGGAGGAAATACATTACTGACCATATGATGACCCAGAAGTCCTTAAAACATGTACATCTACACTGAGATACCTCAATGCTGGGCTAAGGATGCCATCAATTTTACTGGGAGCTGCTCAGGAAATTCTGATTATGTTATGGTTGGGAATAAGTAGGTCTTTGATGAGTTAATTCACAGTGATGAAGTTAATATAGAAATATATATTTGGAACATTAATAGGTACCTGTGTTGTTTCTAAAACGTGGAGTGTAAGCCCTTTGTACCCTGCTTAAACCTATGCAAAAGGTTTGGGGTTAGAGCCTTGCCCTGGTGAATTCTGCAGTGAAGTGCAGACATACGAAGCCATCCTGACTCCATTTAAAGTCCAGGCACATCCATGCTATATATTGTGTTGCCTAGTTTTGCATTTGTTTCCTCCTTCTGAATTATTCTTCCCAATTTTAAATTTGGCCTTAATGCATTTATTTTCCATATATGTCCCTATGATTTATTTCACATTTTATTGCAATTTTTATGCCATCATATACTTAGACAATTTTTTTTAACCTTCAGTTTCTGCATCTGTTTTACAAATAAATTGCAAATGTCAAGACCATTTCCTTTCTCAAGCATTTCCTAAACCCTAACCAGCTCAACAAGTTGCATGTAACATAAAACATACAGCAGGAACTTAACACACAGGAATGCATATAACAATCTCTCTTTTTTCCTAATGTAGTTATGCTTACTTAAGGCATTGATTTCCTTGAAGCAGTCAATAAAATACTTCAGGTAGTAAAATATACCCTGACAGTAATATTTTCCATTCAGTACTTTCCTTGCTGAAGACTCCAGTCATTAGAAAAGTGAAGATCATAACTGTTATATATGTTTAAATGGTATCTCAGGATCTCAGCTAGATTCTGGTCTGCTCCTGACCCAGGCATTAGAGAGCTGGGCCATCCATTGTGTGGATATTACTCAGAATGACTCAAACACTCACTTTCTTAGGAAAGAATTTGTCGCATTGATTTCAATCCCTCTTTTTTATAACTTAGCTGAACATCCAAAATGAGATTTTAGAGCTTTGACTACCACTCTCTTAAAAAGGCTGTTAGGAAATACCTTTAAATAAGAGCAAAGCCCACTGAATTCTGAAAAGTAATTTCTCTAGAAAGAAATTACAGCCTGGATGGTAAGGCTGGTGTGGCACATTAGGCTCTGCCTGTCCCTGGATATCCATCTGCAATTAGAGGACCTCAGAGCAGCAACGTTTTTGAGAAAAGATGAATCCTGCTACTAGCAAACAAAACCACAATTCACCCAACTCAATGAACTTTGGCTTGTATGCCTCTGCTCTTGTCCCCTTGCACTTTGCCCAACAAGCTCTGGGAAATGATGGTCTGAACCAAACTGATCCATAGAGGGCAATGGGAAAATGTCCCTCAATTCATGCAGGTGTCACCCCTGAATGCCTTTTTCTCTAGACCAGCATCACCCCTGGGAGCCAAGGGCATGGCACTCCACAGGGCCAAAAGCTGTGCTACAAAAGCCTGGTGTGAACTAAGATCAGCCGTGCTTTATTTGAGTTGTACATTTAAAGTTGCTGCAAACACCCTGGACTGTTTAGTGCAGAAAATAGGTTTGCTGGGATTAGAAAAGGGCAGTAAATCAAGCATATACAGTGCTTGCTCCTACTAAACAAGCATCTCAGTTTCATATCTGCCTTGAACCTATACCAGAAGGTTACAATAGTTTTGCAACACTCATTTTATTTTAGATGCATATGAGGGAGATTTAAGGAGGTGCTGAACACCCCCATTCCTAATTTGCAGTTATAATTATTTTGCAAAAAACATAGTTCTGCAAAGAAGTCTGTGAGTGTCAGAGCTGGAGACTGGAGTTTTTCTTCTCTAAATGCACTAAAGGGGTGGGAAGGGACAGAGCAGGGATCCCACCCTGACCTCATCAATCATCTTCACCTCATACCTGCCAGAAAGGTGCCTGAGCTGCAAGGGGCTCGTCCTCTGTAGGAGCCATGGAATTTTCAGCTTCTCCTCTGTCACTTCTGCACAGGACCAGAATTTGAAAATAGCAGAGGCAAGAACCTCCTTAGAGCTCCAAGTTATTTCTTGCTCTTCTCCAAACCACTATCACATGGGGAAAATTCATCCCTAATAACCAGCAGGAACTGTCCTCTGGAATCAGCAAGGTAAAAGGCCACATGTCCCAGCCAAAGTGCACTGGCTTTTGCGACAGATTTCCAACAGCAGATATTCAAAGCTAAATCTCAGTGCTCTGAGGGTAAAATCAATTTTTACTGATTGGCAAATTCTTATGCAAAGCAAATAACAGACTCGATCAGAAAAATCGTTTTGAAATTTTATTTTCTGCCTCCTCTGTTTCTGTGAGCCCACAGTTCCTTACCATGTGCTGCCACTTCTTTCCCAAAGGGAAGATGATAGGCTCAGTCTTTCAAAGAGCAGGAAGGATTTTCTTTGCTCTCCAAGTGATGCCTGCTGGGTCACTGTACCCTGTGAGTTACACAGCCCTGTCACTTAGTGAGCTCAGCAAACCCATGTTTTCCTAAAGACCCTGTCTCAGCCAACTCGTACAGCATCATCCAGAGGGTTTGGCTGCCATTTGTCACTGCCTCCATGAGAGAAGGGAATGGAGACAATTCCTACTGGAGATCTGAGTCCAGTTTGCCACTGTGCTACTCCAGTTTTAAACAAGTGTCTCTCTAGTGCCTTCTCTGGAAGAAGATTCTTCTTCAGAGGGTTAAAATATCTCAATAACCTTATGTTAGTGAAGAATTGACAGCCCTGCTGTATATTAAAATATTTTCTATTGCAAGGAGCAGACAGAGGTGCTGTGTAGAAGAGGCAGTGCATGAGAAAAGCCCTTGTGGTGCAGGATGGCTGGGCAGTCTGGCAGCCAAGCAGGAGCACAGTAGGGAGAGACCAGCCTGCTCTGTGCACCTCATTAAACAGAACACAGACAGCAAATACACTTGTCATTGTAATGAATAAAATAAGCAGGTATATCTATCCATGCACGTCTTCTGCTCCAAAACCTCAGGCAGCAGAATTTCCACAGTTTTGTTTCAAGCTACAACTACTGCAAAAAACAGCCAGAATACTGTATGCTAAATTAACGAGACAATTCAACTCATAACCTGTTCATTTTTCACTGGGTGTCCTGAGCATATCCAAGAGAGCCAGGGAAAGAGAGCTTCAAAATGTTTAGGATAGAAATATTTAGTACCCTTTGCTACTCCTTTGCAGGCCCATTTAATGCACTGTGTCACAGAAACGTGACGCTGTGCTTTAACAGTGCCAGCAGATTGCATTACCCTGCCTGACTGTACCCAAGTCACACATTTCTCTCTGCCTGCAGTCCCAGAGGTCACAGCTAAGGTCAGCAGAGAACAAAAACGATGCTTTGTGATCCAGAATTTAGACAGTTACCAACTCATAAATCTTGGTCAGACTGTAACAACAAAGTATGGGACAGTACAGTCCTCACACACACAGAGATGTCTTCAGGAAAAAAATAGGCAAGACTTCAGGGAAAAAAAAAAAGACAAAAATGACTGAATTTAGCATGTGGCAAAGCAGACATGCCTTCTTCAGCTATTTTTATTTTTCTATTTTCCTCTCCTCTTTTTTCCGCATTTCTAGGTGGGACTAGAAGATCGTGTCACCACTTCAAAGTATTTATAGCAGTTAGCTAAGGAGTAATGATCATAAGCAGAATCACTTAAAGAACAACATTGAAATGTTTTTCATACTGAAAATAAATGACTCACTCCTTTGTATTTGGCAGCTTGAAATGGGACCTCTTTCCTTAATGACATTCCTCCTTTGCAGTGTGCTTATAGTCACTTGCTGTTGTTCATTTGTTTGTAGTACCAGTAATCCTTGGCACTTACAGTCCATACTGTACTTTTAATTCAAAGATTTTATGAATGCTAATTAATTAAACTGAACAGAATCCTTAGGAAGTTAATGGTTATATCAGTTTTCAGATCAGAAAACTGAGAGGGCTTAAGTTTCTTGCAAAAGAACCCAAACAGACAAAACAACCCTGCTGCAAGTCACAGGTGAATTCCAGAATTCAGAAGGGTTTTGCTCCTTCTCCCCTGTCACCAGGATTGAGGGCAGCATAGCATGTACCAAGATTTCTACCACTTGAGACCAAGCCAGTTAACAAAGAAATGTTGGGAATTTTGGTCCTGGTTTGGTTTTGCACCCTTTTCATAGAACAGAAGGTAAAAAGGCTTTGGGGTCATTTAATTGCAGCCTTCCAGTGCCTGAAGGGAACCTACAGGAAAGACTGAAAGAAGCTACTTACAAGGGCCTGGAGTGACAGTGCAAGGGGGAATGGCTTCCTACTAACAGAGAGTAGGATTAGATGGGGCACTGGGAAGGAATTCTTCCCTGTGAGGGTGGGGAGGCCCCAGCACAGGTTGCCCAGAGACGCTGTGGCTGCCCCATCCCTGGAAGTGTCCAAGGCCAGGCTGGAAGGGGCTTGAAGCAACCTGCTGTAGTAGAAGTGCAGGGGACTTGGAACTGGATGATCTTTGAGGTCTGTTCCAACCCAAACCATTCTGTGATTCTATGAACTAATCTGGCTCCAGGTCCTTGTCTGCTTCTTCAGCTCATGTGAGTGTGGCATTTAAGCATTTCAAGTTGTGGCTGCCCTGAAGAACAATCCTTCCCCATCTGTAACATCTGTGCCATGAATGCTTCCCTCAAGCTCTCATCCAAACAGATACTGCAGCCACTGGGAACACCCTGGCTCTGCCTGCATTCATACAACTTCCTTGCTGGGCAATTTGATTTCTTATTCTCCTCTGGTGAGTCCTTTTTGCTGGTGAAATGTATTAGCAAGTTATGGACAGTACTGAACCAATCCCACTGCACTGGAAAAGTCCTTGGGAAATCTGTTCAATTTGCCAAGTAGCTTCTGCCTCTGAGAGAGTTTTCTCTCACCTCCTTTTGCAAAGAGCCCTTCACACTTATTCTGACAGAGATGTACCATTTTGGGGTAATTCATTCAACAACAGTCAGAACTTTCCAACTGCTTTATAGCTTGTCCTCTCCAAGCATTCTTTCAGTAATCCCTATACCAAAGCTGAACCAAATGTGTGTTTATGTAAAACAGCCCATGCTATATGCAGCCTGTGCTTTTTGCATGACCTTTAGTGTAAAATGCAATATGTCTGGTCTCAGTTATGTTATTCTGTCAACATGTTCCAGTTTGGGCTAAGCTGGAAGCAGCACTCTGTACATCTGGCTCAGGAAGAGAGGACATCTGTGCAACTAGTCTAATAAACCAGAGCAATTCAATGAAATATTGTTCTAGTGTTAGGGAATGAAAAGAATTTTTGCATTGCAAAACACAACAAATGCTGACTTCTACCAATACGAGTGATGTCCACAAATCTGGGAGATAAATCAGTATGAGAGAAAGGCAAAAAAATTCTAAATTATGCTCTTGTTTCAAGTGTAAACATCTTCCAAACATAAATTGTCTCTTTTGATTTAAAGTTACTTAGTTCACATGGAGTTAAATAATGTCCTCCTTTTAAAATACAACTTTGGAAATTTATGGATGAAAAGTGCTAATTTTGTATTTTTAAATGCATTTGATAATTTCACTGTGTGAATCCCTTAAGGATGCTGTCTATAAATCCTCCCCTCTCCTACCACAGATTTTGTGAAGAACACAATCACTAATGCAGTCTAAATTAGACAAAGGCATTTTGTGAGGTCAGAATACTATTGCTTGGAGGTTCCCATTTTATTTTCTTTGGCCATTTTGAAGAGGATAACACCTTACTTACTCTAATAACTGCATGTAACTCTGAAGTAATTCATTCTGCAGTTGCATTTAGCTGCCTTAAAGTCTATATGAGCCATATTTATCCTTTTTTCCAAGTCTCTCAAATAGTGACACAGTCCAAAGTGAAGTAAGCTCTTGCCATTCTTTTTTAAATAACTCCACTTGTAAAAGCTACTGAGGGTCACTGACAACAGAGAAAAATACGATTTTTCTCTTACATACTGAATTTCATACTTTGCCTCACTTAGGGTGGAAAAAGCACAATTCTGTCAGATTTCTCATGCTATACTTCACATTCATTGCCACTTCATGTAACTATTGATCGTTCTCCTGGAGTTTCTCTACAAATCCCACTATCCATTCTGCTTATGTGTATTTGCTGTTGTCCCCCTATCCCAAAAGGATAATACTGCTCCTTCAGTTCAGAATTTGATCCAAGAGCCCATCAGGATGTTTTCCAGCTCTCTTGCAGCTGGCTGTCAGTAAACTTTCCTGCTCTAAAGCAATCCATCACCATAAAAGCCCACAGAGAGCTGAGTTCATCCTGTTCATCACCTTTGTAGAACTTCCATCTGTCCAACTCCCATTGATAACCTTTTTCCAAGGTGGGTGAAGAAGAAAGCCCAGTTTGATGAGAATGATCTCCAAAGAGCAGGGTATACATCTCCATTTATTAAAAGGCCTCTGCAGTGGCTGCTTGAAGTGTACACCAGATAGACAACATCTCTGGAGAATCCAAGAAAATCCAACACAGTCAGTGCAAGAAAACTGCAAACCCAGTAATATTTGCAAAATCTCTTTCTTTAAAAGAGACTAAAAGACTCTTAAAAGTTCCCTCCAGGCAATTTGATTCTGGTCCAAGGGCTTTGAAGAAAACAAACCCATCTGTATATCTTGATGCATTCTTCACTGTCCCAGGATATGCTCCTGACCCAAGGAACTGCATCAGTCATGGACAAGGCAACATCAGCACTGGATCCCTGACAATATGTGTTATGTTTGCCTACAGGAATTTAGGGAGGAGGTGTTACATCTGACAGCCCTGGTGTACAATTGATGAACATATTAACATAGCAGCAATAATGGCCCAGAAGACCCAGCCCCTGATGAAGAATCAAGTTCTCCTCTGAGCCCATTCACATACCAGACATGGCATCCAGAGAAATCCTTTTGTCTTTCTGTACATCCTTTTCCCAAAATATGCTTTGTTCTAAATTGTCTGGGAAGATAGGACCTTGTGCATGTTTCCTAAGTGCAGGACTAATGGCCTGGATGCTGGGAAACAAATGGTGTCATTACAGTAGACCCCAGAAGTCTCGTAAAGAGACTTCTAACTTGTCTTCTTTCTTAAAAGAGGGGAAGAAAAGACTTTTCAGCAGTAGGAGTCCAAAAAGTATCCAACTGAAAAAGTGTAGGCAATTTTTCTAACTAAAATAAGTGAGTTTAAGTTTGTATTTTTATTGTTTTTATTAATAACTTCCAGATGAATCTCTGCACTTTAAAATTTCATTTCAGAGTGAATTATATTGGCTGCCATAGAAGTCCTCAGAAAAATTCTAATGGAAGTAAAGACTAGGCCAAACTCCCAGTAACTTTCCTAAATTCCAGGGAAATGTATATCTGAGCTTACACTTCCCACTCCAGAAACATTTCCCCTCTTGGCTCCAGAGAACATCTCAAGCTTAAACATATCTAAACTTTAGCAGCATTTAAAGGCAAAATGCTGCTTTGTTTCTACTAATACACACTTCTGCACATTTCAAAAGCCACCAGAAAGCTTCAACTCTTGTCAAATACCTCATTCCAAATGACTTACCTCAAATGGGTCTGACTGGCTTGAACAGAGGTCAGGAAATATGGAATGGATATGGTATGGAAATGAAGGTGAGGAGCTCTGGGATGGCGAGAGAGTCAAGAAATGGCACAGTAACACAGTGTGAAGTGGTGTTGTGCTTGAGCTGTAAGGACTGCAGAAATACACAAGTAAACATAGGCCTGCTTAAAATCCTGAAAACCCACATAACCTCTAACCCTGATACTATTCAAGTTAATAAAACAATCCAGGAGCAAAGCGCTCCACAGATTTTTCAGGATGTTTGTAGCAAGCCCCCCTGCAGCACTGAGCCCCAGAAGCCTTATTACCACCTCGGATTTCCCCTGATAAAATCTTCCACTTCCTTAAAATTGCTGAAAACAATCGCGCTTTAGCATCATCTACTGGGAGAGATGGGCAACTGACTGGGAGGCTCCGGCAGCGCACAGACGCTCCCACCCGCATCCCCCTGCCTGCTCCCGGGCACTGCTCGAGCCACACTCCAGGGAAAACACAGTGAAAACTGGGTATTTTTCTCTTCAGAAGCTGCATTTTAAGGAACAGCAAATGTTTTGGTGCTGGTACAAGAGAATTACTACCTGGGTGCTGCTTCTTGTCAGGCCTTTGAGTCACGCAGCAGAAGGAGTAAGAAGCCAGGAGGAAGGGAGCAGCTGATCTCACAGACCAGTTGGTGCTAGGAATTTTGTCGCCGCAGTCTGAGGTTGCTGGTGGCGGTGCTCGGCGCAGCGGGGCCCGGGGGCTGTGCTGTCTGCACCGCACCACGTGCAAGACAATCTGAAATTCATGACCAGCCTGCACTTTTTACCAGCAGCATCAGCCACCCAAAGACCTCAAAGTGCTGGGGACGGTAATCCTGCCTGGCAAGTAGAGCCTATCCCTGTGCTGAAAATAGGGAAGTGGAGACAGAGTTTTAAAAGCAAGAATTCCAGCAGTGTTTAGATGTTTAAATGATTGACAGCAAGCTGGACGAATCACTTGAAAGTGACACGATTTCACACCTAAACACCCTGAAAAATCCTGCCTAAGATTCCTTTTCCAAGATTCACAGGCTGAGGGTGTGAGAGGGGGCAGCATCCAGATCCTATGAGTTGTGATCTTTGAAATTACTGGTCTGTGCTTTAACCTTGTTTGTAGAGCTCTGTTAAGGTCTTGCATCAAATGTACATTCCATGTGCAAAGGCAGCACATCCCACCTGGGCATGAAGGGTGGATTCACCTCTGTTGCATTTACTGCCTAACTTCTAGATGTCAACCCTGAAACAGGTGTTCAGCTGCTTTGGCAGTCAAGGAAGAGAGGGGCACTTCCAGGGAGGAATCCACCTTTCCCATCGCAGGATCTCTTCCTTGGGGTACAATGCAATCTCCTGGCGTTATCTCACCATCTCCAACTCAAGCTACCAGTTTGGAACAGGTGCTTTTTATCTCAATTATTATTTTTGACACCTACGTCTTGGCTGCAGACACCTATTACTGTCTGTCACACCAAGTTGCACCACCTCTGATGGCTCAGTCTGGATATCTTCCTGCGCCAGCATCAGAGCCTGGACTTGGCTCTACTGCAGGCCTGGAGCTCCAAGGAGCTCAAACCAGGCAACCAGCTGCAAAACCTCACCCTCACAGATTGTTACAGCATTACAATCGATGCTATTCAGAAGAGCAGAGTAACAGCTATAGTAATATTCCATGTGTATCAAAAAAAAAAAAAAATTACACATGTTTTGGAATTCAGTGGAGTGACCTTTTGACCAAAGATTGAATACATTAACTCATCAGATATCTGTAATCAAGGCCAGGGGGTTTAGGTGTGGGGTTTAAAAGCTCCTGCGGGTGCTAAAATACATGGGTTGATTTTTCAGGTTCTTTACAACTCACTTTATTCTTTTTAGCATTTCCAATTAAGGTACCTTAAAACATCATTTTTGCAGTTCCAGGGTAGCTCATATTCATCTGTCCTTTAGGACTCTGCACATCTTCCCCAGCAGCTTTGGAGGCCAAGTAGGAAAATTCTCATAAAAGATTTACTGAAGTTTCAAAAAGTTGACTAAAATTAAATGCTGAATATTTGAGAATATACAATTCCATGTATTTCAGAAAATACAAATCCATGTATTTCAGGAAATCTGTAAAATCAGCTGCACTGACTGCATATTTGGTACACATCTTGCTTTAGAGACAGAAAAGTCTTCTGTTTCTCTCAGCTACAGAGTTCCCTCAAACTGTGTTACTAACATTGTATAAAATACTGCAGCTGTAAAACTGAGTCTGGACTTTCATTACTAACACTCCCAAGCTTCAGCTGCCTTCAGGAAACAGGTTGGTTACTTATCACACCTGGAAACACCATGCCTTGAGAAATAAAGAAGTCACCAGACAGCTGGCTGAGATCAGCCATCCATTGGCTTTCTCAAGGGAAGGGTTCTTTGCCCAGCTTCACATTTTGGCAGGAGCAGAGGCAGTCCCCTGCCGAGACAGGGTGGCTGTGTGTGGAAGGTGGCTGCTCTGAGGGCAGGCAGGGCAGCCCCCGGTCTCTCCTCCTCCATAATGTGCAGATTCCTCTCCCAGGATACTTCAGATTTTTTGAGAAAAATGTAAGGAATACTGCCCAGCTGTGCACTGGCTTGCATTGAAAGACCCAGGCAGCATTTTGCAGCTGTCAGTGGCTGGTGTGAGATGTGGTGGTGGGACTCACACCTCACAAAACCCCACCACAGCTCTCCAAGAGGCCCCAAAGTGAAGAGGCACTGGGACTGACCCATCCTGCTCCACACAGAGAGCACCTCTACAGACCTGTTCCCTGTAGGGATGGAATGATTTCAAAGTCTGACTCTGCTATCTGTATGATTACTAATAGGATTATTTTTTTAAGAAACATGAGAGCTCTCACTGGATGCCCTTCATTAGTTGGTGGGTACATTACTTGTCCCTTTGCCAGAGGAACTCCAGCACACCCAACAGGTCAGGAACACCAAGGAGACATGAACTGCATTCCAATTGCCCATTTATTACCTAAAATAGGGAAGCATAATTTAGCACAGAATGTGAGAAAGGCCGTGAGCAGATCACCTCACTTGCTGTCT
The DNA here is from genome assembly GCA_013399835.1 of Leptocoma aspasia. Taxonomy (NCBI): domain Eukaryota; kingdom Metazoa; phylum Chordata; class Aves; order Passeriformes; family Nectariniidae; genus Leptocoma; species Leptocoma aspasia. Next base: position 2,288,175 of record VXAX01005552.1, read on the forward strand.
CTGCTCTCTGACAGTCCATGGAAAGGGGGGGTTGCCTCAGGGGAAGACGAAATAAGGAATAGACCCACTCGTGCAGATCTAGAAACTCTCCATTAACAAATATTGTGTGTCAGTTTGGCTCCGTTCATCTCTGTTCTTCCTTGACCTGCCTCTGGGTGGGGGACTTGTGAGGACAAGGGTGGTCTTCTGCTCTGAGCCTGTTCTTGGATGGCAGCAAACCAAAGCCTTCCCAGTGATGAGCTGCTACCTTGATTCCATTAAAGGCCTCAGTTGGATGTTGGTTAGCTCTGGTATTTAAGCACCTCAGCCAATCTTATCCCTTGAATGCCTGAAACCCTGTGCAAGGTTTATCTTCTCACTTCCCCACCAGTTTCCAGAGTCTACTTGACAATTCTGGGGCAGCCAAAAGCCAACACTGGGGGAAAAAAAACAACCAAGGAACCAAGCCTGATTACATGAGCAGACACTTGAACTACTTGTTTTCATCTTGTGGGGGTTTTTTACAGGACTAACTTTAACTCTGTGTCTAAGTTTTTCCATCTGTAGAAAAGCCTCTTTTTGCAAAGCTCTGTAGAGATCTCTATTCTTAGTGCTGTTATGTCAATATGTAATTAATTTGCCTAATTCTGCTGTACCGTTCTGGAATACTTGGAGATTGAAGTGTAGACTTTTTGTGACTTGGTTAAAGAGAAAAACAATCTAAAAATAATGGAGTGTTGGATGCAAATTTATTCCCGAAGTTACTAACACATTAGATTTTATGTGCACTACTGAAGATATATCCAAGTACCAAGATGCCAAAACGTGGCTTACTGAGGCAGCTAAAAAAAGAAAGGGTGACACGGCCAATGACAATTTAAATAGTTCTGACAACGATGTGCGACCTGATTTGTTGTTTCCTGAACAGGATGGTAATTTTTGCTGTGTGCGTTGGCTGGGTTCATATGGGTTTATTTACTTGCCATCCCATGTTTAGATGTTGCTACTATGAAGGGGCCTAACTGTGCTTCCTGGGCATACAGCATCTCCCTGAGCACACAGAAGCTGCAGTGCTCATTGGGAGAGCCCAGTGTTCTGCTCTCCATGTGCTTTGCCAGCTCCCCAAAACTCTGGCCAGATTCTGCTGTAGTCAACAGAGACACTCCCATGGACTTGGAGCTGGATTAGGTCACTGGCTGCCATGGGAGAGGAACATGCCAGGTCCTCTGGCTCAGACACGCAGCGACTTCAGCCTGGGAGGTAGATGGAAATAGCAGGCTACAGCTTCTTAACAAACATTCAGAATAACTAACCAATGGTTACATGATACCGTGTCCATGTAGGGATTATGCTAGACTACAGGTTAAGAGTTCTTAGCTGTGGGTTCCAAACAGCTTTGGCCTCTTTCCCAGCACTGAGGAACCACAAATTCTCATCTTACAGCTGAGCTCCTGCTCAGCAGTGAACCCCACCTGCTGGGGTCCTTCTCAGAGCTCTTCAAAGCTCAACCCGTAAAAGGCACAAGGGGTTTTTATTCTGTTGTGAAAAGAAGTCGATTTGGTTGTGACCAGTGTGGTCTTCAGAGGAAGTCCCTCTTCAGGTCTTGCTTCCATCCTAGTTGCCATGTGCTACTGTGACTCACTTAAAGTGCTCTTGATGCTATGGTTCCGTAAGTGAGCTGGCCAAAAGATTAACCAGTACTTTTAAGCCTTTCAGCTGTCAACTCTCCCCATCATTATTTCATACTGGTCTTTAGGAAAAAGGAGTGGCAGCACTTCACCTGGGGCATCTGTCCCTGCAACTCCTATCTGGAGGAACCAAATTCCTCTCCCCCAGCCACTATGGGGGAGAATTTTGTCTTTCAGCCTCTCCCACCAGCCTGTGTTACCACAGTGAAAAGGTTACTGGTTTTATCCTTTCTGTGAGAGGCAGGGCAGAGGGCACCTCTTCCCCTCCAGCCCTGCAAATAACACCTGTACCTGAAACAGTAGTGGGCTTAATCAACAGATGTGTTTTACTGAACTTTCTCTGAAGCGCTACATGCTTTTACAAAGCAGGTTTTGTGCTTAGTGTCTGCACCAAGTGCTGAGGGGGGCAGGTGCTGCCCCATGCCTTGGCACCAGGCCTGAGCCTCAGGTTTAGGTGTCCTCCAAGGTTACTCAGTCACAGGGAACTCTCTCCTGCCTAAGCTGGTGTTTCAGAAATTGTGTGGACTTTAACTGTTTGCCAATAGTAAAATAAATGTATAGGAAGGTCAGCCCTGGCTTCAGGAGTTTGGTCACATTTCCAAAAACAAACCTAACTGAACTTATTGATTCATCTCCAGCCAGTCCTGGAAAGAGCTCTCAGAAGGGTGCCCACTTTCTGTCACTCCAGCCTGAGAGAGAGCCCAGACACCTCTACCAGCTTCAGGAGCCCAGTCTTTATCATCCAAGGGAATTTTATCCTGTATAACTATATTTTAGTTATACTATGTTTTATATATATATATATATATATAATATATATATTAGTTATACCTGTATTTTTAATGGGTAAACCAAAACCACTCCTCTACAAAACCAATTGAAAGAGTTCAGCAGCTATAATTTATTTTGTGCCTGTGGAGGGCTAGGGAAATGTACATGGGTACATACACACATAAAAACTTTCTCAAACATTCATGAGATTTCATGGAAAGCCTGGCCTTTGAAAGGTAGAGTTTATTTCATTTAATGGCCATACACACAAACAGCATTTCAGAAGATGCCAGTGTTCCTGCTACCTTGATCTACATCTCATTTATCAAAAAATCTCTGCAGCATTGTTATTATGTATGTTATACATAAAAGCAATTGTACCAAAGTGGATTAAATGACAGAAGTACCCAAATCAAAAGGTCTGTAGCACAGTTAAGCTTCAGAAAGAACTGAAACATATTTTTCCCCATTTAATTGAAAAATTTGTCCCTCTTACCCACAAGAAGGTTGGGTTAATGTGGAAAGCATTTTAAGAGAAGCTTTTATATTTATTCCTGATTTAGACTTGATGAAGTACTCTTAAAGAACAGGTCTTATGTCTTGTCATTACTATTTTTGTTGTATCTACAGTGTGACAAGAAAATACTTGCCCAAAATACCAAAAGAGAAAAAACCTCTTGAGAGAGCCTGTTCTTGCAAGATTTTCATCCCAATATTTATGGGCCCAGGAGGTCCAGATAAGCTTTGGATATGCATCAAAGCTCCTGGACGGTTATCCAAAACAAGCACAAGCCCTAAACCTTTTGAAATTTGTCCATCACTAGTTATCACATCCAATTCCTCCCATTTCTACCAAGAATCAGAGTCTTTCTCTTCAGGAAGTTCCTATGCTCAGTGACTCTTGATTGTCCACAGAGGGATACATAGGATTTCACTGATGTCTATACCAGGCTTCCAAAAGAAGTCACACTGCTATTATTTTCCAGCATTTAAGCGAATCATTCTTATTTAAAACTTGAAAAAAACTGAGCTTATACTTCCAAGCATTACCTTGACAAAGCATCTGCAGCTCTTCCCAATGATAAGTTGAGAGTCTGTAGGTTCAGGGGTTCAGTGAGGCACAGAGTTGGAGTCTCCCCATTGGGACCAAGGCTGGAGTTCATCCATCCTGCACTCTGGAGTGAAATATGGGCAGCAGATTCTACTCAGTCCCTGGTGAACAGTAGCTCACACAATAAAACTCTCATACCTAATTCAGCTTTTGAGGGAAAGGCCTTGCCTGCAGCCTGATTTATGGGCTAACCCAGCAGAAGATACTCCCTATAGGTCAGGTGTGATGAGGTCATTGACAGGGCAATAGCAACGAAGTTTTTGACTGTAAATTCCCTTTATTTCAAAAGCTTTAACAGACAACTATAAACAATTTGGATAAGGTTCCTCCATAATTCAGGGAAAATATTCTTGCTTTATGTACTTCATAAAGTATTGCTATATTGTCACTATCTTTTCTTTCCTTTTCTTTCCTTTTTCCTTATGTATAAAGTAAGGCTACCAGGATAAATTTATTCTCCACGTTGACACAACTATCTTCTGAGTACTTTCAAGTTCATTTACAAAATTCAGTGGAGATTGCTTCAATTAGGGTCATCTGGTCATGTATCCTTGATCCTTTGATCACCAAAGCAGAAATACCATGTTAGTAATCTCTGGGCTACCATTTGGGTTAATGAATCGGCTTGACTTTAATTCTAGCCCAGATGTAATCTTTTATAGCTTAATGATTTGTTCCAACATGAACTCCAATTGAATGTAAACAGTTTCTTTATTTAGAGAGAAAATTCTTTTTTATAACTTGTTTCTCTTCCTAATTAATTCTAGAGCAATTAAATCAAACCTTGATCTGTGGCAATCAAGATTAAATCATAGTATAGGTTAGGCTGTTAATATCGTCTTTGAGTTCATTATTATCAAGGCTAACAGTAATCAGCAAAGGAGGGAGAAACTGATGTAGCGAAGACTACAGATCTGAGGACTTGTTCTTATTTTTAATAGCTGATCTGATTTAATATATGATAATGCTTGCACTTATTTAGTAACTGTTTTCCAAGGAGCTCAACATACTCTCCCAAAGTTAATTTATTCTCACAACACTGATGTGCGGGAGGTAAATATTATCTCCCAGGGACACTGAAAAGTTTTGAGGCACAGAAGAGTTGTGGGATGTTTGCAAAGTCACAGACTGGGGCCCAGATCTTAATGCCATTAACAAATCATTAGCTGGGGAGCTTCACCCTAAACTCTAGTTATGATAAGAGAGGAGCAGCACCTCATCCATAAGCACTCACTGAGCATCCTGCTTAAGACGGATTTGTTGGCCACTACATCCCGGCAGTCCTTGGAGTTAAAAGCTGCCAGTGCTATGAGCTGGCTGCTTCCACAGACCTCCTTCCATCACACCTCCTCAAGAGGACTTGCCATGTAGCTTGTCCCTGCAGTTGCCAAGGGAGATGTGTTCCTAGAGGTATAAAAATTCATTTGTAAGTTAACTGATGGATTTGACAGACATGGCAGTTCTGCGCTTTGTTTAAACAGTCTGGCCTGTCCATATTGCCACAAACCTTCATTTTGAACCAAGCCTAGATTTAAAGGACAGTGAAAAGGACACTTTGCAGTCCTGACTACCCTCAAGTCAAGGCACTGATGTCCCAGAGGAGCTGCAGCTGAACCCGTTCTCTGCCTGGATCTCTGTCCATGATTATATTATCCCATGCTGTGGCAGATTAATCCTGACTGTGCAGGAAACTCCTGCCCGTTTGGGTCATCCCTGCAAGGTACAGCAATTGTATGGAGAGGACCGAATCACCCCGGTTCAACTCCAAACAAGGGAAACACAAGAAAGCATCACAATGTTGTTTGTACTCCAGTTCTATATTAGCTTCAAAAAAATTACAGCAGTGCCATTTTCAATTCAGTGTTATGCTGGAAAGGTTGCAAATTAATTAGAATTATGCCTTCTTTGTGCCAAGTGATAATTTACTGCAATTAATTATCAAAAGATCTACTGCTGTCAATTACGGTACTTGCTCTTTGGGGGGGAGAAGCTATTTACGTATAGCTAAATTCTGTAACAAAGTTCCATTTTACTTTTATTGTTTTCAATTAAACTATCATCATTTGCCTTCCCTCTGCCAAATACAATAAAGACTCGTTAAGAACTAATCATGCTACTGTGACCTTTTTTTTAATCCAAACATTAGCTAGACCTGCACTGAGTCAACACTCCTATTGTTACACCTGCAAATTGTACGTAGAGAGGAGCATACTTCAGAATTAATGAGCACAGCTGTGGTCTCTCTTACATTCAACACTTGTAAAATAGACCTCTTTAAAGTACCATTATCACAATATTGATAGAGTTATTTATAGTACTGCAAACGTTCCCAGTCATAACAGAGTCCTTGTTATCCCCCACAGCAGTTCATGTTGTTGCCATCTCCTGGACTCATTCCACAGTTTGTGATAAGGCACCACGTGGACAATCCTTTACGAGCAAACTATAAAAGACATTAGGAAAACTTCTACATAGGCAAGTTTTAAAGCTGGGAATAGGTCAAGCTGTCAAGACCCAGCCTGTGCAAGACTTGTCATGTTCTTGTGCTGTGCAGTTGCCTGTAATTTCTGGGTGGGATGTGAAATGAAATTACAGGAAGCACAAGCTGCAAAAGATCTGGATGGCATTGTCCAAATGAGAGCTGCTTTTTGCAGTTAGTAAGACTGTTTTACCATAATTCAGTAAAACAGATGTAAGTTCAAACTCTTGGTGTCAGTCGCTGAAAACAAATACCACAGGTGCCAACTTTGGTTGCTAAGGGAATACAAGCTCCTTGGGCTTCCCAGTACATGTGCAAACAGCTAGAAATTGTCCAAGGCAGAGGTTCTGCTGTCAGCAGGAAGGGAGTTGCTTTTTTCAGGTGTCTTTCTACTCAGCTTGATCTCCTGACACGTTACTGAAGTACCAGCCAATGTGGTCAAGATGAAGTCAGTAGGAGACTTCATCAGTGCAAGTTTTCCTGTTCTCAGAACTGCAGCACCAGGCACTTGTGATATTAGTCTTATTGTAATATTTCATATTACGTTTTGTCACACTTGGCTCTGTGTCCACTAAAGTTCTGGAAACAGCATTTGTGGGGATGCATTCATGGGAAGGTCTCCAGAGTCATCCTCTAGATCCAGCAAACCCAGTGGCCCCAACCCTTTTCCTCCCTCTTTCTGGTTGCAGTGTTTTACTTCTCTTCTTATAGAACAGGAAATTACTTTGCTTCTGATCCACTGTCCCTTATCTGAGGAAAACGGTTTTGTCATAATTCAGCCTTCATTTTGGAAGGAATTGCTGAAAAACCTCAATTCCCCTAAGAGTAAAAATTCAACTAACACCAGGCTACTTATGAATTATTTCCCCAGATCCACCTATTTCATATCTTAAGTGCTTTGTGGCTGAAAGGTCAGATCTAAAATAACCTCACATTATATTCTCCCTCTGAATATAAGAGATTACTTTCATTGTACAGGTCAGCTCAGAGAACCAGCCAAGCAATGTTTAGCTCACAGGTGTTGCTGGTTCAGATCTCCTGAAGGCAGAGTAGACTTGTGTGGTGATTCCCAGCTGAAGGCTGGTTGGCTTGTGTGAAGTTGTCAGCTATTCCTGCCTCCCTGAGGAAGGGAGGAGGTGAACTCCTGTTTTCTCTGAGGCAACAGGGAGGTACTCCAGCACAGAGTTTGAAATCCCCAAATTCTCCCACTGAGCTGCACTTCTCAGGGAGGATTTGAATCTAGACATACTCTGTTATTCATAATGGTTACGGAAATAACTGATTGTTGCAAAAATATTTTTCCCAGAAGTTTCTGAGTGTTTGTATTTTTTTGTTGTTGTTGGTTGTTTGGTTGGGTTTTTTACTTCTAGAGAATTTCTATTATCAGGTTTGCTTATCTCTGTGTGTATGTACATTCTTATCATAATTTGGAGCATCCCTGATTTTGTTAGTGTATTTATCCTCAGCTATCTCAGTATAGTAGAATAAAAGCTGAAGAGAGAATGGGAGGAGGACGTGGTATCAAAACCTTCCAGCTACTTTGTGAGCTGGGAGAGGTTTACATTTTGAGTAGCGTTCAGGGTTTTGGAAATGTTTCTCTTTCTCAACATAAGGAAAGAAAAGGACAGAGTAGTTGTGGACAAGGGGTTCTGTGGAAGGGAAGGAAAGGCAAAAAAGGCTGAAAACCAGGGCTGTCACCTGGAACCCTGCTCTGCCATTTTCCTCTGAGTGAGTGACCTTGTTCATCAGAAGGAAGCTCTTCTGTAAGGAAATGCAGAGCTGAAGTGAGGGACAGGGAGCAGCATGGAGCTTTTTGTTTCCATAAACTTAGTGAGGAATGGCACGCAACTTCAATGCACATGTGATTAAACTAATCTAGTTAAAATCAGAAAAGGATTTCTCATAATTCAATTGGAGTTGTTTTTAATGTTTGGACTTTGGTCAAGGACAGCTTTATTGATTGAATTTAATTGCTTATATTTTCCTGTCCATTTATTGAAGCCCATTTTTCAAGTCACTTGAGAGTCTGCTAACATTTCAGAAAGGGAATATGCCAAAGCATTGCTTTAATTCATTATCTTTTTGGACATACAGTAGTTGCTACTTGGCCCAAATTAAATCCGTTAGAGAATGTGATAGCATAATTACTTACAGGTATCCAAAACGGCTTTTAACAGAATTCTCTAGGAGGTTATGCATAAGATTTGTTTTGCCCTTACATTGGATGCAAATGTCTGAGATTTCAATGATAAATAAATATTTCATCAACTGAGGACAGATTTTTCTCATTTCCATATGTTGCTGATGGACTAAAATTCTTGTGAGTTCTTTGTTTTTCCTTAAAAATAAAAGTCTTATAAATTAGCTCAGTCACTTTTTCAAAATGTGTAAACACAATGACCCTTGAGGTAAAGAGGAAACCACCTGTGATTCTGACTTGTTTTTTTTTCTTTCAAACTCTGCTCAACCCTGAAAGACTTTCTAGACAAAACCCCACATTAGCTTGATTGCTTCACGCTGTGTTTTGATGACATCAAGTCTGTGATTCTCTAAAAGTTACGTCAGCCTGATTCCACATGGAGTGAAGGGCTGGATGTTCCCAGCCTGGAAAGACCTATGGGCTGGAAAACACCACAGGAAGGTCAGCAGTGAGTTGCACTGCAAACCCCCAGTCCCAGCCCTTGCACAGAACCGAGCTCCTGTAGGCTCTGTCCCTGCTTTCCTCACCTATCTGCTCCTATTTTCTCATCTTTCTCTCCCAGTTGTGGCTTCCTGCCTTGGAGAAGTTCTCAGTCTAGCAAAGAAATGGGACATGAGCAGCTCTGTAAGGACACAGGAGTGTCTGCTGGCACTTGTGGACCCACGTGGTGTTGGGCTCAGCTCTCTGGCTCTGAACTGAAATTTGCATTATCTTGTGTGTTGTGAAAACTAAAGCTGCAATGGTTGCAGTTAAGATTGTATTTATTGATATGAGGTCTAGGCAGAAAATGTCAATCTACCTATAAAAACTCACATTCAGTGCTTTTCAGGCACCTGACTGTTTTGTTAGGGAGAGATGCATAAAACAAAACTTGGTTTAGTTTCAAAAACTTCAAATCAAACACAATCCAGACTTATATGTTAATTTTTCTTATTTAAGAGAACATAATGCTTCCTTGGAGTGAGACAAAGTTCTCACAAAGAACCAAGGATTTATCCTCTTCTTGCAGTAGCTCTGTGGTTAACAAATGCAAGCTGAAATACCTGACGTATGTAATACCTCTCCTCCCCCCAAACCACCAAACATTTAAATGTTGCCTAATTCACAAAAGTTTTGCTTCAGAATCCAGCGATCATATCTGATAAAAGGCACAAGGAATTCCTTTCACAAGGAACTGAACCACAGATGGTTATGTGATTTGAGGGCCACTGAATATCAACAGTTTTACCAAGTGAATCAGAATTACAGAAACACCTGCATGACTGCATCTGCAGACTCAGCTAAATTACGCTTCCATCCAGCCACATGATATTTAATGTGTAATTCTTCTGCATTTTAATCAAATGCATTGTAATGACAGTACAAAATTTCAATATGAATGCACCTTAATGTAGGAGTAACTAATAGCTACCATCCATTAGTACCAGCTAAGAGACATACTTCCTCCTAAGCAACAGGGGCACGGTTATTTTAACTCATTACCTGCTTTGTAAATGACATTTAATTGCACATGAAGTGGGGAATGTTCACAGGACACTGCTGGGAATGCAAGATTGAGCACCCAGAAGTTAGTAAATATTTGAAAGAATATTGTAGAAAGGTGTTCATGAACCCCTGCATGGCAAGACAGGCTCTGTGCACTCGTCCCAAATGGTGCCTCTTTCCTGTAAAACCTGCTCCTACTTTAACAGTTTAATGCTGTAAAATTTCTGCTGAGCACAAGCAAACATGAAGTTTGTAAAGGCTTTTGAGATTCGATGGATTTTTGAGACTTCCATAAAACATTCCTTGAGAAACAGATTATGTAGGCCGATCTTCCAGTTGTTGCTTTCAAACCAGGATGTTATCAGCACTTTACAAGGTCAAACTATGAGAACAGTAACACTGAAAGATATTTCCTAGAACCTTTCTTACAGATAGATGAATTAGTTTGGGTAAAAGTTTTCTAGAAAGAAATCAGCCCGACAAAAAAATGAATTTTGGAAAATGTCTCCTAGTGGTTAATACCAGGTAAAATTTTGAGCATCAAAAATCAACCTTTAAAACAGAGAAGACTGGCCAACCTTGACTGGCCAACCTTGGGAGATGGATAACTGTGAGTTACTCTGTGCTGAAATTGCTCTCATTTGGCTCTGTCCTGAGATGTGCCCCAGTTTAGTCAGAGGTCAGTTCTGATGTCCACAGGGACTAAATTCAAGATTTTGGCCCTGGTACAAGGTTCTGCCCACAATGGAGCTGGGGGGATCAGGGCCAGATCTCTGGGAAACAGACACTGTTGTATCCTGGTACTCTGTTAGAGACTTTTTTGTGCTTCTTGTGCCAATCGGGAAAATCTGAAAGCATGGAGTGAGGTAGAAAGTGAAGATTTAAACTAAGTAAATTAATTCCTGAAGGGCTGGCTATTGAAACACTGTGCTTCCTGCCCATGTTTGACTTTACTTCAGTTCATTGGTCCCCAGTGCACCCAGAATTATAGCTCAGTAAACTTCTCCAAGGATCATACATTAAAAAAAAAAAACCAAAAAAAAACAAAAAACAACCATCCAAAATCTCAAAGTATGGCTTAAAAGCAGGAAACTTCCTAGCAGAAAAGAGATTGAGAGAACACATCTTGACTTGGTCATTTCCTCTTTCAGATGTGGACACATTTTCATTACAAATTTCTCTGAAATCAGTAATTATTTTCATATGGTTAACAAAAAAATACTGATTCAACATTTGCATCCTGAATTGCAGTGGAGTGGGATTACAAATGGCACAAGATGCATCAGTTTTACAAAACATATTGAAGACTTCAACTTCATGATGGAAAGTGTTCTGTCATCACTTGAATGGCATGTGAATACCAGCAGAGTGGGGAGCCCACAGTTACCACAAAAGATGCTAAAAACAGGTACACGGAAATAAAATGCAAATGCTCAAAGTTAGCTCAGCTTTCCATTTGCTTTCATAAGTAGTGAGTGTTAAAGCTCCAACCATCCTGCCTAGGTGGAGCCACAGACAGAGCCCAAACATCCAAGTCCCGCTTAATTCCTTAAAAAACCTGACCTTTCTTTAATGGAGTGACTTAACTGTTTCATGGCAAACAGAAGGGAACACACAGAATAAAGCTACTTTATGCAATAGCCTTGGATTCCAGTTTGTGTCTAAGAAATATTTACCATGAGCCTGCAAACCCCACCAAGCAGCTCCCATGTGGAAGGAGAAGGAAAGGGAGGTTGCACTCGGTGGTCCTGTTAAGTGCAGTGATTTCTAATAACAGCCACGTTTCTGTGAGTGATCTGGATCAACATCAAAAAAAAAAAAATCTAGTCAAGTGCCCAGCAAGGGGTCTATTCTCATGTCCATGCTCATATGTTAAGTCCCATTGACAAGCATTAGTGGGAACTGCATGCACATATGGATATGTGAATAGCCCCAATGGGATCTGCATAAAGCAGTGTTTGACTATACAGAGATCACTTCAACTGCCACAATAAAATAATAGAGGGGGAGAAGCCTTAAAGAGTGCTGTGAACAAGACAAACAATTTAAAGAAATTGATAAATAATGGAGGTTAAAAATGAAACAGCAAAATTAAAACAGCATTGGAATCTGTTATTTGAAATAAATACAAAATGGGAATTATCTTAAAGAAATTAACCCTGGCCAAAATTTATAAAACAGCTCATAACTCCAAGTTCTCTAATTTTTAAAACCTCTTTGTCTTCCTCTTACTCTATATCCTAAATAGAAACAATAGACACAGCAAAAAGCTCTTACTGACAAGAGCTGAGTTAAGAAATGCACTGATAAGCATTGCTCTGCTGAAGAACACGCGACATGAAATAGTGGCAGCTCTACAATAGGTCAATGATAATGATGCTCCTGAGGTTATGCAACACCGACAGCCACTCTATAAATGTCAGAGCCTTGCAGAAACTTCCTGGAAATGGTTTCTTGCTACCTGAGAAGCCTCCAGCAGCCAGTCTGCTGGACACCAAAAATCTCTAAAGAATTTGTTCTCTTCCTGCAGCAAATCTTCAGAATTTCCCCTGAAGCTACTACCTAATTCAAAATCCTATTTCAGAGATTTTGAGGATTTTTGAATGCCATTTTGATGATTTGGAGAACTGTTCTTATTTATGCTGATATAGCTGAAACAACAAAACCCTTCCTGACAGCCACACATAAAATAGGTGCAATGAACAATGAAATCATCAATTAACAGAGCAGACAGCAATCACTGCTGTGATAAGTGCCCGTATTAAGAACCTAAATTGATGTGATATGGAATAGATGATAAGCAAATAATGTGTATAAATCGGGTCTAATTGTGATCAAGATCACTGGTTTCTTACCCTGTTCTGGTGCCCATAGTGGAATTCAACCACTGAACTTCAAGAGTTATTGCAGAGTCCTGCATGCCTATGAAAGTCTTACTGGCTTCAGAGCCAGGTCCAAACTGTTCCAGCAATGGTGCTTTGGAACATTCCGAGGTGAAGCAATCCATATGACTGACAGTGAAAGCTCTTATCTTACAGGATGTCCTTTTCCAGTGGTCATTTAGACCAACAGCCAACCTATTAATCACAGCAAACCAAAGCTTGTTAGGTCCCTGCTGGCCAAAGCACTTGAGAAGACAAAAGACACCACGTTGCAGCTGACACCTGCAAGTAATTACACATGGTGATAGCAGTGCATGAAAGAACAATTTGAGAACCAATGCTAAGAGGAGAGGTGCATTTCTTTTTTATAGACTGAACTATTTTCTGATCTCTAAGTGCCTTAGGGTCTTAGAAATCAAAGGCAAATTAGGCAGGGTAAAGTTGCCAGGTGTTCATATGGAGATATGATAGATCTCCAGTGATTTTTCACCAGTTCTGGAAGCAAATTCCCCTTTTAAGGTGACACTGTATTTTATTATAAGGTTGTTTAATCAGCATAATGGCAGAGGGCAACTGCTCCATGGAGAACAGAATCTGGAGGCCCACTCTCCCAGAGTGTTTTCTCTACCTACCAACAGATTTTTCAGTCTGTCTCCAATGGCTTTGAATATCAGGACACATATGAGGCATGACAAAGACAGGCATGCATTTTTAGGAGAAGGTAAAATATGATGGCTGATCCTTTCCTAAAAACCTCCTGGAGAGAAGAGGAGAGAAGATGAGAAGATGGCTCCTCCTCTGAAGAGCACCAAACAACCACAGCCAGGTAGGAGAACTCTGAGTTATGTTCCTCTTTAGTGAATATTTATTACATAAGCACTATTTGAATGTTACTGAATCCTGGTTAGAAAGGGAATGATGGGGAGAGATTCAATTTAAGCAGGATTTGTTAATAAAACCCAAAATGCATGCTATGTTTTCAGTACTGAATTCTGTTTTGATAAAACCCATGGTCAGAATTGTTTTCACTCTTATCAGTGCATTGATATAATAAGTATCTAGAAATCCTAAGCAGAAAATAATGTTGTAAGGAGCAGTAAAGATATATGACAGCATATTTTGCCTTGTTTTCTAGATTTCCACTTCTGGAAAATAATCTACCCCCAGGTTGGCCTTTGAAGACTTCGTCGTATTGAAAGAAAAGAGGAAGATGAATTTACATTCACAGACTGAGAAATAAGTCACCATCATGTCATACTGCCACATCCTGGATCTCTCAGATGTTTTAGAGAAAAACAGGTTTCTTAGATAACATCCTTCCCAGCAACTAATTTCAGCTCGTGTTTCATCTTAAGCTGCTGAGTTGATTGGTGGGACAATTTTCTGCTCATCACTGCAAGCCAAAGGCAGGTCCTCAGCCACTGCATCGATCTCTGCCTAAGCCCCTGAGACTGTTGAGCTGTCCAGGCTCTGCTATCACTGACAATTTCAATGTCCCTCAAACCTCTGGCATTGACGTTATCAATTAATAATGCTGCTCAGTGTCGTTTTTTGCTTTGGTTTGTTATAGAGTTATCAGTGTCTCTTCCATGGACAGTGTGCAGTAGTTACGCTGCAGGTACATAAGCTGAAATACCATCAGTGACATTCTGCACTTACACACGTGGGCAATGAATGAAATGCATGACTCTCATAGAGGTTTGTACGGAAATTTCCCTGAAGAACAGTGCTCTTGGGAAAACCAGCCAGGACCACATGGAGGCACATGTTCCATGCAGCTGGTGGGGTGTGTGAGGGAACGCTGTAACCCCAGCTAGCTACAGACAGCTGAGGAACTGCCTCAGGTAAATAATTAAAAGGTGGATAAACACAGTGCAATCTCTTCATGTACCGCACACACACTGTGAGCTCTGCTGAACGGAGTTACTTTGCAGAGCTTGACACAATCACCTTGAGCTGAGGTTTTACAGAGGATGCTTAGTATAGACTGAAAGTGTTTTAACTGTCAGGAATGGAATCTTCCCTGGAGCATCTTTCTCTAGGGGCAAACAGCCTGATCCTCACCAGCTCTAAATGGCAGTGCTGCTCCCACAGAGGAAAGGCCTGTCGATCCACAGCAGTGGTGGCTGGAAAGACCCCAGGGAGCAGTAGAGGAAACCTGAGCATTAAAGTATTTCATATCAGATCCAGTTACATCTGTCTGTAAAATTAGTAACAACACAGACACCTGGTAGTTATGATTCATGGGCTAATAAATATGTTAAAAGGTAGAGAGGATTGTGCTGAGCCTTGCACAGAACTGTCTGTGCTATTGGATTTGATAGAGTTTAGCTCCAGGCTTTCGTCAGGGGTTAGGCTAAACTGTGCTCTGTCCAAACTTAGATGGGAGACCTCCAAGAATGTGCCAGAGCTGAAGGAAATGGGATGAGGTCCCTGCTTTCTCTTCCTTCTGCATTACATTGAGCTGTAATTGGAGGCACCATGGGGTGGTACTGTAGAGTCTTGAAATGATTACTGCCTGCTCATGGCTTTGACAGTTGAGAGTTTTTGGGTGTTAAGAGAGGAGCAAGTTTGTAGGATGCAAGCAACACATAGGGAACTGCTGTGGTGGGTGTGTATGGCCAGAACAGAAGGAAACTGTGTGAGCAGCAGGACAAGTGTTTGGCAGCATTTCTTACAGTAATCAGTTACTGAGACAGAATTGTATCAGAAAAAGAGGCTTGGGGTGAAGTTTCAGGCTAATATTCTGCTTGTAATCCTGTCCCATCCAGGAATGTCTGATTCACCCTGTGAATAAAACAGGCTTCCAGGTAGAAAATGTCCAGAGATGGGGTCACTGCTTCTCCTTTACCACAGAGCAGAGGCAGAGAGCTCTGAGGAATCAGCCATTTCATACCAGGAGGCAGGCAAGGAGTGACAGACCTACTGGCTGGGGGCTGCTTTTTGGGGGGGGTTGTATAGCTCCAGCAGCACACAAACTGTCTCTTTTTAAAAAGAATACATTATTAGAGATATATGAATGTGCGATATCTGCACACTTGGCCTGGGTCTAGAGAGCCCAAGAAATGTGTTAGACTAGTTATTACTTGATTATTCCATTGCACAGGTGTACGTTCCTGCTCCCAAATGCTTATGCAATGTCTCTGCTGATGTAAACAGACTCACAGCACTGAAGGCTAGAGAAAGCCCCTTGATACATGACAACACACTGTGTGCCATTGCCCCTGCATTAAATGCACTCACTTGGGTTTACCACAGGTCTTCTGGTCTTGCTTCGAAAATAAAATTTAGAAAAAGACAGTATCCACTTTGTGCCTTGAAAGTCAGCCTTCAGCTACTCTGACTATTAAACTCCCCTAAGTTCTCACTTGAGTTTATTTGACTTCAACGTGCAGTTATCCTTTTTCTCTGAAAGATTAAAAACATTGTCAGTATCCAGCAGATATTTCCAGACACATCTCGTAGATACTTAAATACTTACACATTACACTCATGTCACGTCCCAGTCTTCTTTCCAGTAAGTGAGGCAGATTGAGTGCTTTAAGTCTTTCACCATTAAGCACTTTCTTCAGCCCTAAAATCCTCTCTGTGGCTCTTTTCTGCACCCTCTACAGTTTTCCAACAATTTTTTAAAAGTGCGAGCACTAGAAACTGCATAATCTTATATTGTCTGTATTAAAAGCAATTGTGTTTGAATGGGCTCAGCTCATGAAGCAATGGAGATCACTTGGAGTGTCATTCTCATCGCTGTCTGTCACTCCACCAATGTTCCTGTCACCCTCAGATTTATCAGCTGTGAATTGACAGTGTTTACATCCAAATCATTGAAGAAAACATTGACTAGCATCTGACCTGATGCTGATCCTGGTAAAACTCTCCCGTTTGATAACAACTCCTGATTCATAGCTACTTTTTAACAGGCTGTTTGCCAATTCCTAATCTAATTAGTGCATGCTCCGCTGCTATTTCTAATGCTTTTTGATCAGAATATCACACAGTGTTAATTCTAATCTCCATAAAAAAATGAATATCACATCTCTTCATTGACCTTTATCATCCAGTCTTTACCTTCATCATATTATTTGATGCGCCTCATCAAAGAAAGAAATTGCGTTTGTCTGCTAAGGCTTATTTCTCCTAAAACTGTATTTACCATCATTAATTCTATTTCCATTCTTCATGGCACCTTTTCCAATACACTGTAACAGCTCAGGATGTGTTAGAGGCCTGGCTTTGAGGTCAGTACGTTGTGTTATCAAACCAACCACAACAATTCAATTCTTAAACCCACGCTATGAAACCTGATACATTTCATTGCAGCGGCTTGATGCTTATTTACATTTATATATCACCAGGTGATTAAAAAGAACTACTTGTCACACTGCCTTAAGCACAGCCCATGGAAAAACTCCTAGTCCTGACCACTGTTTTCCAAGTGTTTCCCAGTGACCACTGGTACAGAAACCAGTACAACCTTAAGCTTCCAGGGAGAGCTATGCGCTTCCTGAAGCCTGCCTTAGAACACCACCATGAAAGGGATGATGATGAAATATCAGCTATCATGTAGCTATCTATAAATGTTAGATTTCTACAAAGTGATTCCACTGAATTGTAATTAAGGGTTTGAAAGTCGAATGATTTTAAGTGCTAGTTTTAATTACCGCTTGGTGAACTTTAGTGTGTTAGAATTGTCACAACTTTCCTTTAGAATTAGTGTCAAGCCAGGCAATACAGTGGGAAATTATTAACTCATACTTTGGTTCAGCAATTATCTGCATTACAAGGTTTATGCAATTAGCTGTTTAAGATGTCATTATATTTTGCCATCTGGTACACAGGAGTTTATGCATATGAACAGGCACATGTTGAAGTGATTTTCACTATATGACACTTGATCTCAACCCAAATCATCACTATAATGAGTGGAAGACACAGTGTACAGTACATTAGTGGCAGGTGCATACTATCAACTTCATTTTAATAGAAGACTTTCATGTTTCCATTTTTAAAGTATTCTGCACAAGTGCTGAAGAATTAATTGCTCGTTTGCAATCTAGCAAAAACCGAGGACACGTTATTGCTAAATGCTAAGGAACATCAGCTTTCAGGAAAGCGGCCACTTATTTAAGTTCTTTCCATCTGTAACTCTAGGCCAATTTCTGCTGCAGACAGTAAGAAAGCCTCAGCTAAGTCCAGCTTAAAATGTTCTCTGGGGAACATGCTGAATTACCTTTGATAGGATCACAGCACTGAAAGCCTCTTGAGGATGCCTGTGGTGTGGTCCATGTGTGACAACCTCCAGTGTCACCAGTCTCTGCCAGTGCACAATGTATTGTCACCCGCGTCCTTGGCCTTACCTCTGCCTGACGTCACTTGTGCCTGTTGGCTCACGCTTAACACACAGATTCTAAATCTGGGGGGAAAAGGTGTTGCTGTTGGCAGCCTCCCACCAGGAAATCCTCGCTTCCAGGCGGTACAAAATGTAAATATCGATAACGCCAGCACTGCATACTCAGATAATACCTGGTATTTCTGACACATACTGCGTCTGGTGTTCTAAAAATATTCACAGCCTTTAATTAATTAAATTGCACTCAGCTATTAACCTCATTTGACACAAGGAAACCGGTCTCTGGAATGGTAAGAGACCTCCTCAGTCACAGGAAGGCTGTGCAGAGCCTGAGAGTGAGCTGCCAACAGGGACTGTGCTCACTGAACTGCAGTGCAGGCGGCTAAAACCGGGCTGCAACTGCAGCACTGTCCTTTACCTGCCCAAGCTGGGGCCGTGGTTTGCAGCAGGACATGGGTTTGTCACGGGACAATGGACAGGACAGCTCCTGCCACATCCCTCTCTGAGCAGGCCTGAGTGTTGAACACATGAGACAACACAGTCACGTGGGTCTGCTGGAAAATCACACTTCTTAGGATCAGTCATTATTTTGGGTTCTGGCATTACACTCTGGATACTGCCCGTGTCCTGGGGCAGTGCTGGTTGCCTCAGAGCGGGAGGAGGCAGAATTCCCAGACCTGGGAACAGCCACAGCCCTGGCTCCAAGCAGGGGACAGTGCTGCATCTCCACGTGCAGTCGCTGCAACTTCATTATTGAATTACATTAACAGGCCGCCCTCTAGTGTCACATTTTATTACTTGGGTAAAAAAAATGGGCCGGTCGGGTAAAAAATGTGTATTTTTTAACAGCGAACACCAGCAAGAGAAGCAGCCACAGAAGCAGCCAAGAAATATTTTTGTGGAGCACGTTGGAAAGTTCTCTGTCAGGTTAAAACCCCTAAAGTTTGGAGTTTTCTCCTGAGGTTCTGGAAGTCAATCACAGAAAGCCCAAAGAAAATAGCACAAATCCTGTGCAGAGTTTTCCTTTAAGATCAATGTTAACATTTCTGTAGGTGGTTACAGCAACACTGTGGTATATACGTGCATCTATACCTCTAATGTGAAGTATTTTGTCTTCTTGTATGTACATCAGTGTCATTCAGGGAGATAACAGGGAATGTCCTTCAAGGCAACACTCCCAGTGCACAGGGACTGCTTCGCTGAGGCTGAAGACAGAAAGGTGATAGACATAAGCTCACAGGCAATTATTCAGGAGTCTGCAGCATTTTAGAGATAAAACTTGAAAATACTAATGCTGAACAGACAATAAATACTTTTCTGTCCTGAAACCTCTACAGGCATTAGCATTAAGTGACCAGACCTGCCCTTATTGGGCTGGTTAGGAGTGAAAAGGGGACAAAGACCTTCAGGACCATTGGCAGGACAGGTCATGCCAACAGCTGGTGTGAATTAGCAGGTGAAGGCAGGGTACATCCATCAGCCAGAGACCTGTCCCTGTGTATTGATGTTTCCCCAGGCTGAAGCCACCTGCCCATCTTCCATTTTTCTGAGCACACCTGTGCCCCGTGGGAGATCTGCTTGGTTGTGTGACAAAGCACCCTTTGGATAAATAACGGGAAGAATCTCAGCGCCAATTGCAGGGTACCAGGATCCCTCCCTGACCTGCTGGGGACACTGATGGTGTCCAGAGATAGGTCGGGTTACTGAAAAGGCGGGAAATTATTTCCCCCAGGGGAATGTAACAACTGCATCCTCTCTTCTCCTCCAAAACCTCTCCGGAATTACAGAAGAAGGAGTAAAGGGACACCCCACCTTCAAGTCCTACACGCAGGTGTGGGGACGGAGAAAGCTTGACTCTCCCGACATCAGTCACACGCACTGTGGCTGACGGAAACCTTGGCAAAGCAAGGCGAGGGTGCTCGGAGGCGTTAAACCGGGTGTATTTTCCTCGTTTTTGTCGTATTTTTGCTGGTTTGGGCCTCGAGGGCTGCCCCGGCCCCGCGGCCCCCTCAGGCTCCCGCGCGCTTCCCGCCGGGAGNACGGGAAGGGGGAGCAGCGAGGAGAGCAAGGGGCCCAGGGGTGCGCCCCCCTGAACAACTCATCTGCGGAAGTTGTTGGGTGTTACCATCCCGACCCTCCGATCTGTATTTTGCAACAGTCCAGGAACGCAACCGGGATTATTTATTATTGTTCCCTCTTATTAATTTAATTAAGTCGTCTTGGTGTAGCATTTTTTCGCCCCGTATTAAAGGAAATGAAGTCAACATCATTAAAAGGAGTGGAATAGGCGTATGCCAAAGTATTTGTAAGAGCACGTTAAAAATATTCTAATATGAATTCCAGCTGCCTCACAGGCCTCTGGTAACTTTTCCGAAGAATCCAGCGACGCCGCAGCCCCACTGCCGTCGTCTGTGGGCTGAATGCAAATTTGTGGCAACAGGGGGAAGCAACCTTCATTATTTCCTACGGTCACACTTTTTAAATCAAGTTAACTAGGACTTTTTAAAAGCTTTTGGCATTGCCTTTGGAGTAAGGCTCATGACTTTTGGGATTAAAGGGAAATTGTACCAACCTCACCTGCTCCAGGGAACAGCAGAGACCCCCACGAGCCCACGCCAGTGCCACACAGGGCGTGTGGCATGGCACGGGGCTGATGTGGTACCTGAGTGCCAGGGGCTGTGTTTTGGGGTATCTCTGTTCAAGTACAGCCACGTGTTGGGTTCCAGTGTGCAGAGTGGTGTACTGGTGTGTCAGAGTACTGGGCTACCTTGTGCTGGGGTACCTGTGGGGCAGGTGTAGCAGTGTATTGGGGTAACTGGGTGCTGGGGTACCCATGTGAAGGTGCAGTGCTGTGCTGGGATCCCTGTGTCTGAGTGCTGGGGTACCTGTGCACCAGCAGTACCTGTGTGATGGGGTATCTGTGTGATGGGCACCTGGGAGGGGTATCCAACCCCCTCCCTAGCCTGCCTTCCCCAAGATGTCATAAAACCATCCAAAGGGATGAGCTGATGAACGGGGGTCCTGGCAGGAACAAAGAGCCCCCCCTGCAAAAGGGGGTGTTTGAATGCTGCCTCCTTTGCAGTCCCCTGGCCAGAGGGCACTGGGAGTACCAGCACTGGTTCTTTCCCTGTCTTGAAACACCAAGAGAAGTTCCTGGTGTCTCAAAAGTGTTGGGAACAGCAGCGCTGCTGTGAAGGAGGGAAAAGCAGCTTCCCTGGAGTCTCCACCGGACATGGACTGCAGTTGGCCATGGTCACTCCCTCCTTCCACTCAGGTCTCCAGTGTTTTCCTCTGCTCTATATATTTCTTCCTGGCTTTCTGATTTTCTAAACCATAGGGAAGGATTTTCCATGGAGATTCAGTGCTCTGTCTGTGTTGCACATGCAGAAGGCCGGCCCACAGGTTCCCTTTGCCAAGCAGGGCAGAAGTCACTTACACCAAAGTTTGGAGCTCAGCAATACTGAAAATCTGGAGATATTTCTTGAATTTAACAAGGAGGGCTGCATGTAAGTCAGAGTTTGATGCTGCAGTGCAGTGGCGGAGAACAGTTTCAGCCTCCTGCCCTGTGTGCTGCATTACTGCTGGGGGGCTTATCCCGGATTTTATTAGCCATGTAAGCATCTCCAGCAGCATGCGACCGTCCTGCTCTCAGGAGTGACTCCTCCCTCGCTCAGCAGTGCAAGTCTCAGGGACTTGCCAGTGCAGCTGCTGGGATTCAGGCATTCCTGAATCTTCTCCCCTGCAACCCTGCCCTGACCCTGGGCACGGCCATGGGCACCCCGCGTTGGGACAAAATTCCCAGGCGTTGTGTCAACCCCTGAATTATAGTGATACCACCAACACTTTTCATAGTGATTTTCCTTTTTTCTTTACTGTTAAAGGATGTGATGGGAAATAACAGGCAAAGCCACTGCAGGCCCTAACAGAGATGGTGGGGGGAGGCCCAGCTGCGGTCCCAAGCCATGATACCCTAATTTCTCAGCACCGGGGGATCCTTGGCTTTATGGGTTCGATTAACGGGCGGTGAGAGCAGTGCTGGGACACCGGGGCACCGCAGTCGCTGCACCCGGCTGGCACAGAGCCCCTCTACTGCAGGGNTTTTTTTTTTTTTTGGGGGGGGGGGGCGGGGAGCTGGCCAAAACCTTCCCGCTCTCCGCATGTGCGTGATTTAGAGTGACAGAATTGCGAGCCGGGGCTGGAACAGCGATAAATCAGCTCCTCGCCGGCGCGGGTTGCCGGGACTCGCCCAGCGTCGGACGGAGACTGCGGCAAAAGAGAGGGGGAAAGGGGAGGGAAAAAAGAAAAAAAAAAAAACAAAAAAAGAAAAAAAAAGAAAAAA